>VWZX01009189.1:0-481188 GCA_013399015.1 Galbula dea | reverse complement strand
GCGCGCGCTTGCGCGCGCGGACACCCTCCCCTCCCCTCGGAGAGGAGGGGGGATGCACGCGCGCGCCCGCTGGCGAGCGTGGGAACGGGAGAGGGTGAGGCGTCCCCCCAGGCGAGCGCGAGCCGAGGGTCACGCGTCCCCTCAGACTAGCACGCGCGCGACCGTTGGCCAGCGGAGGGACGGGGGTCTCGGTCCCTCCCTCCTTGCGCGAGCGCGGCTCCTGCGCCTCTCACCCCACCAATCAGTCGCCTGGCTGTAGGCGGTGCTACCGGAGAGGGGGAGCGGAGCACTCGAGGAGAGCGCTCGAGCGGAGACTGCCTGAGGCGGTTGCGGGCACGTCCTGGGCTGGCGCTGTGTACGGCGGGGGACGCCTCCTCCTCAGGCGTCTGTGGCGAGCCGGTGGGCAAACCTGTGTTGAAATCCCGTCCTTCTCTCCGCCCCCTAGCCCACTCCTGACAGTTCCACCACACACGTACATGCCCCCACCTTCCTTCTCCTTCCGTCCGGTAGCTCCCTCCTTAGCCCCGTGGGGGATGTTCCCCCTCCCAGAGTGAGCCCCGTGGAGGTGTAGATCAGGGAAGGTGGGATGAAGGGTTGGGGGGCGGGGGGGACGACCGCGGGCTGCGGAGGGAGGAAGAGAGGGAGAGACGAAAGGTGAAGCAACCGGGGCGGGGAGCGTCTGTTTGCCGGTTTGGGGAGGGGGGTTAGAGGGGAGCGAAGACATTCGGGGCGGAGACGGCGAGGTAGGAGCCCGTGAGGGATGGCGGGTGGAGTGCGAGCAGGCTGCGGGGGGACGGTTAAACCCGAGCTTGTGCTGAGGGAGGCGAGAAAAGTTCAGGCTGTCTTTGGGGGCGGAGGGAAGAGCTGCCAGGATTTTTGTTTGATCAACTTCGCGCTTAGGTGCTTTGTTTTTAACTTGAGTCTGTCCTGGGTGTAATTCTCTTATAACTACTCGTATTATTTCTTTTTAATAAGGAGGGAGGGATTCTCCCACGAAACTTTTCCCTTTACAGAAAGCGGGAGTGAAACAATACCCGATGCATTGTTTGAATGTAAAACCTTCAGCCTTTGCCTTTTTTTTTTTTCCCTCGGTACGGTTTTATTGCCGCCGCTGCCGCTGTTGTGATAGCGCTTTCCCTCTTCTGTTTACAGCCTCTGTAAGGGAGAGACGCTCAGAGGAAGAACCAGGATCCCAGGGCTGCATAAACAAGGAGAGCAGGAGTCCATCTAAACAAAGCTGGAAGGATTTCACCTTGTTGCTGTTTGTTTTGGGAGATTTTCCCTCCCCCCGACCCGGACACTATCCAGCTGGGGGTTTGTTTCGTAGCTGCGTCCACAGCCGGCCAGAAGAAAAGAGCTTTACGTGTTAGAGGTGATTTTTGTCGTGCTCACTCTGAAAGAGAAAGATCAGCACCAGTCTTCGAGGAGGAGGGAGATAGGATCAGCTGAGGTTTTCCTTACCTCCGGCTGAACGTGAGAGTTCAAGTGACATCGGCACTGGCCTGGGGCTGACTGAACAGCGAGCTGGAATCACAGCCAGAGCTGCTCAATTTACCTGCTCGAGGACCCTTCAAACCCTTCTATTGACGGTAGAGATTTGTATCCAAAGGAAAATCGGATTAATATAAACTATGCAGAGCTTTGCAGGGATATCTGGAGACTACCCTGTCTGCATGGCTAATCTTGAAATTGTCTGAAGTAAATCCTTAGCGCAAGGAATAGCGAGACACTTTCAATTAGTTTTTTTTTTTTTACTCCCTGACGTTTGTGATTTGGGGTTTTTTTTTCCTTTCTTTTCCTTTTCCTCTCTTCTACGAGATTTTAACACTTCTGTCGCAAGGTTTTTACAGGAGATTGGTACATACGCTGGAAAACTCACCAGGCTTTATAAAAGCCACGGGGGTAACAGTTTCCATCATCGTTGCGGTATGAAAGGTACTCCTTGGATAGTCTGCTGGTGCCTAAGATGGATCAGCCTGTTTCTGTTCGTGATGTGCTGAAGGATTCGGATTTACAGAATTACTGACGTCTATAAACTTACTCCCTCTCTGTTGAACGCATTGGATGTGACAGTGCAGAGAAACATGTGTTTCACATTTCTGACTCGTTGTTTTGGTGCAATCAATACCTCCAGGAGAAACATTGACTTAGGTGGCGATTGTCAGACCGGGAGGCACACAGCGTGCTGCTTTCGGGCTGCATGCAAAGCGAGCACAAATCCAAGAGCCCGCCGATCCTGTAAAGTGGGGGCTTCAGTTCCCCCCAAACTCCTGGGTAAAGGCAGCGGGCGATGTTCCCAGCCCACCGCGGAGAGCCTGGCCTCGGGGTGCGGAATGAACAGTGACCGGATCCCTGTCAGCAGTGGCAGGCACTCGTATCGGATGGGGGTCAGTGAGGCAATAACGGTTGAAAAGAAGGTGGATCGTGAAATCATTGCCCGAAGGAATAGCAGGCGAGGCGGAATGATGATAAAGTTAAACTTCTGTTTCATCTTCTGTCGGGGATGGTGGGCGTTTCTGTTGCTTCAGCTCCACATGTTGCAAGCACTGGCACAAGGTAGGGCTAGAGACTTTTTTGTTTATAGAAATGCCACCTCTGCCTCCTAAGAGGAAGGGATTCTCTCTCGGGCACAGAGAAACCCTTTTACTTTATCTTTATCAGAGGGAAACTGCAGAATTCACACTGAGCTGATTTCGTGTAGGAGCGGTCGTTTCTCACACACAATCGTTTGTTTCTTTATGGAACAGGAATTTGCAAACTGTACCTACATGTTTCTCTCCCTTTCTCGTCTATCCTTCCCTTGTCCTTCCCCTGTCCCAGCCTCCCACAGAGAATCAAAACCTTATCAGGACCAAAGCTGCTTTTTTTTTCAAATGTACTTAAATACGACCTTACATTTCTGTTCTTTCAGGCAGCAAAAGAGTTAACTGCTGGATATGTGTGTGTGTGTGTCTGTTTAAAAACACTGTGCACTGAGATAAGTTATTAGGAGAAGGGGAGTCATAAATCTGCCGACTAGAACTAAATCAGGCGTGTAAAAGGAATTCTTTAAACATACGAGTACTATTCTATGTGAACCTCGGTTCGAGCATTGTTCGTTTCTTTTGGATTGCCAAGTAACATTTACCCGAGACAAAAACTGCAATTGATTCGTATCTGAGCATTTCCACATCAGAGATCCTTGCAGTCAAATGAGTCACTTGTAAACGAAGGGTCAGAGTCGACCAATAGACTTTAAATATCAAGTGTCAGTCACTTTGCATGTAAATTCCCTTCTCAAAAAATTGCCAAATGTAGCCTAATTCTTAGTAATCCTTTGACAGGGTAAACAATAAATGGCAGGCAGAAGCATTTCAGTTGGCTGCGCCAAGTAACATGCTGAACAAATGCAGCTTTCACTTTCTTTGCTGGGTTGAGTTTTATTGCTGTGTGCATTGTTTGACTGAAGTGGTATGTGTTGGACAATGCAGAACTGTATCGTGTGGGAGCATGAGTTAGTTATAAAAGCGGAAGTTAATACTCTGTGAAGGGGAATGGTCTTTGTGTTTTAGTTCTTTGTTTTCCAGTATTTCATAGAGAACAACGGTGCATTCAGTTTTAATAACTGGATGGGCATGTGTGTTGAGGAAGAGGGGTTATAAGCCAACTCTGCTGTAGTTTGTCTCCTCAGGGTTTCCTACTACATCCTCGGAAAGTTTGGAGCCGCAGGATACAGGAGAGTTTTAATCCAGTGTTTAATAATGGACTCCACCCTCATAAACCTTTTGCAGTGCTTTGTTTATGCTGTCATTGCTGCTCCCAAACTATTTATGCTGAGGCCTGCAAGCCCTAACAGGGTATTGTTATTCTTTCAGAAGACATACCTGAAATAATTCTCTCTGCAAATTGAAATGCATGCTACTTTTTTGGGTTTTTTTTCTTCTTTTGGTAGTTGTTGATAGATGCTAAAATGATGCTACCTTTAGGAAGACAAACGCAGATGATTCTTACTGCTCACATTAAAAATGCAGATTTTTTTCATATAAGGCAGTTTTAAGTGCCATGATTAAGTGATTGAGGAATCAGTTTAGATGCCATGTAAAACAGTTATATGTGGTTTAGTAGTAAACTGGCCATCTTTCTGGATTACAAAGTGAACTGAAACTTTTGTTTAGCACATAGTATAGAACATTTTTTGATAGCATACTTCAGATTACTAGGCATTTGCAGTAGCATCAGTCTTAGGTAATGCATCTCTCAGGGATTTCTGCAGTGCTTACAAACTATCCTGAAGAAAAGTCATAACACCAAGTTAGTTCTACCCATCAAGTATTTAAGAGGAGGAGGGGAAGCAAAGCAATAAGATACATTGTTTCTGGGAAATACTGGTCCAGATAAAGGGATGGAGTTTAGAAGACATTAAATGATGGAAGATAAAACAATTATATAATGCAGAAATAAAATATGTTTTTATTTTTATGTAACGCAGAAGGTGCAAATTACAGTTAGTCCTTTAGAAGTTGACACACAAACCAGCATGGAGGTCTTAATGCAGCAGAGTGCTGCTTCTATTAGGTTTTCTCAAAATTTGTATTAATTTATAACTTCCAGTTCTTTTCATACTCTGCATTCTACTGGAGTCTAATGCGTTCATCATTTTAATGCAAAAAATTACTTTAGTGAGAAGATTAACAATTTTTATAAAAGTCCTCCATGAAAATAGAAATTCTGCTTCAGCCAGAGAAAGTTTTTAATGGGATGATGTGGTCATATGCATGAGAGAATGACATGACTCCAGTCCTTTCACGTGATAAAAAAATGAACATTCTAAATATATGGGCCATGGCTCTTTTGAATGAATCATAAAATACTATGCTGTAACGAGCTAATGTTTCCATAATAACTATTTCAGCATTAAAGACATAAGAAATATTTCAAGCATACTGAAATGCAGGTTCTTAGTTCAAACGAAAGAGATTAGGCAACATCTTTGAGATTAAGTATTTTACACTGTAAAGTGAATGGAAGAAGAAGGTTTTAGCTGCAACAGGTTGCATGAGTATTCTCTAGACTTGAATGATCATCCATGTGAAAGCAGGTCTAGAGGTGATCTGTAGATAAAGCCACTTGTAAATTTGTTTTGTTCTTAGCTCCTCAGCTTTTCTGTCTTCTGGTAGTCATGTTACATAATTAGATAGAATGACTTATTTGATTTCTCTTTCCTTTTCAAAATGAATATAATTATTACAAAACATACAGTGGTTTATTACACTAAATAGTAAAGCATTCTCTTTGAGCTTCAGTACTGCCAGTGCACACCCTCTCATTGTAGAATTTTTTGGGTGGAAGAATGCACAGATGCAGACGGTTGTGGCCTGTCCCATGAACCTGGAACAGTACCCTTGCTTCTGTGATGGCTGTGGAGCTGTATACACACCCATTTACACTGTCTGTGTCTCACCAGGGTTACTACACTGGCCCATGCTTGAATGGGAAGCTTGTCAGAAGAATTAGCCTGTAAGAGTCTGAAAACTGTTGCACATTTCTTTGTTTACTCAGTTCTTTGTGCCTGCTAGCCTCTTTCATGATGCCTCTTCTCATGGCATTTTTGTTAAATTTCAGTATTAGGTGCTAGTTAGCCTCGAGTCATTTCGTGTCATCAAATAGTGATGAGATGCTAATTGATAATCACTATAATTACCAAATTAGAATTTACAAGGCAACGGTAGAAGTGAGTCATTTCGGCACACTAACTAGCTACTGTAGTTAGAAGATTATCCTGCAGTGACCTCTAGCTCAGTGGTCTAGCATGCCTGGGCATAGGCCTGTTGAATACATAGAGCTCATTGCTGGATTGGAATTTATTAGTTAGGTATGAGATTAACAAGCACTGATGCCTACTGAGGTACAAAATGTTTACTAAAATACTTGAGTATTTGGATGGAAGTAGAAAAATTCTGCTTCGTTAAATAGGTTGGAAGTTGCTAGAGGCTACTCTACATGCATCTTAATGGAGTTAAGTACCTTCCCAATGTCTTACTTTTGTGGAAGAGAGAAAGACTATTTAGAAAATATACTTTTTCGGATTGATGGCTGTTGTTCAGAATGATCTTGAAACAGAAAAAAGCAGTGCAAAGTTTTAAGCTTCTCCAGCAAGAGATGGGTATCTTTAAATATTAAGAAAGAGAAGCTTATCTGATTTTAGTTAGTTTTAGGGCGATGGAAGTGTAATCTTTTTATGCTACTTGATCAAATCTGTAATTCAGAATTCTATATGTACCTGAATGTGCATTTAAGGTGATATTGATATCTATTACAATTTGACAGAAGCTGTGGAGTGGGTTTCTGAGGCCCAACTTTTTTAATTCAAATAAAGGGTTTGATTTTAAATGTGCTGAGTGTAGGAAGTGTTCTCAAGCAAATTTCAGACTGCACTAGGTGCCAAGATGATAAGCAACTTGCATAGAGTGTTTAGTTGCTGGAAGGACAGAGACACAGTTAAATGTGAGGGCAATACTTACTGGAGAGTGAAAAGCATTCTGAATTAAATGTAGAACAATACATTTCTAATTCCAAAAGATTCTGTTGCTGTTTATTGGAAATTCATTAATTTGTATTGGATTTACCTCTTGTGCTTTCTTTCTTTAGATGAACTTTTTAAGTACATGCGAGTTCGTACATGGGTGAGTTCTTTGTGTATGTGATTATACAAAGTTGATTCAGAGGAGTAGATTCAAGCCTAGTCAAAATAAAAATAGGGTAGAGAGGGTTGGCTTTTTCCTATGGCCATGTCATGTGACTTAACACTGTCTGCTGTGGTAAATTAAATAGGTTTGGTTTACATGCTTAACGTTTTGCTGAAAAATGTCTTTTTTAGGACTTCTCAAAGCAAATTGAAAGATATATGTACACATAGCAATTAACATTTTAAGTACAATGTTTTGAATAGTTTCTTGAGAGTGCAGTCTAGTACTACTAGACCGTATGTAACAGGTGCTTATCAGTGTTATTTTCATGTGTTACCGGAAGATGCTTAAACCAGGAGTGACTTAGGTACCGAGAGAGAGGTTGTGCCAATTATGTTGTGTGACTTTCACATCGCTTAAGAAGAATGGAAGGAAATCTGTGTCCATGGCTCATAGTCCTTGAAAAGTTTTTCTGGAAGGTTCTGTCATCTCTGTGATATTTGTTGAATAACAAAAAACATACTGGCTAATGTTTTCAAAGATTTTCTAACTGATTAAACCATAGACATTTTAATAAACAATCTTAAAGTAAATTTTAGGATGGTGTTAAGTGAAGGGCTTGGGCTTTTGTATGTTTCAGAGTGACTGTTTTGTTGTTGGTTTCTTGTTCTTACCAGTGTATTTATAGAAGTTGAGAACTCACTCTTGATTCAAATAAAATATTTTCATGCATTTAGCAACTTTGTCTATAGCCTTACCTGAACATCTCGTTCTGAATGGACTAGTTATTTGCTTCACTCAGACCTTACTGCTGTAATGAATCTATGGACAGACTGGAGGCAAATAGATTAATGGAGCAGTCTTGTTCATGCTGAATTCACTGCAGAAATAGACCTTTTTTCCTTCCTCTGCATGTGTGCATACATAATACGTATTTAAATAGTCTTTGATGAACACACTGATCATTTGTTGGTCTTTCAAAAATTGTTTTATTGAAGTTATAACATATAAACTAGAACAATTTTTGTAAGACTTGTGCAGAATTTAGAAAGTACCAAACTAAGGTAGCTTGTGCTTTTTTAGTGTGAATTCTTGATGCATATGCATTACGATGTAAGTTTAAATTGATACATGTTATTTTACAGTCTACGTTAGTCAGAACTAAGACTGAACACTGCTCACTGGTCAATTTTTCAGCATTTTGTTTTATTGTCAGCCCTTGGCTCCATCTTTCATTTCCTTCAAATCTTTTAAATTCAGCACAAGAAGACTTTTGTATGAACTAAAAGAAGACCTGTTAGCAGCTATAGTGTGGCATTGGATTAGACTGCTTGCAGTTATTACAGCTGGAAAGCAGGTGATTGGTTTCTATTTCTGACTATTGAATGAGTATTTTCAGTGAATAAAGACTCCTCGCTCCGTGTGCTTTAAGATGACCCTTCACCACCCATGTAGCTCATACAGAACAAAAATACAACTCCATGAAAAGTCTGTTCCTGAGGACATTCAGGTTTGTAGAGTTATTTGTATCTGTGATGATGTTGGTCTTGTTACAGACTGTTTCAATTTCATAATTTTGGTTCCCTAGGACTCTTCTGATAAGTGGCCTCACATGTAGCCTAGTTAAATCTATTCCGTTGGAGATGTGTAGTAGTTGGCATGCTTTCATTGTGGGTAGTGTATTGTTTTCTCAGTTTATTGGTTATAAATAGGTTTTAAATAGATTCAATTAAAATTCTTTCAAGTAAGTAACACTTTCTGATTCCCGTGTGGACATAGTCTTTGAAATGTCAGAGCCCTGAAACTTCCAGTATGTTCTGTAGGAATCAGGTCATGTAGTACTTGCAGGTCTGAATTCAAGGGGTTACATGGCTGAGAATGGAAGAACCTTTTATTTCAATGTGCATACTTACTTAATTCCTTTTAAGTACATATGGCTGGTTTTGTAATCATCTATTCATTATACAAATTTGTGGGTTTTTTGACATTCCTGGCATTTGTATACTATATCTTGAGCATTAGTATTTTTGGTTTGCTAAGAGTTTTTTATTGTTCTGCCTTCGCTATGAAAGAGAATGAATCTGTTACTAGAATATATACTAGCCTGTTGCTAATCATATGTTCTATCTGTGAAACATCCCTGAGGTGTAATACAAACAGTACTCTCACTAATATTAAAAACATAGATCTAGGCTTTTTAAAGGAAGTGTTTCTAAAGTTAATTTTCAGCTGGTTAGCTCCCTGAACTAGCTTAAACTGGGGTCACACAAGCATCAGGGACAATGCAGAAGAGGTGATGGGAATGCATGGCCAGGGGCATGACCCTGGCAGGCAGCTCTAAGATCAGTTTAAATTGTCAGAGTTTTCAGACTTGAACAAAACACAAGGGAATGTACATTGCCTAACTTTTTACAAACATGTGGAGGCCATTGTTCCTGGGTAGAAAACAGAAAGGTTGGTGCCTTTAAAGGGATGGTTTGGAACAGTTAACTTTGGATTTCTTTTTTGAAAGACCCTCCTTTTAGGAAGACAGAGTCTTCCTAAAGTAAGTCTTCCTAGCCTAACCGAAGCTTGTAAGGTAAGTGCCCAAGTTAGGTGATATGAAATTATCCCTTAATTCCCTTATATCTTAAATCTTGATCCTGATAATAGGAATAATATTTTATTTTACTTAGGAAAAGAAACTTTGTAACTGAAGTTGCAGATTCCACACGTATTACTTTTTAATGTTTGTATCTAATATGCAGATTCAGCAGGTAAAAATGGTGGTATGAACTCCAACAACTCTGATAAAAGGAAGTCTTTAACACCACTTCATGCAAAAAGTGGAAGCAGATTGTACAATCTTAGTCATGCCATCCAGATAACTTTTGAAGTGTCATTTTTGATAGATGATAAAGCATTTGCAGTTTTTCATAGTATCGTAGTATCGACTCAGCTGGAAGGGACACAATAGGATCATCCAGTCCAGCTCTTAAACCTATGCAGGACACTCCAAGAATCACACCAGGTGCCTTAGGGTGTTACCTAAACAATTCTTGAACACTGCCAGGCATGGTGCTGTGGCTGCTTCCCTGGGGAGGCTGTTCCAGATGCCACCCACCCTCTGGGTGAAGAACCTTGTCCTGATCTCCAGCCTGAACCTCCCCTGACTCAACTTCATCCCATTTCCCCTAGTCTTATTGCTGTCCACCACATTTAGAAGATCACTCCCTGCCCCTCTACTATCCCTTGTGAGGATGTTGAAGACGGCAGTGAGGTCCCCCCTCAATCTCCTCTTCTCGAGGCTAAACAAACCAAGTGACCTCAGCTGCTCCTTATAAGGTTTCACCTCCAGACCCTTCACCATCTTTGTAGCCCTCCTCTGGGCTAGTAGTCCTCCTCCTCTCTATCTTTTAAGCAGAGAAGTTGAATCTTTAATCCTGTTTTTCACATTTATGTGCTGTATTGCAGCAGCCTGAAGAGAAAGTTGATTCTGGTAGATAAATCAGTGTCCCTTAGGTCTCTTTAAACCACTTTATGGTTTTTCAAGCCATAAGCCATTTATTTTTCTAATAAACTCCTAGGTCTAACAAGTTATCAAAAAAATAATTTGTTTGGTATAGCCCTCTTGGACCACAAAGTGGAAAATAATGATAGATAGCTCCAGTAAATGTTGCAAAATAGTCCCACACTGATTCCAGGCTGACGTTTGTAACTCATTATTATGCAAAGAATCAGAAGATCTGGTAGGCGCTGCTTTCATCTTCAGATTCATTATTGTCTAACTGTGTATTTATTAGTGGAGAATATTGTGGCTTTGGTATGTGCTTTTGGCATTGAGTCAATAGGAAATCTACTCAGTAGCAATGCTACATTTAAGGCAAGATACTAAGAAAATAACAGAACTATAATGCAAGCATTTCAAATGTTTACACACTTAGAAAAAAAGGCATTTTGTTAAACTGGTACTGTTTGCTCACCTAACATTTGTGTTAAATACAGACTCAGTGCAACACAGTCATTGCTTCCTTCCTTGCACATTGGAGACTGTATCTTGTTCCTAATGTCTCGCCTGTCAAGAAGTGCAAAGGATGTTCATGACCAAATACTTCTGAAATAACTAAATAGTATGTGGTGATTGAAAAAGAAATTCATGGTGCTGTGCCATACTTGCAATTGAAAGATAATACATTTATCATAAATTGGAACATATGGTAAGTGACACACTGCTGTAGTATTGAAGTGGGTGGGAAGTGGTAAGGGGAATTCTCTGTCAGTATTTCTAAATATGTGTACTGGTTACTGTAATTTTAAGCCCTCTTGAATCTGTGCATGTTCAAGTACAGCTAACTTTTCCTTCAGATTGTTTGGGACTGTTTTCTTTCCTTCAGTATCAAGAGGTTGAATATAATCAGGTTCTAACCTATCATGTTAATGTAGCATTTGCAAAAGAGCACCCATGTGCTTCCCTGCTATCTCTGTTGTTTAGGAGAAACTCTTTGTCCATGAACAAGTATGTCCTTTAAAGTCTTCAAGCACTTTTCAATTTTTTTCTATGATTCATAAAAAACCCTTTACAGTAACTCAGCTGATATGGACCAGAAATACTGTTGGCCCCAATGAAGGCTGTCTCATTGTTCACAAGTATGCTCATCTGTCTTGTTGTCCTCTATTTGCTTTACTTCTGTCCCAGATTGATAGAACCTCAATGCTCTTCTGCTCTCTGCTTATTGCTTGTACATGCTATTGTAGTACAAATAATGCCTACTGCTAGTAAAAGACTGAGATGATAGTTTAAAACTCCTGATTCTACATGCAAAATGTAGAACAGATTCCTTAGTTGTCCTTTAACTGGACAGAAAATGGATTTTTGAGAGGACTTGTATTATCTGAAGCAAGGCTTTTATTGTGCTGGAAGACCTTGTTCACAAGAGATAATCAGATAGATTGTTTAATGGTAGATTATCCCAGGCATTGTTTTCTAAAAATGTTAGATAAGAGGCAAGAGATAAGAACAGTAACTCCTGTGTTTCACCTTTTGCTATTTTTATTGCCATGAAGAAGTTAGATTTGTTTTTGAAGAAAGAGTAACCGAAATTACTTTCAAACCCCATTTTTATATGCCGCTTTAAACACCAGATTTTAAGGTAACTGCTATAAACTAATTTCCCATTTCTCTTTAGATCTCCACATAACTAGCTCCTTCTTTGTTATGAGCAGCATCAGAAGTGTCTTAAATGGAGAAAATGTGTGGATTATTGTTAATTTCCTGCATTGGCATATGCAACTATAATTTAAAAAATGTTATTTTAAAAAGAAAATAATACTATTCCTAGTTGTCTGAAACATTTTTATTACTTTTTTAAAGTTCTGTGCTATCTTCTCTCTTGAAACTAGTGTGCAAGATTCTTAGCCTTTGAGAGCTAATGAGAAGTCTGTGGTTTTTTTTTTCTCTAGAAAAGAATACATCTTTATATATAAACTTCTTGAAATGTGTAGACTGAGAGAAGGTGTTTCCTGTTCCCAGAGCCGAATCATGCTAGTGCTCATTATCCGTACAGCAAGACTAAAATTTAACTTTTAAGTATTTCTGTTCATGGAAATGGGAGAATAGGTTAACTGATTCTACCTTAATTCAACTATCAAAATAGGAAGGTGATGCTATTGTTTAATGAAGTCATCAGCTGAAAAAATTTCAGATGGCTCTGAGGATAAATCTCCCATTTATCTACAAGTTTAAAGTAGCAATGGACAACAGAGCAAGGTAGATTTCTTACCTGTGTTTTGAAGGGTTACCTTGAAGTCATTTATATGGGACTTAGCATCTTTATTTCAAGTTCCTTGATACTAGTGTTGATAGCAGTCTTCCTCAGATTTAATTATTTTAATTATATATGCTTTATTATTAGCATTTAATGGGTCAAATATTTATGCATATTTGTCTGAATCTTCAGATGAATTCTGTGTTAACGACAGTCATGTCAAACCCAAAAGTTTCAAGTGCTGGTAATTCAACATTACATTCACTATGCAAATGTGTCATAATTAAAATGATGCCTTGTCAATCCCATTCAGGTTTCTCACAAGTGTAATTTTCAGCTTTTGTGTACTGGTTATAGCTACATCTTCTGCTACCCAAAACCTGAACAGACATATTTACAGCATCTGTTAACTGCTGTGCCTGTTAAAATTTGAAGAGTGAAAATCTTATTCATTACGTTACAGAAGTCCAGGTAATATTTAAAACTTACATTTCTGACATTTTCAAGTTGTTAAGCTCCACTATAAAAAAAAAAATTAGTGAAGCAGACAGAGAGGAAAAATAAGACAGCTTTACAATTGGAGCATCTTAATCTCATGGGTAGGGATAGATACTTTCCATTTATAACAATGCAGAATGGGAGCTTGATGGCTGCAAAATAACTTTCACCAACAAATGTGTTGTCACCTTCACCCTAAATGCTCCTTGACTAAATAGAGATATAAAACTTTTCTCAATTGATTTTATACATTTGATAGTATACTGAGTAAACCTGTTTTAATACATCCTTTCTATAGGCAATTCCCTCTATAAGTTGGCAGTGAGAAGAAGCATAAACACAACTAAACCACAGTTAAAACAGAGGCAAATGGAACTAAAACCTGTCAGCAGAGGAAGCTGTAGGCAGATAGAGCTTTTAAAATTACCTCAGAAAAAGTGGTGGCTTCCCTTAAATGGCTGAATCCAAATTGGCTCAACTAAGGATGGATGTTCTTTGGTCTAGATTCTACTCTAAGTAGCGTTGTGTTTTCATTGCCCTTTAAATTGTTAGTTTCATGGTGATAGTTAATAAATCAAGGATTAAATAAAAAATCAGTAAGTAGGAGTTACTTTTCTATACTTACAAATGACAAAATGCAAAAGCTTTCATCCACTGGCAAGGACAGTAATAAAGGAAAGTGATTTATCAGTATGAATTGGTGGTAGGTGAATTAGGAGACAGTATTTTTAATCTTCTAATTTTATTCTTTGGCTCTGTTACATCAGTGGTAGTGTAACTTCCTCAGCTTGGAAAGAATCTCTCTGCTAGTGTGTATTCTGATCTCAGCTGAAGTTAACATCCCCGGAAGGTTTCAGTCACCGTGTGCTACTCCAGCTGGGTGATAACAAAATACGTAGCTCCTCTTAATCACTCTCTTGACTTGGCAAACAAAAGCAAAGAGTAACTGTCAGTCTGGTGGCCAAAAAGAGTTGTTAGGTTAATAAGTGATCAGTGATATTATTTAATATTGGTCCTCATGGTTTAATACAAATGAGGTCAAAGTTTTCACATTGTGTATAGAAACATGAAGTCCTGAGTAGTTTGGGATTTCTGCACTTAAGTGTGAACAAATGTTCTTACATGTGAGAACAATTCTTAGAAGAATTCTTAGTGTTCTAAATACATTTCTGTAGAGCTGCTGGACATTATAAATACTGATAAGCTGTCTTTAGTGGAGTGTTAGCTGTCACTTTATTAGAATTAATGGCATAACTACTCATGTTTACTTGAAATTCATTGCAGCATAAAGTGATTAGGTGTTGGTGCTTTGGTAAATTGTGGCATATCACACATTTTTTATAACCTCTTAGTGAGTGCTGATGCTGTATGTGTGCAGTGCATCTAGTTGTCACTCATGCTTGAGGTGAATTTAGCTAACATCCATATCTCTGTGTTTTCAAGAAGAGTTGTGTTGGAACTATTAACATATGACAAAGTGGATATTACCTAATTTGGGAAAGAAGGAAAATGTTTGCTATTGTTTGTGCATTACAAGACCAGATACAATGCTAAGGACATGACTCCCTTGACTAACAGAGCTCCCAAAACCCATACTAGAGTTGCTAGATACAGGTTTCTCATAACTGAGTCAATTCTTATATTCTGTGAGAAAGGCAAATGTCAATTTCATACACATTTGCCCCTCTCAGTCACTTTTTTTCCCTAGGCTTCCCACAGTCTTGGTGCCTTGACATTTTGGAAAAGTGGCTGCATGAAAAAACTGTGTACGTGTGCTTGGTCAGATGCTGCATCGAGACATAAAACATGAGATAGAGCTATTCAGAGCTTGTGTAGTAAGCTGTCAGGTAGAATGTAGTGTACATGTGAAGAAATGTCCATAGTGAGTAATATATTGGGGATTTTTGAAGCCTTCTTTTTGCTCAAGCCCTATGAAGTTCTATGACTGGCCAGAAGTTCTTTTACTTTTCTGATTTTAGTAGACAAAGTGTTACATCTACATAGAAATAAGCTTTAAATTAACATTATTATTGGGCATATTAGTGCTTTGCAGAATAATATTTTCCAAAATTACATTTTAATGCCTCTGCCCCGTTTTTAATAATTCTTTTTTAGCAGGTTATTTTAGCATATCTGAAATAATTTTTTGTGTCATTTGGCATTCATTTGGAAAATTCCACCCTATAGTGTTCAGAACTGTGACCCTCAGGGTCCTGTGTATGAAGGAAAATATTGTTTTAGCAATAATTTCCGCTCTTAGTTCCTTCTCCCCTACTCAGTTGCCTTCACCTGCTCCTCTAAGTTCTGCTGGAATAAGCAATGGTGTGATAAAGAAAACAACATGGAGTGTAACCTACAGAAATATTATGAATGGGACAAAGCCTTAACTAAGGCCATTAAGCAACATTTCATTTTTTTAAGCACTTGTTTTGAAGGCCTTCTCCTTCCTTTTGTGAGGTTTATTTGCTCCCATTTCACATACATTTATCAAAATTAATTCTAAAATGCTTCTGATATTTTAAGTCAAAACTTTTAACTTTGTACAATGTTTGAGTTTTAAAAACTTCATTCTGCTATGTGCAGTCAATCCATTGTTCATTATATAGACATGTCAAACTTTTTTCCCCCCAAAATTTATCTGGTTATTTATTTTCTTTATATTAGAGAAATAATGGACTATATTTTAAGAATTTTGGCTTCACACTTAGATCATAGTTCTTGCTGTAACATGTCATTTTTCTTTATAATCTTAGTTATCTAAAAGTATGTGAATATAACATCTCAAATCTCATAAATCTGCATTGTGAAATGCAATGATGTTAGAGTCAAAACACTTGTGGTTATTCAGTTACTTAGTTGTTCTTTTTCCTATCACTCTGTATGCAGCCATTCTGTCAGAAACAAAGGGTCTGTCTCTTTCAGATGTACAATCTTTGAAGAAACAGCTAAGGGCAACAGGTTTCAAGCTCTTTGAAACCTTGGCTTTTTGAGTTCTTGGTAAAAAGGATAGTCTGTCATCACTACCAGTCATTTATTAAGTGTGCTTTTAATTTTTGTTGGAAAAAAATGAGGTGCTTTCTTCTAAATCTATGACAAAAAGGTCTTATTTTTTTTTTATAGAGTACACATTCCCTCTATTTTTGAACTTGAAGAAGTTATTAGGCTAATTACAGTGATTGCTTTCGGTAGGAGGAAACTAATGACCATCTAAACCAATATCATAAAAAGGAAGGTTAATATTTGTATGGCTTGGTTGAACATGATAACTAATGTAATTTTACTAATAACATGATGTATAAAAGTGATTTTAATTTTAGCCTATATTCAGTAAAGCTTGCATGCTAGAAACCTCCTCTGACAGGGTGATTTTTACTTCAAAGTATTTTGAAGGGTTATAAGCTTTAGGCATTTGTATTGCTGTTATAAAATTCTTAGTTTTTCTTTAGACATTTAAAAGCCTCAGTTGTGTTGGGACAGTTTGAAAACATTTTTGGTAGAGGAACTAACATACACAGTAGAGTTTTCTAGTATTACTGAAGTTACATGGATTAATTCTAGCCAATTAAGTTCTTTAATGTCAGTGTGTAAGTTGCTCTCCTGTTGCTCTCACTCTGATCTAATTGTTTTTCACATAACTAATTGTGGGGGGATTTTGTGTATGAAAAAGCATATGCTTCAGCAGGTTTGAGAGTTTTCCCTTACCCCTGCTCCTTTTTTCACCTGCCTTTGTTTTTTTGTTATGTGGCTTGGTGTTTCTTGTTTGTTTGTTTGTTAGTTTTTAGCTAGTACAGGGACTTAAAATAGCAGAAAGGATGTCCTGTGTGAGAGACAACAGAGATGTTATAAATGGCTTTTTCCACACTGGAAGATGAAGGATCTTTCTTGAGTTCTCATCTATAAATGCCTGATACTGTGCATTTGGGCAGAGAAAAAAATACATATCTCACAAACTGTAAGTTAAAGGGAAAAAAAAGTTCAATAGGAAAACCAACTAAAAGCTACTGGCTCTTGCAGAGGGTGTTCTTAGAGCAACAGTGCCAGGGGACTCCAGAGGGACAGAGCTCTGCTGTAATCCTGAAGCCTGTGCAGTTATGTCTTTTTCACCCTTTAGTGTCTCAGGTTCTAGTTAGCCTAACCTGTTTATCCAAATGAACACTGAACTTTTGGGTGTGCATGTAAGCCACAAGTTTTGGTAGACTGAACAAAGATTAGTGTTGGATACTGAAGTATTTACACCAAATATTGTCCCCTGGATCCCCTCTGATCCTGGTCTGATCCTGGAGTAATCAAGCAGTAATAGTGCAAAGCTTAATGCAGGTACACTCAGAAGTGGGAAGTTCTATGATCTTGTCCCTACCCTCTGGATCATATGTACAATTTAAAATAGAGGGGAAAAAAAATAACCAATATTAGGGGCAGGCATAACAACCCAAGGTTTCTCCCTCTCAAGAATTTCCTGCTCAGTTATGCTAGAGTCAGGATCCCTCTTGTCCATGTGTTTATACTTTTGTGCTTTCCTTTTTGACCACTGGCCCTTCTTAGTTTGTAAGTACACACAAGGGACAGCTTCAGCTGGATTATGGAGAATGCTTCCAGCCTTGTGCTGTGGCCTTATATTATAGGCATCTTTCAGGGAATGGGATACAAAAATTTCAGAGTTGAACTCCTGTACTGAAGGACATGACTGAACCCACATTTTGTATCCTGGAGAGAAAGATTCTGGGCCTTTGGAAAAAGCAGTGGGACTCATTTTCTGTGCCAAGGGACAACTGCAGAACCTAATAGCATATCTATACTGACAAACAAAACAGACCCAGGGCTATTCTCTTCACTGAAGCCATTTGGCATGATAGAACCATACTTGTTGCTTTGTACATGATATATATAACACAACAGAATCCATATATTAAATTCTTTCACCTGTCAAAAGATGATGGGCACATCCAATCTGTATGTTGGGAATAGCCTCCAGTAGACACACCACACTGAAACATGTCCCAGCATGTTTTGGGAGGCTAATTGCTGGTCTGTCATCAAAACTATGCCAGGAACAGTGGTAAAAGCATGCCATTATGGATGATCACAGGACAATGCCTGTGTTTTTATTATTAATACATGTGTAGCTTTGATGCAAGAAGTCTTTTCAGTCATTTATGTATAAGCAGATGATTCAGCATTGTAGACAAGAATCAGAGGCTTGGATAAGTAGGTTTGCAAACCTATTCTCTATTTACTTTTAGCTCCAGCTGGCCTTACACCCAACATTTTCTGCTCCGTGTTGATAGTAGCTACTGAGAATGTCAAGCACCAAGCTCTTCTCAACTGATATTGGAGCTGGATTTGTAAATTGAACTGCCCAAAACAGGTGTCAAAAAGTTAGAAATAGCATATACCCATTTGTTAGATCCTGAATGTTACACTATGTTAAAAACCATTTCTTTCATTAAGTGCTTTCTGTTCAAATTAGGAGCATGGATACTTCTGCCTTTTCTTACAAATGCTTTCTTAATCTTAGCAACAAAAGAGATACTTGATAAGCCAGGGAAAGACAACTATAGGCAGTTGGACTTGACTCTTGGTGTTAAAGGGTTCATTGCTAGAAATTGGTAATGAAAAACATTTCCAAGAATTAATTAATTATTCTTGGTTTTGGAAGGTTAGTTTGATTATGAATTTCATTTAGTGAAGTTCCATCCCCAAATCATTGAGCAATGATTCCATATAATATTATTAATACGAATACTCTTTTCGTATTAATACGAAACGAATACTCTGTTTATAGGCCAAATTCAGTATGGTACTTTAGAAAAATCTTAATTTCAACTATGTGAGAAGTGATATTACTGGTAAGTCAAGCATGCTTTGTCTTACTGAAGCTGGATCATCATTTGTATTAAAAAACCTCCCAATCATTTGAGGTCTTCCATAATGAAAAGTTTCTGTAAATTATTCTTAGTAAATGGAAAATGTCTCATTAGTCTTGTTTGGCTTTGCTTTAGAATTTGTTTAGATTTTGAGTGGTATGTAGAATTTCTTGTACATTTGGGCATTAGTTTAATATTTATGCAAAAACCAGCAGGAGCATTGCTGAAGTTTTATCCAATATTATGTCTCTATAGTCAAGGAATCTTCTTTTTTTTTTGTACTAACATCTCCAGTCTCATTTTATCTTAACACAAACTGATCTGCACTTAGTAAGATGTAAGCTTCAGCTAATCAGAATTAGCAGCTATCTAGAGTAATAGACTGGTAAGGTGTGGCTGTAGTTCACTTGTGAACTTTGCCTCTCTTAATGTACCTGAAGATCAGGTGTGCTACCTCTCAGGGCTTTGAGGACATTAGGTTTTAATTTCCCTAACTAGCTTTACCTGGTGCTCTCCACCCACACCCTCTGACCCTGGCCCAGAAGCTCTGTTTAAGCTCAGAGACTAGTTTTCAGGCCTTCTTGGAGCTCTGTTACAGTCGTGTCTGCTTTCTGCTTTAGTTTATAGTTCTTCCTGGAGTTCTGTTACAGATGTGCCTGCTTTCTGCTCTACCTCCTGAATAGACCTCTGGTCTGCATGGTAGGTGCTTATCTCCTAGGTAGGCTACTTAGTTGTGGTTTTTAATTGATGTCTTATGCTATCTCTGTATCTGATTCTTTTTCTGTCTGTCTGGTTTACCTGAAAATCACTATCTTGTGTGTTGTGTGAGATTGTCAGTGGATTATTACATTATCAGAATTTCTCTCTGGCTGCTGTGTTGGAGTGCTGTGAGACTGTAGTCTGGGAGCAGAAGGAACCCCTTGTGCTGGGGTCATGCTTGGCTCCTGGTTTGTTCTCCCTTTGGGAACAATGAGCCTTGGCTGCTGCTTAGCACTGGTACACATTAAGTGTCTGGGATGAGTGCTGTGGTAAAGAGACTTAGCATTGGCAGCCAATATGGGTTTTGTTGCCTTTTTTCATCAGTGATAGGAATAATAAACACAGCTCTCTGGCTGAGAGTACTCCTGGCATGAGTACGCCTTTCCACCTCCTCACACCTTTCTGAGCCCCTTGCCCATCAGCCCATCTTGCCTTGCCTTGTTGAAATTGCACTCTTCTAGTGTAATTCTTCCCAACCATTGCCATAAGGCTATGGGCTTTTTATGATCATCTGCTTCATGGTTGAATTAAACATGCTTAATTTTGAGTGCGTTTTTAAAAGATAAATTAACTAAAATACAATGATGCAGCTGCTGCAATTCACTGACTCAAAGAAAATAAAAGAAGGGAGGCTGGAAGGGCATTGAAAGGTTCAAAAGTATTTCTCCTGGGTTGTGGCAGGATCAATCATATCAACACAATTCCTGACAGATATTTATTTAATCTGTTTTCTAAGCACTTCAGTAAGGGAGATTCCAGAGATTCCATTGTCAATCTGTTCACTATTTAACTATCTGAGCTGTAAAGTCAGATTTTTTTTTGAGTCAGAGTCTAATTGCTTTTGCTGCTACCAGTACTCCAGATTGCTGAAGTAGATGATATTTCAGATGCCTGCTATACATAATCCTTTTCTGTTTCATCATTTTGATTAGCCTATGCTTCCTGCATTGAAATTTCAAGAGAACTGAGCTGAGCTATCTTCTGTTAGTGAAGAAAGCAAACACCCAAACTGTGTCCTCAGCCAAGTTCTGGGAACCCACTTGGAAAGTTTTGAGAGTGCTGAGGAAGTGTTAGCAATTAGGTCCTTCATTAGAACAAACAAACCTCCCAAAAATCCCAGCAAAACCAACACCACAGAACCCCAACTCTTTGGGTTTTTTTGCAGCCTTCAGTCAGAAATGATGGAGTTTTGCAATCGTTTCAGACTTGATTCATTTCAGTCTGATGTGTTCTCAGTATATTCTCATGTTTTAGGCCAGTCAGCTTTCAGGGATATCCAGTCAGAATCCTTTAGTTATGAGTTTGCTAACTATCAGACACACCCCATCATCCCCCTGCCTTAGGGTTTATGCCTTAGGGTTTATGCCTTAGGGTATGCACCTTAGGGCTGCTCAGCTGAGGAGGAAACACTAATAACTTATTCTTTAAGGTAAAGTCAAGATGTACAATTTCAGTTTTCAGAGCCTGAAATCTAGCTGCTTTCTCCCTGTTTTGTAGCTGCATAAAACGTTGCCTTCTGCAAAATGGAATGCTTGCAGTCCAGCTATCAAATAAACATAGTGAAGTGTAGAGAACATAGGAGATTTCGGCATGTAATGAAATATCTGTGGCACAAGTAAAATGACATTGTTTGCTAGTTTGACTTTTAGGTGTTTTTTTGTTTTGTTTTTTTTGTTTGTTCATGCCCTCCACTGCCAAGGAAATATTGAAGATATTTAATTTGGAAGAAGACAGTTTGGATGTGCTTTATCTGCAGGGAGTAACAGTAATTTGTATTGGAGGAGGAAAAAAGGTATCACCAGGGGGTTTAAAAAAATGAAATGGAGCAAATGAGAACCCAAAGAAAGAAGTTTGGAATCCTAAATTCTCAAGGAATAGGAGAAAAGTGCACAGGAACTGAGAACTGGAGTATCTTTGCTTACATGTTCATGTCTCATACATTTGTGTCAGAGTGACTTCTTTTAAACTCTGAAGTTTTGTGCATCAGTTCTCAACCTTTCTAGAGTTAGGGAGCTATGTATCAGAATGGCTCTGGGTTTGGAGCTCTGAAGAGAACAGTGTTGAAAGTTATCTGCTGCGTGTGGGAGGGGTCTAAGGGGTCACCAGGTTCTGTCAACCACAGCCTGCTGCTGAAGGTATCGGAAAGTTCTGAAATGAACAGCCAGTGCTGGAGCTTAACTAGCAAACCCGAAGGGTGTGCCATCTGAACGTGGTGCGGCAGTAGCACGGGCAGTGCCCAGAGCGGACAGCCCGCGGCAGCCTCTAGTGCAGAGCACGCGTGGGCGGTGTGAGACCTTCGCCGCGGAGCTTGGGAAGGGCCAGCAGAGGGCGCCAGAGCGCAAGGCGGGGCGCGGTGCGCGGAGGGTACGCGGTTCCGCTGAGGGCTGGGCCCGGCCCGAGTAGCGTCCGGGGGGCCACTGGCAGCGGCAGCCGCTTTAGGGGAGGGTTGCAGGCTTCTACTCTGTGCTCAAGTCAGTGTCTCTCGCCTACCGCCTCGTCTCTGTTAGCGTGCTTGAGCGGTTACATCGTAG
Organism: Galbula dea; assembly: GCA_013399015.1. Classification (NCBI taxonomy): domain Eukaryota; kingdom Metazoa; phylum Chordata; class Aves; order Piciformes; family Galbulidae; genus Galbula; species Galbula dea. The sequence goes on along the minus strand of VWZX01009189.1, from coordinate 459,127 downwards.
AGCCTAGTTTGGTCCACCCAAATGACCACACAATCCTTTCATTTTGATATGGTGTACAGTTAAAATACTTTCAGTGCATTGTATGAGGTTATATGTGTTTTAAGTTGGGAAGATGAACGATTTTATATAGTTAATGTATGAGTAAGAACTTAAAATGTGAAAGAGATCTCCTAAGATAATGTTCTGAAATTCCATTTCCAGTTGTAAAATGGATTTTTCTTCTCCCCTCACTTGGAGCAGCATAGACTAATCCAACAAATAACTAAAGATTGTCATGATACAGTTGATTTTTGTTATTAAAACATGTTTGATTTGTGAGGAAAGATGTTTAACCTGTTTAATCATGTGATGGCCTAAGAGTTGCAGGAAGCTTTTTTGAGTAGCTAATAACTTATTTGCTATCCAGTTACCTTCAGGAGAGAAAATGATCCCAGAAAATGGTGTTTGTTTTGAGGACGGGAATGCCTCATGCAAGATCCTCTACTGCATTCAATATAATGCTAGCTGAAGCCCCAGTGACTATAACAGGGTCAGGGTTTTGTTGGAACTTGTCTCTTGTGTTATCCTTCATAGATCTCTGACTGTCTGGAAGGATGTACAGCGTGGTTTATTTACCTAGCTAGTGGTGTCGATATGAGCAAAGCTGCTGTTGCTTATGGAAGTTCAGTTCAATTTGTTTAGAGAAGATTTTGTTATAGATGGACATCAAAGCTGTAATTTTGAGAGAAGGAATCATGAGAAACTATGCATTCATTTATCCAGAGTGTGTATTTTTCTAAATACCCTCTGTTTTATCCACCAAGTATGCAATCTGACTGCCACCTGCTTTGTACTAAAATGTATCCTTTTTTTTTTAAGTTAAATTCAACAGTTAATAGAACTCTCAACTTTCCTAGCCTTTTTCTATGCCCATACAAATGATGAGGTTTTTTCCCTTTCCCCCTGCCCCCCTTTCTTGTAAATAGAATCTAAAGCACTCCAGGTATTTTTAGTAAGTGACAGACTTTAGCATTCCGGATGCTGGAGGATGAAACGGTACTTTGTCTGTGGTTGGTTGTTTTATTAACAGCAGTACTAGATTAGTCACATAGCTTTTGTGGATAAGAAGGCTGAGTAATGTAGCTTGTTGGACAGACCCTCCTATACAAAAAGACTTATCCTGTTTTATATATAGTATTTCACTTTACCTTGATCTTGCTAGGGGGAATTTTTCTTGAGGTTATGAAGATTTGGATTTTAAGCTTATATATATTGTGTATATATGTACATGTGTATATATGTGTGTTTCCTGGAACTTTATTAGTATTTAATTAAAATAATATTTTGGTGCTTATTAATTCCAGTGCCCTTCTTTACAACACACAAATCTTCCACTTTTTTTATAAAACCTCTTCCACCCTTTTTTTAATGTAATTCTTGATGTATTTGCCCAAAGGTATTTGGGAAGTACTGCTGTTTCTCTTAGGACTTTTGCAGGGGTGTAGCTTCCTCCCATTGGTGAGGAGCTTAAGGAAACATTGCTAGATATATAATAATCCCTAGTCAACATGTGTGCAAGTGTGCACGGAGGCACACACTTGATTTACACACGTGGAGTTAAATGACTTGTCAGGATAACCAGCCAGCATCAAATTGCTTTACTTCATTTGTACAGAAACATTTAAATCAGTATAGTAACAGCAGATAGTTTTATGTAAATATTTGGCAATGTATATTTCAAACTATAATATATGGAATGCTTAAGTGAACTTTTCACATTGAAGGAGAAAACTAAATTTAAAAGCCTCAAAAGCCTTCTGTAAAAGATAACTTTTTCAAGTAACAGTATCATAGTGCTTATGAAGGCTTTTGTTTTCAGTAGGAATTTTGTTGATATCTAACCTGAGGATTATTCTTGCCTACCAAGAAAGGAAAGAGAAAGAAAGCCTGGTTTTGCCATCAAGTTTTTAATAATGCCTCTTTTTGCATTATACCTCCTTGATGTATCAAAGACAGATTTTCTATTCTCTCCTGTCAATCAGAATGTCTTTGAAAAGCAGTGTAAGGTGGAGGTTCTTTTGGATGTAATAGCAGTTGGAACCTTAGATCAAACTTTAATATAAAAAGAAGTTTAATTTTTTAAATGAAATTCCTGTGTCTTGCTTTTAGTCTAATTTTTGTCCAGTACACTCATGCAGCTATTTTAAGACATACCTATATCAAAATTCCCTCCATACATCTCTCTATTTGTCTTTGAGAACTTAGGATATAGTGTGCATATATAGCATAGTTTCATTTTGTGAATCTTGCCTAGTCTCTGAATAGGAGAAAGTAAACCAATTTTATTATTTATTAATGTTATTAAAAGGATGGGTGATGAAGCTATATCTTGGTAGGCAAACTGCTACTGCAGTGTGGGCAAGCTTGGTTTGGTCTGTGTTTCAGCTGACAACTAAAAGAATTCTGCTCATAACTTAGAAACCTTGTGAGAACAATCGCACTTTGTATGGTTTCTATTTGAGTCAGATTTTTCAAAGGTTAACTTGACTTGTCAGCAGTATCATGACTTTTGTTATTGCTTATGAGAATTCCAAAACTTATCTTGAGCCTACACTTTCCTGGCCTCCATATTCTCATATTTTACTTTTGAAGTAAAAAGCATGAACTGTCTTTGTAGCTGTTTTCAAGAAAGCTATTTATGGCAGCAAGACTTTGATGTTTTTGAAATGTTGCTGAATTCTTTTACCTTCCTGAATAAAGAGAGGATTACTAATAGGTATCTGATATTCATGATGCAAAGATGGTTTATGTATTGGCATTCTGAATTTTTACTTACAGTCCTGATACTGATTGTCACACCTGTGGAACTTCTGGTGAAGATTTTTAACTGCCTTGCTTAACCCTCTCTAAATTGCTTCCGTCCGCTGACAGTGTTCTATGTAATTCAGCATCTCAGATGAATATCATGCTCTGCCTTTTTTATGACATCATCTTTGAGTATTATCCTGGTGTGAGACCACCACATAATTTTTCATGAATCAGCACAATGTTTTTCCCTTGAAATTTAAGAGTGTGCTCTACCAGTAGTACATAGCAATACCAGTAGCAACCAATAGGCTGCCAAATAGTGTGCTTTTGAATTTGGAGCTTTGATAGATGGCAAAGCATTATTTAGCAAAGAATTAAGGTTTAGCAATTCAGCATCAAACACTTTTATATATAAAAAGTATGTAGTTTAAATCCAATACATTTCTGTTTTCACTGTTTTACTATCTAGCTGGGTTTTGTGTGGTGTGGGCTTGTGGGTTTTCTTTGTTTCTTAAAGTCATAAGCTTTCTATCTTTTATGTACTGGACATTGAGAGTGGAGCTGACAGTATTAATGAAGTGTAAAAGCTAATTTACTATATTTTGTCTGAATTTAGGCTGGTATCCACTCAAGTGAAGAATTAATCTTGGCTATATGATGATATATAATAGTGTTGCTCTTGCAAGCAGGGCAGTTACAGTTCTCTCATTTAATTATCATGTCAAGGAGAGAAGAGTGGTCTCTCTTTTCATATGGTGTGGTAAGGTTATAATGTGAATCTTTCATGCATACTGATGTGAGCATACTGCTGCTGTGGGATTGAGAAATTGGAGGACAGAGCACATACGATGCTGGACCAGGAAAATTAAGTACTTCAGTAGTAAAATTTCCACTTGCTGTTTGAAGATGAAGAGGAGCAGATAAAAATTCCATTTTTGGAAAAAAAAGAATTCTGCAATTCAAGGAATGCAGTAAAACTTCCTTCCTTAAACTAATGCCTCCCAACACATTGTTCCAGGGTTTGGGTGGACAGTTGACTTGTTCCTGTTGTGTGTAGAAAAGAAAGAAGAAATCGTGGGTACAAGAGTCAAATAGGCATAGAAGCTCTATGGCTATGTCCTGGTAGGAAGTTATGTGGAAAAATAAGATAATTTCCTATACAGAGATGGAGACACTATGTAAAGACATTGCTGGTTCTGATTTCTTTCTGTTCTACTCAAGGAAAAGGTATTTGGTACATACACCTTTCTCACAAATAAAGAAAACTGCCTCACCAACGTATCTGACTCATCTTGATAGTGACTTTCCACTGCCAGAAACAGAGAGACAAGAGCTGCCCAACCTTATTGGTAAAGGGGACAGCAATACCCTCACTTTGATTTGAACAAATATCCAGTGTGTAAGAATATATGTTTGTTGTGATTTAGTAAGTGTCTTAGTTCACTCTTGACTGGCACTGCGCATGATGACATAGCTTCTGAATGCAGAAATCTGATAGTGTCCAACTCTGATATAAAGATCTAAAAATCAGTTAGGAAAAGGCATCTAACTCTGTTCACTCTAACAAGGAGAAAAGAAAAAAATCTTGCAAAAGCCCTTAACTTGATTATCTACAGTTTCCTGAACTAGTACACAAATGTAATAGCCCGTTTATAGAAGTTTTAATTTCAAACTCTTAAATAGATTAACTGTAAGTATTAGTTCATTCTAAACTTAATTTACCTGAGAATGCATGAGATATCCTAAAGCACTAATACAGAGATTATTTTAGTATAACACAGTTGCAAGCTCTTTTTCCTAGTTTCATAACCTCTAAAGTCATAAGATATCATTTGGCCATTCAGCCTAAGTGAAGAAGCTATTAGTATCCTATTTAATGATAATTGAAACAATAGAAAACACTGCATAAACTACAGGTCTATGTGACAGGGTGGCAAGGTTAGTTTGAGAGCTAAGCTGTATGTCTGGATATATTTTTTTTCCTGTGGTCTGGAAAACATTGTTCACTATTAAGTTTTGAAAAGAAAAGCCATAAAGTACACTTTGTGCAGTCTTCAACTTAGTGAAGATGTATAGAAATTTAGTATTCTCTGCCTTCTTCAATTGCTCTAAACAGTAGTTGTAATGTTTGGAAACAAAACTAATGACACCAATTGTTTATATGCTTTTTATTGAATTAATTTTTGCACACCAGAGTTATTAAAATATCCTACTTGTGTCACTTGTTCCTTGGGAGGAGCATTCATAGTGGTGCTGGTAGTAATTAAGCAAACTAGAACAACTAATTTATCGAATCATTTCAATGTAACTGCTCTATTTTGAGAGTCAAATTGCAAAACTTGCAACTTCTAAAAAATAGTATGCAATGGAAAAGTAAAGAAAAACATCAGAGCTGCAAACCAAAACTAAAACCTTGCTGTTTTGTAAGTTTTCTGAAGGTGTTACTTGATAGCCTAGTTGTTAGCTGTAAGAAAAGCAAATCAGTTTCCTCAGTGTATGGGTTTGGGGAAATGTTTATTTTTCAACATGGGAATTACAGACAGGGCTGGATTCCAGACAGCTGGGCAGATGGTTCTTTCTTTTCACATTGGGTTGTGCCAACAAAGAGAGACAGCTATACAAATGTTAACCTCTGAGGGATAGAGAAATCTCTGTCAATCTTCCCCCTTCCCCCCACCCCAGCTATCTGTTTGAAAGGAAAAGCCAAATAGCAATTTTGATCTAATTACTGAAAAAATATTCTTTTCAATCTAAGTTTTCAGACTTTGTTTCTTTGAAAATACCTACCTTTAGAAATAGAATACAGTTAATTAGCTGGTGTTTAACGTGGTTTTGTGGATAATGAAGCATGAAGAAAAAGAATTTGCCTCAGGTCAAGTATGTATCAATTGCAGCATCATGAAGATGCTAATATACATTTAAAATAAGTGGTTAGTAACTTCCTACAAAACTGATTTTTGCATGGATAAACATGTAGTAGATTAATTTAGTGATTTTTGAATGAATTTGCTTTGTATACTTTACAGAGATTGACTTACATCCTGGGTTTTATGCTCCAAAGCTGCAAATAACAGGAATCATTTTGATTCTCTTTGAGTTTAGGCAAATTTGTTTGTGCAATAAATTGGGGCAGGGCTGCATACAGAAAATTACATTGGCATAGCTTTCTGTACCTGGAAGAATAATTTTGCCACCTTTAGCAGTTACTAAGTACGTTGTATTTGGAAGAAAGTCAAGCATTTTCTTTCCAGATTATCTTCATAGACTCTTTGCTCTCTAGACTTCCAACTGTTTTCAGGTGTTTCCTACTACAAGCCATGGTTTTACCTTATTTTGCTGTGGGATTCTTACCAAGAGTCTCTCAGCTTTGTAATATTTGATCTATCCTAAAATATCAGGAAGGAACACTTGTGTGTTCTTAACCAGAGAAAGTGTAGAGTTAGTCCTCAGTTTTACTGTTTGGTTATCTACAAAGCCTTGATTGGAATCTGGAGAGGGGTGCTGGGGGGATTGGTTTGTTTTTCTTCAGATCAGAAAAAAGATTTGTATTTTTTCTTCTTCAGTGTTAGGAAAATCAACTCTTGATGTTGTGAATGCCTGTATCTGGTTGGGTAACTTCACTAAACAACTGTTTCTTGAGTTTGAGACCCCATTCTCAGGGCTTATACTTTGCTTAATCCAAAGAAACAGAATGCTTTTCTTAATACTTAGTTTTGGTGCAGTTCCCAATGCAATTGGCAACCAATTAGAAATGAGAACACTTTTTCTTTCAGACCCCTAGTTAAAAATAATCAATAGGATATGTGTTAAAATTTCAAACCATTGTTTTGATATCTCTTCTATTTTTTTATAAAGGTCAACTCTTGTAGCAGCAATTAATGGTTGATTATTGTGAAACAGAATTGAAATGATTTTTTTCACATCTGAACACAAAATGGAATTAGGACTTTTGCATAAAAAAGCCTTTAGTTTACTTCTGAATAAGAGAAAATGTAATTTACTTGGCTGTGCTGGCAAGTCAGTTAGCAGAAGAGCTAAAAAACCCCATACCCTCCAGGAAGAAGATGTGACCTTCAGCCAAGGCAGTGTGATGTCTTTCAACTAGCTCTGTAACTGGCAAAGTACTAATGAAAGATTTGTCCAGTACCTTTATTTTTCTGTAACTAAGTTGTTATATAGAGTTTTTTCCTGTATTTGTATAATTGAATATTAAATCTCCTTTGTGCTGCTTTTTTTAGGACCCCTGGGAGCCTCAAGAGATGATGAACTAACCTTTTTGTTGTAAATAGACCAAGTCTTGATCAATGTAAAGGGAGGGGTTTTTTGTAATTAAAAAATCAGAACAGAACAGTTCCCTTGGGCAAGGGAAAAGGAGAGTTCTTGTCCTCCTGTGTTTTCATTGAATAGATCTGAAACCAGGGGTTTTGAAAAAGAATAGTGTCAACTCAAGGCTTCACTATATTGCAAGAAAAACATGTTTTCATTTGGTGTTAGCATAAGTTTGTGGAAGAAGAAACCTACAATGTGTACATTCAGAACTCTTTGAATTATTAAATTGGCTAGTTATGGATTGCTTTCAAGAGGATCCAAAAAGTGAATCATCAGATATGTTAAACAGCAGACAGACCAATTTTTTAATGGAAAACCTGTGTCTTTAAAAATTCAAACTTCAAGGCTTTTGTCTGCAAGTTGGGTTAGTTTTGTTTGGGTGTTTTCTCTTGTGTTTTTTTTTTTCTCATGAACTTTCAGTGAGGTCTAAGTAAGTATGAAAATCCATATAGTTTCCCAATTAATGAGGTTTCACTTCAGCAAGTGAGGTAAACCTTCCTATTGTGTGCAAATGTCATCTTGTGCTAAACTTCAAGAATTTTAACATTACACAGAGAGAAATGCTATTGTGGAGGAAATTTTCCTACTTCTGCCTGTCTTCTAAAATGTTAATGGTAAAAGCAAGGCTGTTTCAGAGCAACAGTTGACCTCTTAAAAATACAACTCCTTGGAAAAAAAGATTCTGATGAAAACATCTTGTGGGGAAGCTAGACACATCACAAAATACCACTGGAGTAAGTGAAAATGTCAGTTCCAATAGTGCTTTAGTTTTACTGGTTCTGGGTCCATATACTTGCTCCTGAAGTTTTTTGCTGAATGCTGGAGGCTCTGGATGAGGAAATGAATGTTGCTCTGAGGTGTTCCTTGGATGAATAGCTTGTGGGAGTCTTCTTTGAGGATAGGTTTCTCAGTGATCTATACAGCCTTCTCATTTGTCCCTAAATAGTTAAACTGAATACTGCATGTTGCCCTTCCTTGGGTATTTCATCAGACTTTGCTTCTGCTTTAAAAAAATAAAAATGAAGTGTGCAAGCACTTTAGGGAAAAACCAACAAAAGTTAAAATAGGATAAGGCAAATTGCAAGTCTTAAACAAGGCTCAGAATGTGTAATCATAGAGAACTTCCTTCCTATTTCTTTGAGTCATTCTTTGAAAAGCCTTTTAATTGAGTGCAGTATTGCAAAATTGAAATTTGAATGAGTGTTTTGGGGCAAAAAGTTGATTTTATTAGTGAATATTTAAACATCATAGGTTTCTGAATGAAAACACTTGTATTATTCAAGTAACGAAGTTAGGTGAAACTGTTAAATCTTAGCAAAAGATACAATGGCATTTATGAAGAGAGACTTCCTCTTGAAAAGCACAATCAGAGAAGAAAATTAATTCATCCCTGAGAAGGAATCGTGAGACTTTGGCAGTGAAGTGTCTTAAAGGGAGATCTTGAAGACTCTTCATTTTCAGGCAGTGAATCGATTCACCTTAGCTGAGTGCTTTGTTCTTACAGTCAGAGCAATCCTTAGAAGGGAAGCAGAAATGAGAAATTTGCCAAGTAGGGAACTGTCTTGCTAGGCAAAGTCCTTTTCCTTTCTGGAGTGTTTGAGTGTGCAGTCAGAGAGAGGGAGTAGTCCAAGAATTATCTTTTTGGTCAATAGAAACACAAGAAAACTGTCTGAAAATCCCATACCTGTTTCTCCCACTTTGCATTCCCTTCTATTTGTGTGATAGAAGACAGGCATATATTCTTAGTTGCAGAATTCCATTACACTTGTTTGTGCCAAGTGGAAGCTCAGGACCTCAGTAGAACACATGAAAATGTCATTGGTCAACAAGGAATTCCATATGTCAAGGAATATCCTTGTAGCATCCCACCTGATTTAGGAGTTGTAAATTCTGCTGGCCTGTAAATGTAAAGGAAAATGAATGTCTGTAGCCCAAAGGAACAGTGTCATGAAGATGTCTTGGGGCTGGCAAGGGTTACAGTACTTGATTGAAGACCTCTGACGTTGTATGACTGTGATGATTTGAAGGTGGTACTGGATAAACGATGAATATTTTTCTACATTGAAGTAATTTAGTTTTATGTTGGTGTAAATTAAATGAGAATTTATGCCTTGAGGTGGTTTAAAGATGCAAGAAAGGAGACGAGTATTAGAGTTCAGTACAGGTGCAGTGAGCAAATTGTTAAAAGTGGTTGTTCTAGAGTGAAGTAGTTAAGGATTCATAGGAGTATGAAGTTGCTGATTACTACCTGCTGGCATTGTACTTTGTATTCTAAGAAAATAATGAAATAGGCTTTTCTGCCTTGGCATTCTTTACATTTATGAATATATATAAATGAATAAATTTCGTCAGCTTCTGCAAGGACAGTGAAGAAGCAATGATAGCACTGATCCAAAGACCTCAGAGGTTTACATAAACATTAGTTGACAATTTGTGATTAAAAAATGGATCTTAAGGGTCACGTTGGAGGGTGTGTGTGGAAGCCATGCTTCAAATGGACAAGAGCGTATGGTACAATCCACAGCGTTTTATCTGACCATATCAAGCATTTTCCCCTCACTCATAGTCCTAACTCAATAATAATGTGATGAAAATATGTTAAACATCAGGGAATTGTTGCTGATTGATTTACTGACACTCAAAACGCCATCTGTCAGTCTTCAAAGTAAGACTCTCGTGCTACTTTATAAGCCATTCCTGGTTTTTATATGTTTATATATAAATATTTCACAAGAGACAGAGAATGATAGCCTTTTGGACTCTTGTGCAAAGAGCAGTTGCTGTTTAGCAAGTGTTCTGCCTGGTAGTGTGTTGAATATGTAAATAAAATTCACGGTATTGTAGATTTCAGTAAGATATGAATATGTATTTTCTTAAGTGGACAAGGGCAAAAGGCAGAAGACATGATGAGGATCAGATCTGGTTATCTTCATCACAGAGAAAATGGAGATAATAAAATGAACAGATGTAGGCAAACTATAAAAGGTCATGGGATAAACTTAAGTTCAGAATGCATTGCCTTTCAGCAAAACATTTCACAGAGTATTTACTGCAAGAAAATTTTCCTTGTTCACTTGGAATTATAGTAAAGGTATTAGATGTTACCTGTATCATCATAATTTGTAACTCCTTACTTGTAAAGAGATTCTGTAAGTCAATTTGCACTACCTGCTTAAGGAATATTCCTTAAAAATATGGCAGATTACAGCTGATTTTTGTTCCCTAAAATATGTGGAAGGAGTACATATTTTTAAGTTTGAAAAACCTGAGGCCAATATACCTATCATATTTTGATCTTACCATCTTAACCTTTAAATCGACAGCATAACCAAAAAAACCCTAAAATGACAATATTCGACCTTTCTGTAGTGTTGGTTTTATTTTGGGACTTAAAAATCAACATACAACTGTATAAAAATTAATTGCATTGTATTGTTTTGTCTGTTCAACTAAAACCTAATAGCCAGAAAGCTGTAAAAAGCAATTTGTCCTTTTTAAGAATAAAAATATCATTTGTAGTTTGTTTTATATCCAGTAGAACAAACCAGCTGTAGTAAATCATTGAACCATTATTTTCTCAGGCAAATGTCTGCATAGTTGATGCTTTAATTCTAATTGTAGTAACACATCTTTTTTTTTTTCTTACTGTTGTTTTTAGTAGTATCCCAATCTCTTTCTTAGTCCTCTAAGGTAAAGAAAAGCTGTTACAATGTATAATTTAAATTTCTGCTTTGTTATTAAAAAAAGACTTCATTAGAAAAGTATTTCAAGAAATAAGTCTAAGTAATGCTTGTTTCTCTCCCCAGTGAATATTACTTTTGAAGAGAATCTTGAAAAAATGGCACTTTAAATATGCAAAAGCAAGATCTCAATTGGTTTCCTTTCTTGTAGCATTTTTCCAATTTTGTAGTATCAAAGTTCCCTTTCAAATCTTTGAAACAAAACAAAAAAATCTTCCTCAATCCTCTCCACCACTTGTAATAATCTCTTGAGCATGTAATACGCTTTTTAGTTAAGTAGTAAGGTGGTGGGGCTGCCCCTCTGATGCTCTTCAGCTGACTGAAAATATTTACCCAAATTTTCTGACCTTCAGTGTGTTAATGGTCAATTTCCAACTGTTAGCAGTTAATTCAGGTTGTACAAAAATTATTTTTGTGTTCTGGACAAATGTCTGTATGCCTTGTTGTGCCCACCTGAAAAGTTTGGGTCATGTTTTATGCTATGTAACCCTTGCTAGATATCACTGGCTGTTAGTGTTATCAGTATTTGCTATACTGAATGATTCTGGCTTTTTGGGCTGCATGGATGTGTGAAACCAGAAGTAGCTTGTTGCCTGCTTCAGTGTAAAGTATTGACAGGTTCATCTACTCTGCAGTTTTTTAACTAGGGAATTTTGCTTTCTTTCACATGCAGCTTATGACAGAACTGTTGCTCTCCTGTGGTTCGATGCTGCTCTCAGTTCAGTTGCAGATTGTTATAGAAAGCATCACAGTTGTTCCTGATGCTTGGAAAAATCTTGCCAATGTTTTGAAGTATTTTTCCCAAATTTTCATGTTAAATCTGAGATCATTTTAGCCTATGTATGTTCTATGGAATAAACTTCTAGTTTAATTTCATAATTCTCCCAGCAATTCAGATTAAAATTTCTGTTGTCTGTTATTTCAAGGAATTGGATACTACAGCAATGCTTGTGGATAATAGTAGCAGGACATCTGGGGTAATGACATGGGAGCAAGAGGAAGGGAAAGAGTCAAGAGAAGGCAGGAGGGGCTGTTTAATAAAGTAAGTGCCACTGTTCCTCACCAAAGAAGTTGAGCTGGAGGTCACTGTTGTGGTTTTACTTCCCTGTTTATACCAGTGAGTCTGCTCAAGTGATGGAGCAGGCAGTGGTACAGTGCCCTCACTCCTATCAGAGGACAGTCACCCTCAGCAAAACTTTTCTGCTTTCATATTCTCTGTAGCACAGTAGTGAGTGTATTGCTTTTACATATTCCTTTCAGAATTTGTAACTTTTTTTTCCTGTTTCTAGACTGTTTTACTTCTAACATGGAAGCCATTTAATTTTCCAAAGAAAATCTGTGTAGTTCTGTTATTTTCTAAGTGATTTAGTGGAATCCAAATAGCCAGTGCTAGCACATTGCCATGTTTTCCTTTGTTAGCTAGATCAAAACTAACATAATGTTCTTATATGTTCCACAGTCATGCTTTGTCTTCCTGTGCAAATGCTCTTAGGACCACGTTTTTTATGAAAAGAAGTAGCCACAGCATAATTTAATGAACTTCAAACAAGCTTTCTAATAGTGTAATTGTTAACATTTCTGAGTATTTGCAGAAGTACTCTTTAAAAATGTGAAGTGGTTGAGTTTTATCCAAGTTGATCTGTCTATTATTGAAGCTATATTTAGTGGGCTGTTCAAACTTTGTGTTTGTTGATCCTCCTGACACACATCACTTCCAGTGGAGAGCCCCATTTCATCCTCTGTATGTTGCTCTGTGTACAATAGTGAGTTTTGTATGGCAGTGTAACTACATCTTAAATAGATCCCAAAGGCAGAATTTTGTTACGAAGTTGCTATATGCACAAATAAATGGAAAAAAACCCAACCCAAAACTTAAGCAGAACTAATAGGGAGGACAGCACAAAACCAATCACATTTAGTTTTATGGCTTTTTCCAGTCTTTCAATGTAATCTCATTGATTTCTTTCAAATTAGTATTTCCTGCTGTAGAACCAGATGTCATCTTCACATAATTATGTATGCAGATTCTAAATTCTGTTTGGAAACAACGTTAACTACAAGATTTAGTTCCTCAGTTTTACTATATGATGTACTAAATTATATATTCATAGACTTATTAAATTTAGATGAACACTCTCTCTGGGTTCCTTTACCCTTGCTCAGACATGCTGACTGCTCTAAGGCCTTGGGGGAACTTAATTCAGGTCTTGAGCAGGTACTAATTCTCAGAAAACAAATTGGCAGGTAAGCATAAATTTAACTTACTCTATTAACTGCAGAGGGTTAAAGTCTTACTTGTGTCAGTATAATGCTATGTGTGGTCAGGATTCCTCAGCTTGTTCTCATCTTCATGGATTTTTTTTCTTTTTGGAGAGATACATATCTATATTTATGGAGAAGCACACACATACACACGTTTGTGTATATCTATATCTGTGTTTCTCTTGTATTTGCCCAATATTTTTGAACACAGCTACTGGTTGGTAATCAGAGCTGGGCTTCTGCATGCTAGACAGTCCCAGAGACATTAAATGTGCTCTTGAGAAAAGCTAAATTTACTTTTGCATGCCACTGGACATTTTGTGCGACTTCAGTATTTGCTATGTAGAAAGTCAAATATTTTAGCAAGCTATTTAGTGGACTTCTGTCTATATTTGAGTCATGCATATGGAGCAAGCTCAGAATTTCTAGGAAGCTTCAAAATTATTGTGTATATTTTGTGTGGTTGGATGTCTGCATCTTTCTGTGTGAGAGGCTCTGTGTAGCTGTACAGAGTGTGCTCTATAATCTAAATGTATGGCCCACATTTTTTACCTCAATTAACAATTTAAGATGTAAAGGTTATTAAAAGTTATGGAAGACTCTGTAGAAATACAATATAATTGTATTAACTGTGAACCAGTATTTCTATGGAAATACTGGGTCTGAACCTTCAGCTAGACAGCTTGGTAAGCACACACTGCACAAACACAGAACTCAGGTCTGGGGAAAGAAACATACTTAAAGATTTTTTTCTGATTTTATGGCTTGTTTCTTATATTTCTGCAACACCCCCTGATTTATTTCACTTCTACGAAGCTCATTTTGTTAGTGGTACTTTTTCATGGTCCCAATCAACCATAATCTAAAATTGTTGTATGGTATGGTACAGCAGTATTGGCAACATCATGTTTTCAAAATTCAAAGGGTGAAGAACAGGGTGTTCTGTGTTACTGTAACAGCCTTTTGTTTTGAACGTTTGTTTAATTGTTCCATTAAGTATTTTTTTAAAGAATGGTGTTTGCTTTACTGAAATATAATAATTGCAGAAGCCACAGTTAGAGTTGCACAAGATTTTTATAATTAATCCATAGAAAAGTACAATGAAGGCATGATGAAAATGTGAATAGCTTAGCAGAGTTTTGGCTTTTCAGATATTAAAGTAGTATGTTTCATGTTCCTTTTTTCATAACAAATTCTAATAATATTCTGTAATTTTTTGTCATTTAAATATTAGCATTCTATGAAAATGTCAATCCACTCTATCAAGTAGAATAGATAAGCAGCAGTGTTTATAATGGTGGGTTTGGTCAAGGATAGAAACTTGGTGAAAGGTTTCCATGCAATTCTATGTGGGTTTAGTAATTTAAGAGGGGTGGGAAGTGGTCTTAAGCCATGTATGGCTATGGAAGGAAAAAGAAGATGAGGTAAATATTAAAAGCTGAGATATCTTTAAGGGCTCTTCCCTTCTAGTACCACTTCGATGTTCGTGTGATGCACATGTACAGATGTTTTGTTTGAGAGGGATGAGAATGAATGGGTTTTTTTAATAGAAAGAATAAATGGTAAAAATATTGTTTAGAATTTTTTATTAATAACATGAATTAAAACAAGAACTCTAATTAAAATACTGGAAGCTTAAAACATAAAATTTCTGGAATGTTTGTCAGTTTTTTAATCCCAGTTTTACCTTAAGTTGGGTTCAGCAGTAACGTTTCTTATGCTATTATTACCCAGTCTGCTTATGCCTACCGTTGCTCATTCTGGGAGTACACTCTAACCTGAATCAGGGAGCTGGTTTGGTTTAATCTTTCTCTTGTTTCTTTTTCTTTTTCTTTCCCAATGTGGATTTGTTCCCCAGTCACATTCACAATGCAGCCCTACAAAGAGTTGTGCAGTATAAGTGAAAGGCAGAATGGGAACAAGGGTGAGTAGTAGAGTCAGAGGAATGGAAAATCCTTAAGTTGGCATTGCCACTGAGGAAAAGTTATGTGGAACCTTACCCTTATTTTAAATGCCACAGTTCTTTCAGTAGATACATCTTCTGTAAAACTGGAGTTCTCAATGAATAAGATTAGCAACAGCTTTTTCAAACTCAACTGAGAGTAAGTGTAGTGTAGTATTTATCAAAAGTATTTACTGCTGTGATTAAAAAACTTACGATCGCTTAGACTAGCTTTTTCTCATGGCTTTTATGGAGATTCACAGATTTATTTTTCATTTAGAAAGATGAATGTTGTGAGGCCCTTAAAATTGTCAATCTTTAAGCTAATATACACAAGAGCAAAATCTTTTGTAATAATCAAATATCAGTTAGCTGTAACTCGAATGAGTAGCGTTTGACATGGCACAGTGGCTATATTGTTAATGCCCGTAAAATTAGGGTGTTTTCAGTATCTTGGTCTGCCTGTGCTTTCTGTGTGTTCAGCTGCCTGAAAGTTGAGTCCAGTATTAATTTGAGAAATGGAAAAGCCTAAATTAAACATTTTGTAGAATTGCTATTATTTATATGAATTTTTGACATTTTCTATTGTGGTTTTCCTGGTTGAATGTTGTATGGAAAGAAAGTTGTTGCTGAGCTGTGACAAAGAGGCTGTAAAGGTCATACATAAAAATAGGATTATATTTCTTCAAATGAAACAAGAATGTGGCCAGTGAAGGTAGAATAGTTTGAAGTGTATTTTCTTTAATAGGAGGATAGTTATTGTTGACAATTCTGATTTTTAAAGGAATCAGATAGGGTTTTTTTATTGTTAAGCCATTTCTCTCCCCTATGGTCTGGTTTTGGATGTTAGAAGGTTCAAAACTTAGATCTGCACCAGTCTGTTCAGTGGATTATGCTAGATATTCCAAGAAATAAGAAATAAATTTGACTGACACCTTGGAATCCTAATTTTCCCTCTCATCTGTACTCGTGAGAACAGTGCACTTCTCTCCGTCCCCCAAAATGCCTAGAGGAGACCAAGAGCATCTATCAGCAATGCACTTTCTGGAAAGGTTTTATTTTAGAAAAACATATATAGACTGCTGATTATAATGCAGCAGAATTTTGACTTGTAGTATTAGGTTATTACATTTGCAGAAAGCATAATGGAGAGAATCTTTGTGATTGTATTCTTCGTTTGCTAAATTCCAGTGACCCATCTCAAGCACAGTTATTATGGGCAGTATAGATAGAGAGGGACCAGAATTCTATAGATGAAGATTCCTCCTGTATGTAAATAGTACTCACTGAAGATGCTTTTATAACTAGATAATCTGTGATTAGATCTTAGGAATGGCAAATTGAATGGTGAAATCCAAAAATGGGACAGAAAAGTGACTGTTCATAGGACCTTTGGGGTTTTTTATAGACTCAGAAGGACTATTGCCCAGTTCACAATATTATTTAAATTTGTACTTAAGATCAGCTTTGGAATTATAGAGGAGCTAAAGGCACATAAACCTTCCAAATTAGTCCCTGCTTCCCTTTTCCTTGCCCTTCAGCACTGTTCCTGCTGTAGCATTGTGGCTACTTTCCAGCCTCACAGCCATACTTGTTTGAGTAAGCAAACTGCTGTACAAGAGCTTCTGGACTGTGTATCATAGCCCATATTAGATTCCTGTGGTGAAAGGTATGTTCTTTGTGTGCCTCAGTCACCCATGATGATGTGTGCAAGGCTGAACTTGCACTGGGACTGTCTAATGATGCCTGCCTGTGTCAGGGAGATCAACTGGACCTAAACTTTTGATGAAATGCTTTACTTAATGAATGAAGCTAATCAAAGTGTAAGCATAAATGTTATTGAACTTGCATCTTTAAAAAGGGGTCTAAAAAGAACTCTTTGGAATTTTTTAGTATGTTCTTTGCCTCTTATTTTTTGTTCTATGTCTTTACACAGTGGGGTAAAGTCCCCTGTTTCTGATGGGGAGTTAAATGTGGAAAGGTAACATGTTACAGAAATAATGAGGAAAACAGATCTCTTCAGGTATAGAAAACAAGTTCTGTTTGTATTTGTCATAGTGAGAAATTGAAATACTTAAATACTCATTCTCATATTTTTTGAATCATTAGAACAATTAATTTTAATTAAACTAGTGAACAGTTTTTATAAGATGTCAACTTTTATAGAATATTCATGAAACTGATTTTGGTCAGTAATTAGTATAATTGAGGTCAATATTCAACTATTCGTTGCTTATTTATCAAAGATGGATTAGTGTCTGACTCAGTGTCTTGATTCTGCTTTGCACCTATATGAAATAGGTTAAGAACAACACTAAATCAGATTGTAGAGGGTTTTAGTGATTGAACTTGCATGTACTTCACATAACTGAAAATAGCTTCCTAGTATTCAAGTCAGTGGAAAATTTGCTGTTGGTCCAGTGCAGTTCCAGTGCAAACATCAGTACATCCTTAATTATGGAGTCACATAATATTTGCCATCAGATCCATTTGTCAACTCCATTTGCTGTCCAAAGTTACAGATGTCAGAAATTTGTACGTGTCATCAATTCATTTGTCAGAGTTGTTGTATGTTAACATTAAAATCAAGTTAGCTAATGTTGGCATCTAAATTGCCATCTTTAGGCTTCAGAGTCAGTAACAGATTTCAATTAATCTCATACTGATCTGAGATGTTCTGTCAGGCTGATGTAGATATAAGGAAGTCAACACTGGTTATACTAGCTTCACTTGTTGGTGTTCTTTAGAAATAAATAATGATGAAAGTGTAAAACAAAGGTTTCCCAGATGGAATTTTCACAAGTGAAGGTTGATGTTGGAAGAAAGAGCTCTTCAACTTACAGCATAAAGTGGGTTCTGATTTTTAAGAAAGAAAGAGAAAAATTGAAAAGTGAGAAGGAAGAAAAGAACCAATTTACCTATAATATGTTACTGTAAATTTACCAGATAGTCATTTAGACAGATTATATAAAGAAGCTAAAAGCTACAATTAGGTGTTTCTTACTTTTTAAACTTAGATTTAAGGTTGTTAGCAGCTTATTCCTTGTATTTGTGTCTCACTACAAGATACTACATTGGTTATAATTTTGGGTATTGCAAAAACCCCGTATTGAATCATGATGTTTTGAACAAATGCTCAAACAGAGGAAAAGCAAAACAAATTTAGTAACTTGTATCCCTAAGATTCACAATGAGCTTTACCAAAATTTCAGGCAAGTGGAGTTTTATGGTTGTGTATTTATGGTATGTGTATCACTGAAGGAATATATGTGCAACCAAAATGGTAAGAGGCTGAGCAGTTGAGCAGTGGTTTTGCAGGCTGCAAAATAGCTCATTCTTGTCAGTGTTACTGCAGTTCTTGATCCCAATCATGTCATATCGACAACTCCCCACCCAGTATATGGTCTGAATTTGACCAATCACACCATGTTTGAGTCCTTTGAGTCTTGGGATAATTCTCACTATTTTTTTTAATCTGAAACAAATGTAAAAGCTGAATTGTACTTACACTTGCAAAATGTTCACAGGCATTTGTAAACTTACCATTAGTTTTATCTTCTGCTGGAAGCCCCAGCTGTTCTCTTCCTTAATTGCTAAGCTCTTTACAGAATTCATAAAACACATATTCATTCTGTTATCCTGTGCTAGAGAGTTTCTGTAGTGAAGAAAAGTGGGTGCTGATTTGAGCTATCACTTGTATGGTAGAGACCCCAGCTCTTAGTGTAGCTACTGACTAGCTACTAGCTCTGCTTGAATTCCTGATCCAGTTATGTTCTGGCTGTTGATGTAGCCACACTGATCTGGAGTGGAATCCATTTAGGGGTAATCTCTCTTGTACCAAGGCTGACCTTGCTACTGCTCCTCATTTACATACTACCTGCTTTGTAGTGGGGGTTTTTGTGTTTTTATTTTTGTTTGTTTGTGGGGGTTTTTTTCTGTGTGGTGGAGGTGTTGTTCATGCTGGTTCTGCTTCTGAATATGTTTACCTTCCCACCATAAAAGAGGTTTCTGGTATAGATCCTGGGATATTCTGTAGTCAAAAAATGGATAGGGAATTGTCTGAGAGAATTGTCAGTGAGGTATGGTACTTGTTATAAAAATACATAATGAGTGATGTAGTAAGAGGTTCTTAAACAGGAATTAGATTCTATATATCTGTCAAGGCCCATCTCTGCTAGCAGAACAAACAAGCAGAGCAGACAGCTGAGGGAGGAAAAAGCAATTTCAAAATTGCAATAAGCCAACATGTAATTTTTAAGTAGAAACTTTGTTGTTAGTTTTAGTCACACCAATTCCCTCAAAGATGTCTATGTGCCACTGCAACTTCAACAAACAACAACAGATGAAGGCAATCCATGGATAAATCAGTTTCTGTTTTCACATGTGCCTTGCTGATGTAAAACTCTAGTGAATATGTACAGGCAGCTCTGAGACAGACACACCTAATACTCCCCAGGCTCTGGGTGTACTGTGGTGGATCAATGTCAGTTAGACATGCCTTTTTATGGAGCAAGACAGCTTGGTTCTACTGCCACGGCATTGTTCCTACTGTTTTACAGTACTTTTATTGGTCTCTCTGGAAGCAAACTAAGTTTTTGCACTTGTTTGTATTCTGTTTTGCCTTTGGGATGGTTCTGCTTTTGCCTTTAGGATGAGATATCACAAAAAATAAAAATCAATTCAGTTTTTTAGGTAGAATCTTGTGGAAAAGTTTACAGCAGTTGGTTTCAAAAAAACCTAAACCAAACAAACCCTCCCCCTAAAAATACCAACAAGCAAACAAAAAACAGCAAAGGAAAAGTGCACCGTTGCTAGATGTCTTGGAGTTTATCAGAAAGTTTGTGATTTTCCAAATTGCCAGACTTAGAGATCTACTCAGTAACCTGGAAAGAAAAAAACATATTCTTTTATGGATATTGTGAGGAATTCTTATGTAATGAAAAATATGAACGATTTTAAAATATTCAGTAACCACTGAGTTGAGCTCAGGCAATTTTGTAGGGGAAGAAAGGGAAGGAAAACACCAGAAGTAAGAGGTGCTGGTCAGATAATACAGCCTAAAAGAACTATTCACATTTGAATGGAGTTATCTAGGGAAGACAGTTACCAGACAGGAACTTTCAGCTATTGTCAGGCAGCAGAGGGAATTCAAATGAATTCACAGTGATTCAACTTCAAAAAAAGACTTGATATAGTAGAAAATCCTGCTAAATGTTTGCCCTTCCGGTACAGTGAAAGAAGAAATCCCAGACAGCGTTTGGGGGAGGACAGTGCTGCTAATACACATGTGCAGTTCAGTTTTCTGTTCTGTAAGGACGTTAAAAGACTGCATTCTTGACAGCTTACCTGGGTTGATTTGAAAAATGTCCTGAGATGGGTAAATTCTTTTTGATTTACTAGGAGAACTGGAAATAGAGGCAACCACTAAAGACATGACCTTTCAGTTGCACAGCCCTGAGTTCCCTTGAAAAAAAGGAGTATATGGGCTTACAGTGAGAGCTTCCATGTCTTTGGGTGTACACCCTGAGTGAGGCACAGAGTGGACGTATCTCGCCCTTCCCACTGTCCTGTAATGAGACAGAGGGAAAACAGGTGCTGTTCCAGATACAATTTCTGTTCTTCAGGTTGTAGAAGCTTGGAATTCCAGCTGTGCCCAAGGGGCCAAAGAACTAGAAATGTATACATATATTTAATCTAATTGTTAAGGTATCCAGACATTTTACAGGTTTAGGATGCTGATAGTCCTTGGTAGGAGGATGAGAAATCCATCAACTGGCGACGGAAAGAAAGGGAGGAGGAGAAAAAAAATTGCATTGCATACCTTAATGTGTCTTCATACTTGTGTTAGAAGCAAGTTAGCTTATATAATTAGGAGTTAACATAGCAATAATTTTGTAAGGCAAGTATGTGCACACTATGAGCTGATGTCTCAGGAAGGAAATTACAAGTGCAGAAGAGCATAAATCAACCTCTAGCTGAAATCTGGTTTTTTTTCAACAGTGCATGAAGGTTGTATAAAAATTTTAACTCTAAAGTAGTTCTTAGTTTTCAGATGCTCTAAGAGGATATTTGTAGCTTTGGAAGTTGTGAATTGGCTTAAAAAGTAATTCAAGATCTTTAAATATGTAAAAGATAGGAACTTGGTGACATAACTTGCAGTGATCTGCTTGCACTTGGTACTTGACTAAGGTCAAGTGAGCAACAGCTCTGCACTGATTTGGTGGAGAAAGGAGACCTTTCATGTCAGTAGTGGAAAAAAGTGCCAGTAATGTAAAAATTATGGATGTCTGTTAAATTACAACTTCTAAGTGATACTACCAGTGATTATTTCAGTGTTTGTCTTATCAATTACTTCTGTATTGAGTCCATAATTTTTGAATCCTAAGGATGTGCATTGACTTTTTGGACTTAATGAGTTTTAAACAAACAGAGCTAATGGGAACTAGCTAGAGTAGTATTTACTTTTGTTTCAATTGCCAGGACTAGGGTGCTAAAGGGCATTACAGTGCAGGTGGTTTCAATACCTTTGTGTTCCTTCTGTGTTTTTATTTGGAACTCATTAGTTCCTGTTAAAGCAGTAATAATTTTTTGGATGAAGCTTAAATTCTTAGTTCTTAATGAACCTCTCTCCTGTGGTTTTTCTGACTATTTTAGGGCATTTTGGCTTTATTACAAGTCTCAACAACCTGGTATTTATCTTGTGTTTGCTTAAGCTTCAAACTCTGGTTAAGATGATAGGTCTATTTGATTTGAGGTTATAGTTTATCTTTTACACCACTTGTTGTGTGGGTTGAGAATGTGGAAGGTTGGAGTACCTTTACAGTTCATGTTGGTGCAATATCTTTTCTTCTTAATTTCATATGAAGTAGTTCATGCCATTTCTGTAGCTTAAAAGGAATTGCAATGAAAAAGGTGAGTCTGGAAGAGCTTGCCAAAATTCAGTTTTCAAAATACTCTTGGTTTTGCTCATGTACTGTTTTATAATCCTTATTGAAGACAATAGATCAAGGCCATTTGCTGTGAAGTACTGGTTTTCTTTGTGCTTTTCCACTGCTTTATATTAACTAACAAACTATCCTAATAAATTAGTAAGATCCTAAAGCCCACAAGACCTTTTATCCCCCTTTCCTCTCTCTTATCTTTTTTCTTGACTTGATTTATGCTAAATTAGTAAATAAATTGTTCTGTGTCACTAGGTAGAATC
The DNA here is from genome assembly GCA_013399015.1 of Galbula dea. NCBI lineage: Eukaryota > Metazoa > Chordata > Aves > Piciformes > Galbulidae > Galbula > Galbula dea. The sequence continues at coordinate 436,863 of VWZX01009189.1, read as the reverse complement.
TGTTTTTTAAAAAATGAGGAAGAACTGCAGTTCTGGCTGACTCTTATTGCAGTGTGGCTTCCCCACATTTTTACCTGGAACTAGCAGAAGATTTTCCATGCAAATTATGTTTGGCACAGATTTAGGGTTGTGGCTGCCAAGATTACTGATGAAGTAGATGGAGAGTTACTCTTTTACACAGTGAACTGTACCTCAATGTTAATATTCTACTGCTAATGTTTCAGACCAAAATGTTGTTATCCTGTTTAAGCAAATTATAAAAACAATCTGCCCATGAAAATACCTTAGGAAAACTCTTAATTGGAGAATCTTATTGCTGTAGGTTGTAGTCCAGATTGGTTGGTTGTTTTGGCTCTCTTGGCCTTTTTTTTCCTTTCTTTTTTTGCCTTCCATAAACCTTTTAAAGATTTTTTTTTCTCCATTATTTTTCTTTGAGTGAGAAAGAAAACTAGATTGGCCCTCAATGAATTACACATTATATGTAATAAAAATTACTTAATATTATAAATGGTAAAACCAGTTTAAATGCTTTCTTCATTGTTACTGGGCCATAAAAACCCTATAATCAGAACAGGCATGCTGTAAAAGCAAACTCTTGTTCAAAAGAATTCCTTTTTTTCAGTTCAGAAGGAAGCCATCAGTAATTGTATTACTTAGCAATTATAGAGAAATCGCTTTTTGTTTAAAATGGCTTATAAGCTTGAGCTAATCCTTCAGTGGTTTGGAAATAAACTAAGAAAAAAACCAAACAGGCAATTCGACCCAAACTAGGAATTAATAACAGGCAAAACTGCCAGTTCACTCAGTATTCTTAGTCTTTTATCTTTAGTAAGACTCAAAACCTCTGGCCTTGTATAGCGTTCTTGTGGTTTAAAAAACAGTATTTGATACAAATTCAGGATTAATAGAGAAAGGTATGAAAACTTCTGATTTTGGTAGACTACATGCTAGCAAGTCTTATTCTGAGACAGGAAGCTATGAAAAAAACAATATACATTGTGTTGTGTGAGTGTTTTCTATGTGAGATTTTGGTTGAGTGGGTGGTTTGCCTGCTGGATTGGAGTGGCATTGCCAGTGATGAATAAAATGTCATATAGTTTTTATAAGTCACTTCAGAGGGTACCATTATGACTAAGATTAAAAAGAGACATTTCAGAGAATTCATGTGTAACTGTTTCATTCTCACAAGTCAGTATATTCCTCACAGTATTGTGAAGCATATATAAATAATCTAGACTTTTCCTGTATGGCATTGTACTCAGGGGTGGGCAGCTCACTGCAGTGCCTACCAACCTGGCTTCCTCCATACTGTTAAACTGAAATATTCCTCAGCTGAACATACCTCCTTAGGAACAGAAATCACAGTATTTAGATAAAAATTTAAGACAGCAGGTGACTAAATTTCTTCTGCTATAATATTGTCAGAAAGTTAATGATAGCTAACTAATGAGATAAATTAAGGTGATAGTGTGTTAACTACAGATTAATAAATACCTATAAAATCTACCTTCTATGTAGCTATGAATTAGTCTCAAAAATGCTTAATACACTTCTAGTATTCATTAAGAAAGATCTTAAAGTGATTGTCTTGAGTTTTTGTATTGAAGGGTGTTATAGCTTGGTTATGGAAGTTAACCTTGTGTGGTTGTTTGTATTTAATTTTCTGCTGAATTTCATCATGGTTGCATGATTGTCTTAATGCATTGAATTAGAGCTTAAATGCCAATAAATAAAAAGAATCTGAAACACTTCACTTCTTTTTAAAATAAAGGAAGTTTGAAATAGTGATGAGAGGATTCTGACTGGATTGCTGTGGAGCTATGAAGTGAGAAACAATATCGGAATCCGTGTGTAAACTTGCCAGTGTAAACACTGCCTGCATCCTGGCAGCTTTCATGCAGGCTTTATTGGGCAGTTAAGGAAGATCAAGCAGAAAGTGAAACCCAGTTATTTTTGATATCTATTGCACTCCATCTGATGGCTGGCTCAGTGTTGTCTCTAAAATGCTATATTTTGTGAATGAGACTACACAGTGGTCAGAAAACTGTTTCCCACAGCACCCTTTCAGTCTGTTGTGCTCACTTGAGACTGGGCAATCCAACCAGTTATATTTAACATGCTATGGGACTTAAGAAAAAACCAAATCAATTTTAAAACCTGATGGTTGCAGTCATTCTTGTAGAAGAAGACTGATGTATCTTTCATAGTCTTTAATAATCTCATAAAAAATTGAAATTGCCTCTTTAAGCTCTGTGCTGTCCTATGGATCAGATACTCCCTTTTACAAGCAAATGAAGCAGTTCTCTATAGCCTCCTCTGGAAGTTTAGTGCTTGGGATGCTTCAGATCTGCAGTGTACTGAGTAGAAAAACATCATCCTCAGGAAACAGACAGTGCTGGTACGTGATCTTTGATCTTTTCTCTCTCTTTAACCACTACAAAATGTTCTGCTAGAGCATATGCTGCTTTTTTTTTTTTTTTGGCAGAGCCAGGTGTTCTGCATTCTATTGCTACTTGCTTTTCCTCCTCATCTTCCACAGATAATGGTGCCCACTTCTTCAAATAGAAATCATAAATACTATCAAATATTAATTTTTTTGTTTTGTTTTGCATCTTGGCTTCATGGTAAGAGATTTTTTTTTTTCAAAACCTCTTTCATACTGTCCTCTCTTCATATCCTCTTTCTCAGAACAGGAGACTGCAGGAAATTGGTATTTGAGGAAAAGCATGCAATGGAGATGGCTGAAGTTAGATAAAAGAAATTCCTGCCTGTGGTCTGGCTGGGCTATAACTCACTGTCAATTCATTTTCCCAAAGTTTGTTTGAATCTTTAAGCATAAAAGAATAAAAATAATAACACACAAAAATAGGGGGAAAAAAAAAAGAGAGAAGAAAACCAAAAGAAGTTGTTGAATATCTGCCTGTCTTCCAGGCACTGTGCATTGCCCATTTTTTCTCTGATGGAGTTTCATTTTCTTTTGTAGGAAGTTCCACCTTGCGTCTTGGTTTGATTCTGCCACAAATGCTTCTGTCAGTTTACAGTCTTTGGCTCAGTTCTGGTTTCCCTTTTGTTTATGGAAATTGTTTTTACAGCAGGTTGCTTATAAATAGGAATGAATTCTGGAGTATAAGGTGACTAAGGGAGGTAGTAAGGGTAACTTATGCATTTGTAATTTTATTTTTTATTCTCAAGAGCGTTCTCTTACTAGTACTTTAAGAGATATAGTACTTAGATTGGACATTTTAGATTTCCAGTAGGAAATGAATTCTCTGGATAGACAGAAGAATGGATTTTTCATGTTTTTTTTTTTCTTCTGAAGTAGAGGAAAACTCCAATGGCACCATGAGATTACATGTATAATGTTAATAGTGCAAACTCCTGTTTCTTTGGGTGTTTTGTCCGTTTAAGTTATATTTATCATATTTCTGTGCATTCTCAGTGTTGAAAATATTCATATAAAAATAGGTGGTTCAACTGGGAAGAGATTTCAGCTCTGTTTTGCAAGCAAATGAAGAGGAAGTAGAATTAAAACCAGTCTGTTTAGTAAGTCAGTAATGTGGTATTAGTTTCCTCATTTGTATTGGATTTAGATGAGAGAAATTATTATTACTGACAAAAAAGTACTTTTCTCCTTTGTAGAATGTGCATTTATTAAAAAGCCTCACAACCACAATGATCTTTAATGTTGCTAATACAGAAGGAAAGGCAGTTAGTTGTAAGCAGAGATGGGCTTCCTTACCTTTGGCTGGTAATTTTGTTATGGTTAATGTAACTACTTCTATTTTACAGCAACTACTTGTGTTTCAAGATTGTTCAATTTGTTGTTGGCAAGACCAGATAGTCTGTTTGTTTGAAGTAGGAATTACAATTTTTGTGCCTCAAGGCTACGGCAGGGTTTTGGCATCATTGAACCTGAGGTGGTTCATAGCAGTCTACTTCTGCTTTCATGTTAAGAAATTCATCAAGTATCCCTGCTATTTAGTAAAGACCCAAGTGGGACTATGCTATGAATATTGTACAAGTTTTACACCTTGTTTTATGGAGCAGTGTGATTTCATTTAGAAATGAATTGATTTTACTTTTATTGTGTTCCCTTTCATTGAAGGGCTAAAAGACAAATCCTGTCCTGTGTATTGTAACTGCTCCTGTGAAATGCAGTGACAAAACATTCTTTTCAAGTGTTTTGGAAGGTATGAAATGAGGAAGATTAATAGGAACTCTTAGACAAATTGATCATATCATAATTTCAATATATAGAATAAGGCATTGATTGTGACTTCTAAGCTGTACTTAAATTATGGTGACTGCTCACATGGCAGATGTGTAGCACTGAGCTTTGTATTCAGTTTGGTATTACAGCTTCCTTAAACTGTTTCAGGACCAGTGCTGTATCATTTGCATTTGTACCTAACTGGGATATGTGAAAAAGATATTTAAGATCATGGTGTACTAGCAAGGCTGGATTAATTTGTGACTCTTTAATGTGGACAAAGGAATATGATAAGCTATCTTCTTTCTGGTGTGGTTTAGGATTGCATATGATTCCAGGGTTTCAGCACAAATTCACATACTAGATTTTCATATTTACCTTTGAATTTTTGAGCACTGTTTATGACACTGATATTCAAAGAGTATCTTAATGTTTGAAGATGTGACTTCTGTACATAATCAACTGAAGATTGGCTTTCCAGATTTCTGTCAGTGAAGAAGCAGAGTAGAACTGACTTATTTAATCAGAATAATCTAGAAGATAACCTGAATAATATTGCTTTAAATTGTTGTAGTGATGTGTGTTGAGTGTTCTGAATACAAACAGGGCTATGAGAGGCATTTAGAATATAGGATACTTTTAAGCAAAACTTTCTGCATCTACAGCGTGCTGATCTGGAAAGGGCTGGTTTTGCTTCTCAGTGATAGCTGTGGGCAGCATTATTGTTACTTACTAAGTACTTTCTAGAGTCCTTTGGTCATCTTTTTTATAGCATCCTGAAATCATATCTTTTTTCCATCAAAGCAGTCTATACAGTCAACTCTAGAGGGGAAAAAACCAATCACTGTAGAAAAATAGAATAAAAATAAATATACTGGTACTGACACTGATTTTGTTCATTGAGCTTGGATTAAAAAATAGACCTCTGCATGTTAAAAGAAGTCTTTTAGCTTATTAATGAGTTTATTTTGCTCATTCTAAAAATTTAAGGCCTCCCTGTTTGAACACATTCAGTTACTTATAATGGTCATCAGATCTAATCCCTTTCTGTCACATTTTTGAATGTGTACCATGTATTCTATTAATCCACTGGAAATGTATGAAAGTGGTAGACAAGACTGTTTTCTGAAGAAGGAAGTTATCTTCTGCTGAGTAACAGGGACAGAGTTGAAAATTTTGAAATCAAATTTTCTTTGTTGCTATTAGTGTACTTGATCCCTCAGTAAATCTCCCAACTCAAAAGAAGTAAAATCTCTGTACTGTCACCTTTTCTTTTTAAGATGTGGTATATCTGTTGGAGATCTAAGTCATGGAAGTATAATGGTTCTGAAATCTACTTACAAATTACTGAACATTCAATTACTGTAATTAATACAAAATTTCTTGGAATGCTGTTTATAGAACATTATGTGTATAAATCATGGTAGTCAAGACTATCCAGCTGTTGATGGTACAGCACAAAAATACTATTAAAACTATAAAGCTTAGGAAGTTTGGGCCTGTTTCATTCTACTCTACCTGTCTGAAGCTACCTGCAGATATTTTTAACCCTGTCATAGAATCCTTTGTTTTTCAACCTAGAGGCAGGAATGGTAAATATGAACAAGTTATGGCATAATATGAGTTGATAGCAATAGCCCAGATTCCAGTCCAAATATCTGATTTCATTTGTTTATTATTAATGGTACTCTACTTCTTCAGCAACAGCAGTCCTAATATAATATATAGCAATCCAACATTAAAAATAAAATATTACGTAACTTAAGTGTCCAAAAAGATACATTCTGATACTGTAACCATATCTTTGGGGGCAGATGGTGATATGGTTAACAAGTTCAGGAGCTAGATATGATTTCTTTGGAACTTTACATCCAATTGAGGATGGAGAAGCTCCATAGTTACCAGTTAGACAGAAGCACATGAGAATGCAGAAATTTACCCTTTTGAAACAGCTTTATTGTGAAGCAGCAAGGCCTTTGAATCATGTTCTAGATTTAGTTGAAAATGCAGTGGAGTTATATGGGAATGTAGAAATCAAAATCAACATAATAATTCATGATGCAACAACAAAAGGAAAAGTAGATAAGTAGATGAGAACAGGCACAGTCCCTGAGATTGGTTGATTTGTGCTACACGTTGTTATGGTAGGAAAAAATAGAAATAGGAATGACAAAGACAAATATATAGTTTTTACTCTTGCTAGTATAGCAAAACAGCTTCAACTTAGTTTATGAAGATTGTATTTGTGGTTATAAGGTTAGAAAGATTTATTTTGAAAAAAGAGCTTCAGAATCTGTAGAAAATACTTCATCTTTCACAGCACAATTTTGGGGTCAAGTCACACATTTGGAGCTTGAAAATACTTGCTAGCAGGTGTAATTCTTACACAAGTGTAACCCTACTTTAATTCTACTTTGACTTGACCACTGCTATTCATATTTGGAATTGATGTACACTTCTGCCCTGTCAAAAACAGGTGAAAATAGTTTTGCAGTTTTTCTGGGAATAGCTGATCTGTTGTTCTGAAAATAATACTGATTGTTGTTAATCAACTTGTCAGAGCTGAATAGTTTTCTTCTTTATCAAAGTGAAGAAAATTGGGACACTAAATAACAGCCTGTGCAGAACTAGGACACTCTGTTTGGAGACATAGCTCCAGACACTGTAGAGGATTTTTTTGACAGATAAGCTGTGTGCTTAAAGAGATAAGTGTTAATCTAATACATTGGAAAACAGACAGATTACAGTGTATTGCGATACATTCCAATATCTGAGTCTGTTTCACAGAACTCCCCAAACTTACTGTGAAAAACCATGGCAACAGCTGGTAAACAATATCTTACAGTCTCTTGATACATGATCTAAACATAGGTAGAGTAAGCAACAGCTCAGCTAACATTTTTAATACAGATTTTTGTTCTTATTGGATTGAAAGAAGATCAATGTAGTGCCTCTGTTATCTTTGTTCTCGGTCAGGCTTCTCTGTCACTTGCTTTTCCTTTTCAAGTTTCTAGAATAAACATTGTCTGTCATTACTATGTCCAGGAATACTGATGTTTGATACAGTTGTATAAGCTGATAATTTGTATCCCATACAACATATGGTTTCTTCGGTGAAAGGTTCATATTAGTGTGGACAGTAGAGTACAATACACATGGCAAACTCCAACATTTAAAATGGTGGTTTAATACTGTATTACCTCAGGCATATAAGATAGGACATATTAAAGAATGATGGGAATTCAAAGAGGAATTACAGAAGCTTCAAGGTGTGAGGGCTGTTCTTGTCATAATAAGACATGTTCTTTTATGGTTAAAGCTAAGATAAGGAACAGTGAAAATGAACTCATTCAATCAAGTTATTGGGTTCTCTGGAATTATTCTTAAATGTTATTAACAGTATATAGGTTTGGAGATTAATTTTCTTTAAGAGTTTTGTAGTTTCTAATACGTAGTAAAATGTGGTTTAACTTCTATATATAAACCCCTGACTACAAAAGGTTTCACGTGCAAATACGTGGATGGAAAAGAAAGTGACAGTCTCCAAAAGCAAGGATACACACCACTAAAATACTTACTGCCACTTAAACTGGAAGCAAACCTGACTGTTCTGTTTAATATTAGTCATGTGAAAATTGATATGTCAAAGAGAACACATGCAGATTCCTGTGCAGTCATTTGTCCTTATATTCTGGGTGCAGAATTAGTGTGGAATTGTTAGTGTATTGCTGTACCTGAGCTAAGAAGACCTGCTGAAAGTCTGCACTGCCTTAGTCTGCCTGTGTAGTTCCAAACTGGAGCTGGTTTACATTTGGCTCAGGACACAGGTGGAATAGCTGTTCTTAGAGAGATCCTCTGTAGACATTGTAATATTCTATCTTGTTTACTGGACATGAGGCAAAATACAGATCAATTTCAAACATGCATTGTTTAGTAGAACACTAGATGTATTTTGACAAAACCAGTCCAGACTTTAAAAATGAAAAGGTAAATAAAAATAACGGATAAGGTCAGTAGTTTTGCCCTGCTCTAAACAGGGCCCACTGATCTGGAAAAATAGAAGTCTGTTGGAAGTAATACCTTCTGAACTTTCATCTGGATGTTTTTATCTAATAGAAAAACACATCATGATCTTGTGAAGATTCCTGCTAATTGCAAAAGAACCTGTTAGAGAAGGGTCACTGGAGCCTTCAGAAGCAGTAATACCTAAGGCAGGAGGATTTTTAGACTTTTCCAAAGACTTCCAGACAAAAAGCAGCTGTGGTAGTTGCCTGCCTGTGCTTCTCACTAAGAGAATTTCCCGTTCTCTGTTTAAACCCATGTATACCTTTATGGCTTAGCATTAGCAAGGAAGCAGGGAAGTTTTAAATGCTGTTTCAGAATTGTGCTGCTCTTGCAAAGGTGACATCAAACTGCTACCAAGAGAGTAAATGATTGCTTTGTATGTTTGGCTGTTGTGTTAAAAGGGTGATTTTTAGATGCTAATTGTGTCTTTTTACATTTCTTGGCCCAGTTCTTTAAGGGGTGTGGTAAAACTGCTCAACAGGTGCCCAACTTTTCGTTATGGTATACTGCTGTAGTACCTGAAACCTCCTGTACAAAATAGCTGATAAAAGGAGCCTTATCTGCACTGCTGTTGCAGCCATGGGGAGGCTGGTAGCCTATGCACTTCTTCCTTGCCATTAACTGATGCCTTCCCAGGGTTTTTTATTCCCAAGTTAAAAACTTGTTACGTTTTGTTGCCAAAAAGATTTGTGGTAGCTAACTTTGTCTTGACAAATAGTATCTAAGAAGTGATTGTTTGGGCCTGTGCATCCATCCTGTACTGGAAAAGCTTGTCTTAGAAAATAGTATTTTAAACTTACTTTCAGTTTTAGTATACTGAGTATATTTTCATTTCAATGTTGGTATGCTAGATAAAAATAAAACATTCTTTCTTATCCTGAATACTCTTTTATAGCCATTCAGAATAAGCAGTCTAGTGGCCTGCTGACCCTCCTTGCTGAGAGAGACCGAGAAATGTTCTCAGACTATTTTTCATTAAGTGGTTGCAGATTTATTTAAATTGACTGAAAGTCGTCTCTAATTACAGGTAATCATAAAGCAAAGGATGGTAAGGAAAAGGTAGCATTTAGCTGAATTATCAATCTTTCTTTTTTAGTGCATTCTAATGAGATTACCAACTGTGCTTTGAGAAAAAGTACTTTGTAATAGGAATAAATAGCGATGAAATTGCATGTTTGTTACCTGGTTTTGTACCTGCATTTCTCTGGGGTTTCTACACCTGGACTGCTGTATTGAGTGCAATATTATTTAAAGGTAATGTAGTGTAGACTACAGGGAAATGAAAAAAAAAAATAAAACCCCTAGATATTTAACATGTTAATTGTACCTTTTAATCTCACAAGAATTTGGAAACCTGTCACATTTGAGGCTTATTATTTACTGAATGCAAGGAAGCTGGGAATATATAATTGTGCTCTGCCATGGTGAAGAAAATTACTTGTATTTTGGTAGCTTCTACATTTTTTTTTTTTTCCCAACACTCATAGTTTCAGTTATTACAGCAAATAAAAAGATTCCTCCCCTGGAATTAGTATCACCTCCCCTTCCAAAAAAAAAAAAACCCAAACCAAACCCCCCAAAATAACCCCTCTGCCCAGAAAACCCCAAGCCCAAATAAAATCACCTCCCTGAATTTGTTCAAATGTCCATGTTAATGTTTTGCTGCTATAAGAGATTGTGGGTGGTAATTGATTGTACTGTATGGCCCAAAGAACTTCATGGTAAGTATTTTATTGAATAAAGCTTTGTACTACAAAGGAACTGTTTGAGTTGTAATTATCAACCTAAAATCAATATCACTTTCCCAGACTAGTACTTCATATGTAAGGATATTCTTAAATACAATAGTATAATCAATAAACAACCGGACACTTTCTGTTTTCAGTAATTAACTCTGTCCTTGTTTTACAGGGAACCTTCTGCTTTCTGTGTTATTATTAAGAGTTCTACTTTTCCCCATACTTACTAAATGGAGCCAAAAAGTCTGGACAAAATTGTGTTCAGGTTTTGAATACATTTGTCTTCCAATACTCCTCTCTTATTTCCTCTTGTGGCAAATATATCACTTCTGAAGTGGAATTGTTAGTTTTTCTTTTTGAAAAGATAAATATCAAAGGATTTTTTTGGACAGGAGCTGGAGAATGTGCTCTTATTCTTTGAGAGAAAGCCCTGTTCATTAATGATCCCACTGAAGATCAAGTTTATTAACCTTTGTGGCTGCTGAAACCACACACAAAATGTTTACGTATGCGTTTCATGCTTATTAGGTAATACAGACTCAGAAGCATTCATTTAGCTGCTGTTCTAGGAGTGACTGTTCAAAAGGTTAAGGCATAGCTGCTTTATGATATTGAAGTCAACGCTACATACTCTTTAATTTCACTGTGTCAGCAGATCTGACTTGAAGGAATTCTACAACTATTGGAGCTAGCCCTTCTAGCGTGGTCTAGAATCTTTTTTAAGGGAGTTGTTGGGTGCTTGAGGAAAGCAATCACATCCCATCTGGATGTTCTCTTCAGTCTGTACAACAATTCCAGCTTTCTCAGCCTCTTCCCTTACAGTGTGTTCTGCAATTTTCCATTGTCTTGATGGATTAGCTCTGTTTTGTCAGTGTCTTCTGTCTATGAGGGAATGGGAAGGTGGATAAGGGTGCTCCAGGTGTTTCTCAGATGCTGACCAGTGAGCAATAATGACATCCCTTGACCTTCCAGCTATGCTCTAATTCCTTTTTACTTCTCCTTAAAAGGAAAGACAGACAGCAGAAAGGGCTGCAGCCCTGTGGAAGGATGAGACGTTTTTCACTTTCCACTAGCATAATCAAGACTAAACTTAACAGGTTTTAACCATCTATGTTGTAACAGCCTCATATTCTTGATGAGTAGGCACAGCAGGATGTCTTTTCTGCCTTGATAAAGAGTGCATCTGTTATCATTATTGGTGTGATTGTTTAAGAACTCAGTTAAAAACTTAACTTCATTTTAGCTTCTAAGAAAAGAATGCATCAGTGCTGGAGATACATTGGGTTTGGTTTAAAACAGTATTTGTAAATATTCTGATATGACAACTGAAAGTAATTTCTTGCTTTGAATTTTATATCAGTGAATGTTGTCATTGCTCTGGTGATTTTGTTTTAATCAGAATTTATGTAGAGTGAACAAGTGTGAAATTATTGTTTTGAAAGATGAAAAGATCTATGGTACACTTACATTCAAGGGAAATTGTATTTCTTGTTTAATAATTTACAGGTAATCCATATTTTGTCTTTGAACCTGGAAGAAAATTGTTATTTCTCAGCATAAACTCACTTTACTTCAAGGAATGGCAAAATAAATAGCTAAAACAGAGAAAAAAATCTTTAGAAAGTAGTATATTAACTTTTAAAGACAAAGTCATTAGAGCTTATTAGAACTCTGGGTTTTGTTTTCTTTTAACAGTTAGTGAAGCTGATTTGAACAAAACCTTAGATATTAAGCATATATCCCACAGCTATTCATGTAGTTTGTAATAACTTACAGGAAGAAATGTGAATTTCAGTAACTGCAATAACTATCTTTGTGACAAAGAAGCTACCAGTCTGGCAGAACTTTCCTGGCAGATAGAGCTGCCAGTGCACTGTTCCTGTAACCAATACATTATAGAGGGTAAAAATAATTTTACAGATTTGTGTGAGGCAGTGATGCTGCTGTACTGAGAGAAGATACAGAAGTTTAAGTTAAGTAGCAGCACTTTTCTCTTCCAAATGCCTTTTTCTAATTTGAAAATGATGTTCTGTTACTTGGCAGGGTGGTTGAAATTACACAGTTCATAAAGAAAAGATACATTTAGAGTCACTGTGCATGTATATACTGAAACTGTTTGAGATTTGAACTTGGAATATGACAAGTAGCTATATTACTTTAAAAAGAATATTTTTTTTTTCTCTGACTGGCTGCTACCTTAGCTTAGAAAAATGTTTTAGTGTGTTATGTTACTAATATTTTGTGTGATTCTTGTGGTGTCCTGTGCAGGGTTAGGAGCTGGAGTAGATGATCCTTGTGTGTCCCTTGCAACTCAGAATATTCTAAGATTCTAGATTCTATTTTGCAGACAGTAAGAATGGTTACAAATTTACCTTAATAATTCAATTTATTTTCTCATCTGTTTTTTCTAGTCTATTTGTTCAGTTCCATTTATCCACAAACCAAAGATATGGTACTTCTGAGAGCTGGTAAAAAGAATTATTGCTGCATTGTACACTGATAAAAGATATTCTTCCATATTGAGTGGGTAGAGGAATAGAAAGAAACCCTATTGCCCAAACAGGTTTTCAAATGGAAGATATCTGATGAAATTTTCTTTTAAAATGGTAAAATATCCTAAACTGGATGTCAGTGAAATGTATTCATAAATGTTTAAACATAGACTTGTGACCATGTTTTACATAATAGAGTACTTAATTATAAACCTCAGTGGTGTTGTCAAAACTAGGCAGCCTTTGATAAAAGTGTTCTGTAAATGACTGGCTTTATGGATTAAGGTAGTTTGGTTGATGGCTTCTATATATAGGTTAAAAAGAATAGAAATCTTCAAAGTCTTTCAAAAAATGCTCTATGAAATCATTTAAAATATTTAAATTCTATTGTTTAGTAATATGTAGTTATGGCTTTTTTTAAACAGTCACAGAAGAATCAAGAGCATGACTTCAATATTAGTGGGAAGTCACCAGTTGTGTTTCAAAGGAACTTTTCTTCAACTCTTGACTTGAAAGGATTATGTTGTAAAGCATGATTTTCTCAGAGCCAGGAGGTGGTTGTTTGTTGGTTGGTTTGTTTGGTTTGGGTTTGTTTTGGGGTGTTTTTTTTGTTTGGTTGATTAGTTTCTCTGCTTGACTTTGTGCTTGGGACAGTAGCCACATGGAGTGTAGCTGTGATCTGAGCACTTCTGTCATTGTGTCTGGAGTTTCTATAGATGCAATATAATCCCATTTTACTTTCATTCATTTAACAATATATCTCTAAATTCAACTTAGTGATCCTATCTCCCTCACTTGCATGTGTGTAATCTCACTGAAATCATTCAGATTTTTCTCCTGATTTTGGGATCCAGCTGTCTATTCCTGACTGCCAGTCCCTTACACCTTACATCCCTCATAACATTGAGTGCCCGTGCTGATTGTTCCTACCTGTGGCATGATGTTAGACTTGCTGCAGTTTTATAAGTTGGATACAGCATTGTCCTTCAGTCTTCATATAAACCAGGGGAGCTCATCAACTGAGGAACCTATATGCAAGTTTTCTCATGACCTTTGCAAAACCATGTTCTTTGTTCTTGATATGGAGAATAATTCCTGGCTCCAAGGCATTCAAGCTGCTTTCCAAGAGTCAAGTTCTCAACTCCCAGCCCATGTGGCATATAAAATTATGAATGAGTGCTGTGGAGGTTTTCTTTGAGAGACCTGTGCTATGTTTGTTAATAACCTAGAGGCACTGGGTGCATAAGGACCTGAGGGTGTGAAAGTACAGCTGATGTTCTATGGATCTGTGTCCATGCAGCACTTGTTTGATGGTGGCCTCTGTGTCCTCATGGGGAGCTGGCTCCAGAATAAGGTCATTTATACTGCATGCAAGAAAATCCTAAAGGAACTGTAAAAAAACTCTGCTTTTCAACATTTCCTTTGCTATTCAGAAAGCAGTGATTTGGTCAGCTTACATGATTCATGCTAAGGACTGTGTGAATTGTTTTAATGCTGAGTTAGTTGAGTAAATCTTAATACAATTTACCTGTGTCCCTTAATGAAGTTTTAAACACCCTTATGAGTCGTTCTGTTACCTGTACAGCAGTATTCTAGGGAATTAATTGAATTTATGCCAGATGGGACTGCAAACTTTCATAATATATGCAGAATAAATGTAATAGGATTTGCTTTGGAATATGATAACCAAGGGACATTTTAATTCCTCAAGATAACCCAGCATATATATTTCTGCCTCAAACTTATGATAGAATCTTCAGTTCCTCTCTTCCCCCAACCGAGGAGAAGATAAGTGCAGAAAATGAGTATTTTCCAGTGGATACTCCATTTACATATATTTCCTGCATACAGGAGCATAAAGTTGTGAAATGTGTAGGCAGGCAGGATGCTTGCAGAAATAAATACAGTAAATGCTTTTTAATGGCTTAACATAAATATGATGTACCTGGCTTGGTACTGTGGTGTCCACATTTCTTTTGCATGAATGTTGAATTTGTGGTTACTCTGCTGATGAGGGAGAACATTATTGTTGCTCTTTGGGATACAAAAATAAATTAGTATTTGTAATCTGCATTGCTAGGAGGAGTAAAATGAGAGGGATAACAGAAAGAATTCCTGATGTTTTTAAAGCAGTTTTAGCCTTGGAGGTTGTTGCTAAACTCATAGAGCATTTTACTCAAATTTTAAGAGTTTTTATTTTCCTACGTGTAAGGCATTCTCATAAAATTTGGCCATGAAAGGTAGAAATCACTGCAAATACTGACACTTGTATGGAGAAAGCAGATGGAAAGAGAATTTTAAACAGATCTATTCTTGTCTTTGGTATTATATATTAACTTACTCCCCATCCTGTTGGGTAGTGGGATGTAGTTAGCTTTCTTCATAGTAGCCCATATGGTATTGTGTTTTGAATTTGTGATTAAAATGGTGTTGATAATCCACCAGTGTTTTGGCTGTGGTTGAGCAGTGCTTACCCACTGTCAAATCTTACTTTGTAAGCTGGGGATGCAGCCAGGAGAGCTGACTCCGATTGGCCAAAGGGACACTCCATCCCATACAATGTTATGCTCACCAATAACTCTCCCCCCCCACCTAAGAAACCCCATTGTCTTGGGGGTTTCGCCTTCTAAGGTAGTTGCTTAGAGACTGGGGGACATCAGTCTGCTTGTGGGAGGTGGTGAGTGGTTGCCTTTGCATCACTTGTTTGTTCCCTCTCCTCATTTCTTTCACTTATTAAACTGTCATTATCTTCATCTATGAGTTTCTCACTTTTGCTTCCATTCTCTCCCTCATTTTGTTGTGGGGGTAGTAGAACAAGTGGCTGTGTGGGTGCTTAACTGCTGGCTGGGGTCAACCCATCATGGAGAGTCACTCCATAAATGACAGTACAGAAGAAAATCCCCAAATCTTTGATTTTTATAAACAAAATAAGTAAGATCAGAGATCACATATATTTAATCCACTGTCTGGTTCACTGGAATTGCCCCAGGAGAGATGCACAGGTCTTACAGCTGGCAGGACCTGGTTTAGTTCAAAACACAGATGTCTTAAACTTTTTTTTGATAGGTTATAAGATCTTGCTCTTTTCCTACAAAGTGAGATGTAAATGTCATAATTCCAGTTTACAAGGAGAGTGAAAAAACTGACTCTAGATGTTAGGGACAGAAGCTTTTTTACTGAGAAAACTTCTGTTAAGAAACTTGCATGACTTCTGTCATGAGCAAGCTAGCTTTGGGTATTTTGTATTCTACTGTTGATCAGTGCTTTTTGTATTATTTTCCTTTGTTAGTAAGTAGGTAAATATCTCCAAATCAAAAGGTTGGTGAGGAGTCCATTGATCTTTGAGAAGCTTTTGATTCCTGACAAAGGAATCTATCTAGCTCCAGTGTTTGAAGGAAAAATTCAAGTGAATTTGAAGTCTCCTCATGCAGTGCAGACAAGGTAGCATACCATTAAGAATTAAATGTAATTTTTAGACCAAAATAATTAATAAGGATGTATTTTCTTTCAGTTTCTGGTCTGCTTTCTCCTGAGATTTGTCATGGGCTTTCATACTCGTTCTCTAGTACATGCTATTGTTCTCTTACACTTGCTGTCTCTCTTGTGAGCTCTTAGTTGAAATGTGATGTGGTAGAGTAAATGCTACCTACTAAGGAAGAAAGGAGTGATGAGAGTGGTTCATATTAGGCTATGAAGAAGCTGTTTTGTGGACTAATGGCTGGATTGTGGAGCACAGGAAGACAGATGACACAGCACTTAAGGCATGTAATTAGTAGAAAGCACTGTGAGTTGGAAGAGGGGTGGCCTACAGCAGACACATGGTAAGAATCCAGCAGCTGGAGAAAGCAGAGAAACACATGTACACGTCTGATTTATTACTTTTAAACTAGCAGTCTGCAGAACCAAAAGGAAGGTAGCATCTCAAAGATTCTGCTCAATGCTGTGTTAGTTTCTTCAAACTTCAGCATAGTCCTAGGTAACTTTCTTACCTCTTGTACTTCTGAAACTCACAGCATCCAATCTGACAAAGAGCAAGTGCTATGCACCCTGAGGCAGCAACAGCTAGGGAACAGTATTTGGAAGGTAAAATAAATATCAATGAAGTCCTTGCTGAACTTGAGAACAGTCATTAAACATCTGCTTTAATTTCTCTCTTACTTTTCTGGCATATGAATGAGGATGCAAACTGTTTTGCAGAGCTGATGTTAACCTTTAATGTTAAAAAGTGAACAACCATGCATACATATGGTGCGGGTTCCTTTTCCTTGCAGCATTGGTTAGTCCTGGTAAGAACCTGTCAAATAGGGAGGCCATGATGGTTTCCCAGTACTGTAGCACGTAGGCAGTGCAAATTTTGTGAAATATCTCTCTGGACAATAAATATCATCTGGTGTTTCATCTTGGATACAAGGAATATTTTTAGAAGTACTGAATGCTAGATTTCTGAAGAGATTCTCTTTCAAAATAAGCTGAATCATAGCTAGATTTTTCAGTGTTCCTAGCAGCTGTAGAGTTTGTGGATCATACTTGAGGTTGAGTGCTGCTCCATTAATGAGGTTAATCTTGCCATTAAAATTAACTGTGATTAACCCATGATGTTTACTTTGGGTCTCTTCTGAAATGTAAGAGTGCATCTATGATGAAAGTGGTGTGTTATAAATAGTAGAGCTGCAGTTAATTCTGAACCATCTTACACAGGGCTTTATTTGGATTTCATTAGTAGTACTTACAGGTAGGATTTTTGTTTCAATCTTTCTTCCTCATGTCCTCCCCATGTTGTGCAAGACTTGGTTTGCTCTGAATCACTAACACCGTAGAGTAAAATGCAATACAGCAGTCAAAACCTCCTCACATCCATTCTTATTTCAAACATCAGACAAGCAAAAAAGAACTGTGTTCCAGGTACCAAGAGCAATACTCTGAAATGGTTTTACATACTTTGACCAGAAAAAATACATAGAAAATTATATTTTAGAGCATCTACAGTAAGCCCAGGGAGATTCAGAGCCTGGTACTATATAACATAAACCTTCAGCTCCAGAAATGTGGTGTTGATGCAGTGAGGATGCGAGCCAGCCTGTGTTACCTTCCTTCAGGGCTGTAGTCCCTGGACCATTCTCATTTAATAAGAAAGCCAGAAAGGAGGGCTGGCCCTGGTTGAACTCACAGACATAAGTCTAACTGAATCTTACTGTGACAATGAAGTCTTCTGTTTTATCTTAAGACCAGAGTTTGCCGAAACCTTTTAAGCTGTTTTACATGGATGTAATTCATCAAGACCATTATCTTAGTTCTTTCTTCATCTCTAAAGCTTGTATGGGGAGTTGAATGAAGGGAGAAACCACTGTTTTAAAGTTTTTGAGGTAAGCTGAGGAGGTTTTATTTGAACCTATTGTAATACAGTAATTTTTAAAACTTAGTATTGAGGTAATGAGCTGCAACCTCATTAAGTATGTTTTGGCCAATGTACAAAATAGTCTGAAAATCTCACGTTGTCTTACTGTGCACTTTGCTTTGTCTTCATTTGAAACTCATAGTACAAGAGTTTCAAGGAGATCTGTCAGGGATCCTGTGGAGCTATCTCCTACCATTGATCAGTTGAAATGGTGCTAGGAAAAGTACTCCTGCTCATAATTCAGATTTTGCTTCAATGGTTTAGAAGTAATTCTGGTGTTTCAATGAAAAACTTGCTGCAAGACCCTTGACAATACAACTGAAAAGGTAATAGGAAGTGGGGGAAGGAAGCTGGAAGTGTTCATATGAGTGCAGTGCTTTTTGTGCTAGTCTTGGAGCTTTAAGGTCACCTTTTATCATGGCAGAACTTCAGTATAAATCACAGGCATGTATGTTGTGTGTATTCTTTTTTTGGGAAAAGAATTGTGTAAAAAATGAAAACTTGCAAATGATTTCAGATAAGGAACAAATATAACATATGCAATGCAGAGAAAGCTACTAAGCTGTTTAAGAATCGTCTCAATGTCATTTGTGTTGTTGGCCCCATACAAAGGGCAGAGACTCATTCTAGCATTCTGCATGCTTGATTGTACTGCCCTGGTTCTCTTGTTCCATTTGGAAATTGTGTTTTTACAGAAGAAGGTTTTGGCAGTTGTCCATGCTCAGTTCAACTTCATGGCACACACAGAATTGATTCAGAGTTACTGTGTGTGACCAGGCCATTAGTGCAGTATGAGTGCCATCGGCTTAATAGGTTTGAGATGCATAGAAAAGCATGACATAAGTGTTGCATAAATGCTCACAAGGAAATCCTGCAAGGACCTGTAGGTAAACATCCCATGAGCCTCCTAAGGATAAATGTTAGTGCAATATGTGAGATTCTGAAGAGTAAGATCTGTTCAGATTGTAAGTGGATATGTGATTAGTTTGTTAGATTCCCACGATACTACAAAAAGACAATTTTAATTGACACTTATGAGGCAGTGTATACTTTTTGTCAATTGTTTATGTTAAATGCAGAGTGAGGTTAATCATCTGCTCAGTTGATTTCTTAATATCCTGAGGGATTTTTGCTGTTGTTCTTTAAATATTTGCTTAAATAGTAGTGCTAGAAATAAGAAACAAAAGGCATTTTGTCTTGAACAGAAACAGTTCAGTGATTTAAATTTTGGATGTTTCTTGTTCATTCTCAGCAGTTGTTACTTTCATTAACATGTCTCTTTACTTTAGAGAAATTACTGCCAAATATGGATAAATTCCACAGTTCATGGTTAATCTCCAGGGTAGTGGAGTTAAACAAACAAAACCCAAACCAAAAAATGCTTAAAGTTAAGTCAAAATTTTTTCCCATTTGCATTGACCTTCTTGAAGGTTTTTGTACTTTTATACTCTGTTCTGCTTCCTGATTACTTAGGGATTCACTGAGCAGTTTCCTTGAAGGCTATTCTTTCTGCTAGCCATTGGCATGAAAGTGCATCTGTCTGAGTGAAACCTCTTTGATCTTTGTAAAGAGAGCTTTGTAAAGATAGATTAAAAAGAAAGCTATCAGGCATTTTTTTTCCCCAGTGGAAATACTGCTTATGATTTAAGTCAGATAGTGTTTTGGGTGGGATTGTTTGTTTTATGGGGAATTGAGATTTGGAGTTGTGATCACAGCTTTTTTTAAAAAAAATTTTTAAACAAAACCTGAAAATACATGAGTGTGTGTGGTACCCTTTGGAAGGAGGAAAAACCCCAAAACTAACAAACCACAAAGCCACACCAAAACCAACACAAAATCAAAACCCACCAAAACAAACCACCAAACCCCAAAAACCCCTAAGGAGCCCTCTGTGAAACATTATGTGTTAGTTAAAATCTAGAGGGATGATGAATCTGGTACCCTCTGGACAAATTTATGTTCAAAAAGATTTACAAGAGGCTTGATTCCAATAAAGTAATGAAAATAGCCTATGTATCTACGTAATCTGAGTGTGAATTGAGGTACTGAGGTTCAGATAAATCAAAATTTGTTATTGCAAGTGAAAAAGTCTGCTATGCTGGCAGACTATATTACAATCCAGAAAATTTAAATAAATTTGCAGCTGTGTATCTCCAGTGCCTTTAATCTGAAAGTGTTTATAATTTTCTTCCTTTAAGACCACATATTTGTATTGACATTTCAAATAATCTGTGTTCCTGTTTTAGACCCCTGAAATCAGTCGCTTTGCATTGTTTTAGGGGTAGAAGAAGGATTTTTAAAGTAACCTAACTATTTGTAGAGTGTTCAGCAGGGATAAGGAGAAGAAGTGCATTGTGATTTCCAGATATGATTGACTTAATAGTTATAACTTGCAAATAGGTATTTTTCATGGAAAAAATCCCAGCACTTCATTAGAGCCTTATGGACTTGGGGCATATTTACCCATTGCTGCAATGGACTTGCTCCCAGACATCAGTGGTGCTGTTTAGAGACACGTGGTCTGTGTAAGCTGAAGTGTCTCTCTCTTATATTTCTGGATTCCATTGATGCCTTATTTATCAGACTTGGTCATTATTGTTTTTTAATTACTGATGAGATCCCAGTGTTCCTTGCTGCTCTGTCTCAGAAACAAAACTGAATCCAGCCTCTTCTTGAGTGTAAAGAGAGGTACAAGAACTTTCTTTAATGTTTACCGAGAATGACAAGTGAAGGCAGTATACTAAATTAGCTTGGGTACTTATAGCCTACACTATTTGATCCAGTTCTTTTCTTAGTCCTAATGCAGCAATTCAGGTTTCCTTACCTTCCAACAGATGCCTTCGTCAACAAGCTGCAGGCTGGTTTGGTTGGTGGCAAAACAGCCTCATACTCTAAAGACTTTTTTTGTTTGGTAAGACTTTTTCCTGATCTTCTTGGATTTCCCAGTCTTCTCTGCAGGATGATGTGTATATTAAGTGTGGATTCAACCTAGGAGTCTTAGCCGAGCTACAGAAGGAGATAAATACCAGTCAGAGACACTAGGTTTTGTCTTCCAGCTTTTATACAGTATCTATGGAACTTTAAAGTTTTATCCATTTGTTTTTCTGACAAAACCAATATAATTTAATCAGTGAAATTCATCACCTCACTAATCTGTCCCTCTAAGTCATTAAAGACTCAAACAAAACCCTGTTTTCAGCACTAACTTCAGGGGCACACTGCTACTAACGTTTTCTGTTTTGGGGGAACAGCTATGGAGATGTTGAAAGGAGATATTTTTATCACAGTAGCTGTATTTTGCTTGCATTTCTCTCATTTTGTTGTAATACAACTGCAAGATAGGGAAATGAGATGCTTATTACTCACTAAAAGGAGATTTTATTACTTCTAGTATATTACAGGTTTTATTGTCCTTAGTGTTAGTAATTAGTTAGTTTTGTGTATAAGTGCTTATTAATTATTATATCATGAGAAAAATGAGTGGGGTCCAAGTGCCCTATTAATTCATTTCAGCCTGAAAAAAATTCTTATAATCAGTTTGGCAAGAGGAATGAGTGAAATTAGCTGCTAATGAGAAGATAAGTATAGTAATCTTTTCATGATATAAAACTGTGATTGTCAGTAGGTAGTAATAGGAACTGAGAGTATATTTCCTGGGACCTTACTACTTTGTGTGAAATCATTAACATCATCTGATATCATAAATTGGGTTATTTCACACCTGTATTTCTATCACTGGCTGCTAACCCTCCAGCCACAGATACTGATAAGGTTTTTCTAATTAGAGAGTCATTAATGAAGTAAAGAATATGAGCAATCAATTATGGCTTGTTTTAGCAATGCAAACAAAAACTTAATTGCATAAATTTGTCTTGTACTTTCAAGTTTTGACAGTATATTTGTGAGACATGGCAAAAATGTCAACACTTTGTAAGTAGCAGGTGTGACCTATACAAGTTTTTCTCGTGTTCACTTGCAAATTGCTTGACTTGTGATATGCAATGAGAGATTAATAGCTTGTTAAAATCCACTTTTTTCTGTAAACAAGAACTTCACATTTCTTGTTCTGGTTCATTCTATTTGCATTGTTGATATGGTGAGGCTTTTGAGAATTGTCTTACACCTTTTTTTAATCATTATTATATGGCTTTAAAAGTTAATACAGTGCTATGTTAACAAAGGCATTTCCTCATCCCCTTCAAACTGGAATGTATTTCTCTGCTATGTAATAATTGCACATCTTTTGTTTTCTTGTTCCTTTTCTTTGTAGGTTTCTATGGTAAAATAAGGTTTAATTCTGATTGCCTCTTGTTTACATTTCTTTTCAATTTCCTCATGTTAAAAAATAAGTTTCCATTCCAAGAAATGGAAATGGATTGTTTTTTTCAGCTGTATTAGCTGTGCAGTGCCAACTCAGCTGAAATGCACCTTTCTGTACAAGTAAGGCTCTATTCTTTCTCCTAGGTCATACTGTAGCAGTGTTTGTTCATGAGGCACTTCTCTTCTCCCAAAGCCACTGTTACCTAGTGAGGTGTACAACTGCTAACCTTTAAAGCAAAGTAGAAGGATTGTCTTTGGGTAGAACCATATTCCGAATTTGGTGCAGCTTTATGGATGCGGGGGTAGCTATGAAATAGCTCTCTAAGATGCTGTTTATTGTAGGGTGGCTGGCAAGGCAACTTTTGCTGTCAGGTGCAGGAGCTGTTTGAAGGAAGGAGGTATAATCAGGATTTGTAGCTAGAATAGGTTGCACAGTATTTCTATCTCTATACTACTTGTATGCTGTCTAGCAGTCGGATTCAGTCCACAGTATGCCAAAATAGTAATGCCTAATGCCAGCCCTCTCAAGTTAAAATAGCCATTGATCAATCAACATGATATGAGAGAGGGTTAATGTGAGCATGTTACTTGATATTAAGTTGGGTGAATTTGTAATTGCACTTTTCAATTTATCTTGGAGGTAAAAATGAATAACTTTTGTATCACAGTACAAGTGCATTTGTATCACAGTACTATGATCTGAGAACAGAAATACCAAGAAAAACTTGTAACTTTTTCCCATAACCAGAAATTTGTGGATATCTGTGTATGCAGTCTCAAATGTGTATTAATAATTTTAGTAATAAGTTGTTTCTCTCATAGTTTGGGTGCTTAAAAGGCCTTCACTAAGGGTCTAGGTAGATATATAAAAAAATATTACTTTGAGCTTATGATGCAGTGCTATTACTACTACCATTTGGAAGGGATTTCTACAGGATGACAACACCACTGTAGTGGAATTATTAACCTTACTTTTCTTGCTAACTGATTAAGACACAAGGGAGGAGGATGTTCTTAGCATTGCAGAGTCATTTTTCAGAGCAGGACTTCACACTAAATAGCTCAGGTAAAAGCAAGACAGCTTGCTCTGAAGTAAATGCCCAGAGCTGTCATGGGATGTCGGTAGTGTCCTTGAGAAAGTGTCTTAAGCATCAGCCTTTCACTGTAAAAAATCTTTCTAAATAGTACTGTACATTGTGTGTCTGCTACACATCAGCAATGGAACCCCTGACAGAAGCTGGTTGATTTGAGGGCTATTTTGGATAAAGAACAAGTAGACCTGCTTTCTGTTCAAAAAAATGTATTTCTGCGTTGTCACAGAATCACAGAGTGGTTTGGATTGGAAGGGACATTCACAGGTCTGACCTCCCTGCAGGGAGCAGGTAGGCTAGCTAGATCTTTCACGAGATCAGGGTGCTCAGAGCCCTGTCCAACCTGACCTGGGATGTTTCCAGAGGTGGGGAATCTACCAGCTCTCTGGGCAATCTGGGCCTGTGTTATACCACCCTAGGTTTAAATAATTTTTTTCCTTACCTGTAGTCTAAAATCTCCCTTTTCTAGTTCCAAACCATCACCCCCTGTCCTGTCACAACAGGCCCTGCTTAAAAGACTGTTCACAGCTTTCTGAGAGGCCCCAAGAAAGGTCCTTGGCTTGAGTTTGATGAAACACATTCTGAAAATTAGTATCTAAATATCTAATAACATTTGAGTAAGCATTCTATAGTTTGAGGATTTTTATTATTAAACAACAAGTTTTTTGTTGAATGAAAGATAGGGAAAATTCTAGAAAAGCAAGTTATTTTTTAATAAAGCCATACCTGGCTGGTATAAGCTGATGAAGGTGAAGAAGGGGTGCTTAAAAGGAGAGACTAATTCAGCTTTTAGTCAGAGATGCAGGACAGAAGCTTTTGCAAAAGTGAGAAGCCACATAAAACGTTTTCTTACATGGATATGCTAAGCAGGAAGCTTGGAAAACATTCCATCAGAGCCAGTTATACCCATTGGGTATGAAACAACAAAAGGTTAATATATTTCAAGTCCTAATAGCTTGATGGTTTCCTGTAAGTGCTGTCATTTTTTTATTTGTATTGAAGGAATAATGAAGAATGACATATGATGCATTTCCTTCTTATTTGTAATTTTTCCTTCTAATATTTGGGTTTAGGCTCCAATTAGCTGTGAAATCTGCCTTCAGTGAAATTACCACAAGCATAGTGTGAGCTTGTCAGTAGCTGCTTAATTCTATAGCTACTAGGCTGCCTTAGCTAGGCTTAGTAACTGAGATACTAAATATTTCTTAAAGGGACTAGGAATAATTTAAGTTAATATACCTCATCATCAAATGGCAATTAAAGGAAAGAATAATGATTCTGTTTACTTCTCCCAATTCCCCCTTATCTTTCTGAGGACAGCTGTCTTGCTGAGGTGTTTGAGGATGTTTGCTATTTCCTTGTGTTATCACATCCCAATGTGAAAATAAGTATTGTATTACTGGTTTTGTAGTCTATTTGTTTGCTTAGTTGAGTCTAAAGAAATGATTCTAGGCTGTCCTGTTATCTTTGCTGTCTGGGAAGACTTCTTGTAGATTATATTTTTAAGTCCTAATGTGTTTGCTCCCAGACACCAACGAAGTTCACAAGTCCTTATTCCTAGGGAAAAGTAAATGTCTCCATGCCATGGTCCCTATTGTATTTGTCAAGCTCTGTACCCCAATTACAGGCTGACATCCCTTTCTTATAGAAAGTAAACTTCTCAGGAGAGCTTCTGCTATTAAAAACCTATCCTTTAAAAAACCCATAGGGATAGGAAGGTCTTCCGAAGCAGCCAGACCCAAACTTTCACCTGCCAGTGAATTAAGAAATATCACACTATTGTACTCTGCTGATTGAGCCAAAACAAAGCAGTATTTACAGCAAGGTTGTGCAGTATATCTTCCAATATTCCTTTGTTGAAGCTGCAGAGCTGATTGATGAATAAATACAGCAAGGCAAGTATCAAAGACATCCTGTATGTTTAGTTTACTGACTCCAAGTGGAAAGTAAGGTAAGGATATGCCTACCCTACAAATAGGATCTGACCAGCATCACAGCCTGTAAAGACTTTTTGGGTCAAATTTTAAAGAACCTAACTTAAACCAGCAATAGTTTAGCCCTACACAGCTGTAGCAGCCCAGTATTCCACAGAAGGTAGCCACCAGACTATTTCATCAAGTTCTTTTGCAGATTTTGCAGCTGGCAGCAGCTTTGTGCCTCTGTGCCTGTGCTGTTATTGGTACCTACTCTTGCAAGTTAAAAGCTGTCGTCACATCCAGCACTGTAGCACAAATATACCCAGAATTGCCAATGTCCTTTGGCATTTCAATTACAGCTTGTAAATCACCTCTTAGATTGCAAAACTGAGAGAAAGAGTATGAAGTCCCTTCAGTAATATTGGAAGCACAGTCTCCTCCCCAGATGTCTTCTGCCATGACACCGAGTGCTGTGCTTTGCCCAGCATCAAACTGTCTGACTGAGATCAAGCTGCTTGCTTTGTACCATAACCCTTCTGAAATTTCAAGATCCCATCAGTCTTTTATAAGTTGCTGATTTATCAAGCAGTGCTTCAGGATTATACCTGCTGAATATAAAGGAATAAGTTTATTGATTCTAGAAAATACTTTTTTCCTCTTTCATTTCTGTCTCCCCTGTATAGCTCATGTATTCCCAACCTCTCCATTAAATAAAAGTTAAGCTATCTTTTGTGCATGAACCTCATCTCTCCACCTGTGAATGAGTTCTAAAGCATTTTTCTTTGTTCATGTATCACAGAAAATATTTTTTTCCTTAAATTCCTGCTTCACTTCTCAATCCTGTGGAGAGAACTATATTAGGAAAGCAACTCAGAAAAGAAGAATGTTTCTCCTCTGAAAAGCTTTTTGTGGTTAATACCTACTGAGGAGGTGAAACACTTTCAAGAATTTTTTCTGAGCTTAAAGTGGAATAAAAGTAGAACATATTTCTACCTTTGAATTAGACTCTGTATCTTAATACTGAGTGTTTACTTAATACTTAATATCCTCTGAACATTGCTTATCATTTTCATGATGGGAAAAAACCCCCAGTCATTTTGATGCGGAAATGGGAGAGGTATATTGTTCAGGGTCAATGGTAGCTATATAGAAATAGAAAAAATTTGTCTTTATCCCTGCTTTAAATTGCACTGATGATTAATGGAAACATGAAGTGAAATAATAAATCTGTTTTTATCCTTACTGAGCTATGAAGTAGCTATTATAAGTTATTTCCCAAATAATAGGAGAGAAGGTTAAATTGAAACTTCAGCAAAATCAGCTAAAATCAGTGGTCCTAACTCTATGAGCCAGAAGCATAATTTGGTAATAAAAATCAGCATGAAAAGTGTTTTTTCACGTTTTCAGATCTCAGCCACATTTAATGTCTGTAAGTGACAAGCATGTCTCTTGTGCTTTCTGCAGAAGGCCTGTGCTGTGTGGAGCTCTCAGCACATTATGCACTTTATTTAGAGTTCAGTTGGAATTTCAAAGCTATGAAATTGGAGGAAAACCTTTATACTGAGTTGTATATTCTGCTAGAGTTTTTATAAATTCCTCTGAGTGACTTTTATGCTCTACATACTTGCAATGCTTTCCTGTGATGTTTCTCTGCTGAAAGGGAGATGTCAGTAAGGCATTCTCCACTTTGTGTCCTCAGTACTTAATTAGTTGTTCATCATCATCATCTCTCCTTCCACCCTGCTCCCACGAAGACTCCTTAGACTCATCTCTTAATTTAATGGATGCATAGAAGCTCTTCAGGAAGGTGTGAATTTGGGAGTATATATCAATGCAAAGTCTTGTTTGTTTGAAAAACAGTAATTCAAAGTTTTTAACTAGAAATGCAGAGCATGGGCCCTGAGAAATTTCAATGTGTGTGCATGTACTATGGCAATGCTTGCTATCAGCAGTGTTATGCCTTCTGGCTTTATTTATGAGGAGATACCTCTGCTAATTCTAGACACAAAACAAGTGTTCAGCAATGAGCACTCAGTATCTAGGATGTCTTTCAATAGTCTAATAGTCTAAGGGGCTGGGAGAGACATTAGAGCGAGAACTTTAGGTGTTCTGTTGTCAAACCCTAGCACTCTGGAGTCTGATGGAGGTTCAGTGGTAAGAGATTGATTTTCTTTACCTAATTCATTAAGAAACTCTGACCACCTCATGCCTCTTTTAATGCAGTATGAATAAAATATTACAGACATATTAATGCATTCAAGGGCATTCTGTTGACTGCCAGAGAGCTTGAACCCTTTCTGATTTTCTCAGATGTCTTTTCTTCTTTTTACCCAGATTGTTTTGGTCAGTGGAATGAAAAATGCCACTGGTCTAATTCAGTAGCAGATTACTTTGCACAAAAATGAACAACTTTGCTGAAGTTTAGCCAAAGTGTTGCTATAATTTTTCCAGACAAGTCACAAAAGATCCATAAATCTATTTATCATTTTACTAGGTAAAATGTAGATTATGTTTTAACTAATAAATGGAGGTCTGCTTGTCCAGGAAATCAAAAACTGTTTTCAGTGTTTGTCTGCTGGAAGCTCAGAACTCAGCTCTCAATGTGTTTTCCTGAAGAACACAATGTTTTTATTACCAAGGAACAAACCAGTTGAACATAGAATAACATTTAAACAATAATTTAGAGTTTGAGGTTAGGACACACAATGAATAGCTTTTCCATGCTCTCACATTTCTTCTAAACCTGCCTGGTTTGCATGTCTTAAAGTTTAACAGTTATGTTTTGTTTCTTATTATGAATCTAATAAATGTGTTGTATCTGAAAACCTGAGAAATTCAGTATTGCAAACACATTCAATATTGAAGGTGCCTATTTTGCTATTAAAGCGATATGGTTTAATAAATAATGGCAATCAGAAACACACACAAAGCATTCTGTGTTAGCCAAGCAGTGAGATACTTCTGTATTTTTAAAACAGTAATATAATCCCCATATACTTAGGAAGCATAGGTCTAGCTTTCTTCACATGTGATGAGAAGATTTATTAATGTCACAGGATGTTATAGGTCTTAGTTTTTTCATTGTTTCTTTTGCTCTTTTAAACAATGAGCAAAAGAACATGAATGGAAAATAATTTTATTGAGTAATATACTGTATGCAAATGATGAAATAAGGGTCCCATTCTTCTACTGAAATCTTTCAATATTTTTAAGTGTTTCTGTGGTAAACTATTTACTAGTGCTCAGGCTATTAAGCTATGCAGAGCTGCTTATTCTGAACCATATCTTAAGGAAAATCCCAGATGCATCAGTTTTTCTGTTGAGTCATATCCATTCTCTTAATTATGGAATTGGGGAAGCAAAGTAAGGCTAAGTGAGGCCATCAGAAAAAGGGGGGGGGGAAGGCAGCAGATTTTAATCTGCTATAGTTTGGTATATATAACCAAAACTTACATTTAAGCACTAAAGAAAACATCTGGATATTTTCAAGCCTTAGCTGAAGACAATTTTAGTAGTTGGTTTTAAGTGTTTAACTTTCTCTCAATTTTTTTTCCTCCTAGTGTGATACAGTTTGTGTATCACCATCTGTACAGGGGCAGAAATGATAAAGGTAATGTAATAGGATTGTTGTTTGGGATGAGTTTCTGGAGCAGCAGGAGAGTGTTTTACAAGTGGCTGTACAATACCAGTTATGATATAACAGGAACTTGCAATTTCTGTCCCCTTCAAAGAGATGACATTTAATTATGATAATGACTTTCCTGATAGCTGATACACAGTATGGTGTGCATTAAAATAATGCTGTTTGTGAGAAATTACATCAAAATGTTGTTCGCAGATACAAAGGAAGAAAATAACTCCCCACGGGCAAAAAGTGGTGGAAATGTCTTTTGACTGAAGGGGTAATACAGCACTTTTATTCCTTGGATCTTTCTGCAAAGGTGGTAGAGGATAATTTGACAAACACTGTCAGATGTTGTAACCTCATCTAATTCCTTCACTGCACATCTTAATCCCTGATGCACTCTCCTCAAATAGAAGGGCTGTGAGCGTGGGGAGTTTGATGTGACGCCTTTGCAGCGGTTTCCCACTGACAGATGCAGTGACCTTATCATGCAGACAGCTCTATCCAGTGTGACAGCCTAGCCATCTGCCTTGTATTGATCATAATTGATTTAAAGAAAGTGATCCTCCAAAGCTTGGTGCTGTTAAACCCCACAGCTAAATAGACATTTTATTTAGAGACTTTAACCTTTAGGGTGTTTTTTCTCTCATCAATCTGATTTTTTTAAACATCATCTGAAAATGTGTTTTCTGGTGGTAAAATGCTATCTTCTTTCCAAAACATAGCCTGAGATATGAGGCAACTCAAATTCCAGAAAGATAAGAACAAAACTGGAGTTCACCATAGCTGAGACAGCAAATAACTGCTCACTGGTCCTGAAGAGAGACAGGATCTTTTCAGCAGTTTTCCAAGTAAAAGATAAATATTTGACCCAGTTCTCTAACTGTTACTATTTTCATGTGAATATTATATGTCTGTGGATACTTTTGTCTGCAGTCTAACAATATCTTCTGACATTTCAATAGCTCTGACTAAACTGTGCACAAATTGGCTATTTATTTCTTACTTGTTTTTCAAACCAGAATTAAGTAAATGTTTTATTAGTTGTAATCTTTACAGTGTATTTGATCTTAAAACGTGGCAATTTATTTTATCTTTTACATTTATAATTTAAATCTCTTCACATTTCTCTAAAAAGATATTTAACAAAGTATAAATCCTACACTTGAAATTCCACAGCACATGCAGTGCAGAGACAGTCACGGAGGGATCATGTAATGCTGAATATATAAATTCTGTGTGCTGAAATATGCCAGTGAATATGAACCATTTCACTGAACTAAACCTCCGCTGTCTCCAGAGGCTGCTCCTCTAGTACAGCAATGCTGTGGCAGGGATTTGCCAAACAAACTGAAGTATGTGGTATCTCACTAAAAAAGTTGAGCAGCCAGCATAGTTCAAGAGCTGGACAGCCATGGGCTGACCTGTTTTCATTCCTAAGGATGATTTTCAGTTCACCAGGAGGACAGTTCTAAAGAAACTTTCATTTTTTTCCTCTTTGTGCCTCTTTCTGAGGATGAAGTGGTTTCACATTCTTCACAGGAAGAGTTGTTAAGCATTGGAACAGGCTGCAGCTGCCCGGGGAAATAGTGGAGTCGCCATCCCTCGAGGTGTTTAAAAAAGGTGTAGATGTGTGGCAGTAAGTGACATAGCAGTTTAGTGGCATGGTGGTGATAGGTTGATGGTTGGAATTGATGAACATAGAGATCTTTTCCAACCTCAATGATTCTATGATCCTAACACCAACGATTGTCAATTCATCACTTTTCAGAAATTCCAGAGGGAAGATTTCAGAATCACATAGTGAAGACCCAATTCTCACTTTTCTTGTTTTTTCAGTCCCTCAAGGGATGGTGACTCCACCACTTCCCTGGGCAGCATTAAGCATTGGATATTAGGAAAAATTTCTTAACCAATCTGAACCTCCCCTGGCACAACTTGTTTCCTCTTGTTCTACTGCTAGTTACTCACAGGAAGAGACCAAAACTCCCCCCACTTCGCTCCCAGCCCCCTTTCAGGGAGTTGTAGTGAGAGAGGAAGTCTTCCCTGAGCCTCCTTTCCACCAGGCTAGGCAACTGCAGTTCCTTCAGCTGCTCCTTCCAAGACTTGTGCTCTAGGCCCTTCACCAGCTTCATTACCCTTCTTTGAACGTGCTCCAGCATCTCGGTGTCCTTGTGATGGGCCCAGAACTGAACCAGGTATTGGAGCCTCACCAGTGCTGAGTACAGGGGCATGATTGCTTCCCTTAGAGGTCTTTTCCAACCTTAATGATTCTACAATTCTATGGTATTTTGTACACTTGTGAGAACTGGAGAGGGACTTTAGGGGTATGTGATACTGTGCCATATGATAGAACTGTAGAAATGGAGGACTTCTGTCTCAAAACATTTTAAAGCAGAATAACTGAATACTGTCTTATTTGTCATACTAGTGGTTTGTGTGTGGTCTCAATGGAAAGAAGGCAGCACTTAAAATATTACATAATGTAAGTATATATGCAATGAATTATGTATTTTAAAGGAGTCATTAGTCAAATATGTAGAGGGAGCAGTGCAGGTCAGATGAGGAATAGATGGCTCCAGGACGAATGCAAACAGAATCAAATGAGGATTGCTGGCCCCCTAGACTCAAAAGGAACCTTGAGTCATAGGGTCATCTGATAAAACTTAGAGTTGGGATGGTCCTTTGCAGATCAAGTCTGATTTAGAAGGGAGGGAGTTTGGGGAGGCTCACAGTTGAATAGCCAAGATGCCTTGCTTCACTTAAAACCATTAGAGTTACTCTGAACCCATGATTATCCAGCTTGAATGACTAGGGCACATATTGAGAATTCTAAGTGAAAGTAATTAAGCAAGTGTTAATTGTAAGTCATTAGGCTATGGATGAATCAGAATGAAGGTGACAATTACAAAGCACTCTCTATTCTGAAGGTGATTGCAGTGCTTGCAGACAACCCTGAGAGACTTGTGTCCTGAGCTTCAGATAAACCCTGAAATGTTAGACACACCAAACATTAATTCAGTAGGATACTACCCTCTTACTCCCACCCAGGTTATTTAATGGGTATCAAATTTAAATGGAAACTGAAATTCATGTACTCTACTGTCAACAGGGATGGTATCAAAGGGAACGACAGTAGAACAAATGCAGAGTAAAACTTGCAAGTAAAATATAAAAGTAACTGCAAACCAGAATGAACTGCAATTCGTTTCTGAGGTGGCTTGGATGGCTAGGAGAGAATCATTTATATAACTTCAGTGAGAAAGGTTTTAAGAAGAAAGGAGATTATTTAAAGTATGAAAGGCACAGAATTAATGATGGCACAAAAGGAGACCAGATACCAGACTCCTTTTGAAAATCTTCTAATTGTTTAGATGATAGCATTTTATTTCAGAAATGAAGAAGCAAGACCTGAAAAAACTTGGTTCTGGATATAGAGAAATGAGAGCACGTTAGTGTCCACTTTCTGAAGGAAGATATACATGCCTCCTTGTGGAAATTACTGACATTACTCATTTGTCTAAATAGAGTTAATGAGCATGTAGGAAGGCACTCGTACTGTCCTCAATGCCTGGTAATTGCCTATACTCAAGGTTCTCCAGTTCTGTGATGTTTGAAACTAATACTCCCCATGCTGTGAGACTCTGTGCTGTATCATCAAATTAACCATTAAGTTGGCCATTGGAAACAGAGGGGAAAAATATTTTTTGAAATTCTTTTGCAGAAAAGCATTCTTAGTCCCAATGAGTAATTTATTAAATTCATACAGATTATCCAACAGCAGCATTAAATAAAAAAGGATCCAAGTATTCCAACTTGCCTCAGAGGAAGAGGGTGGAGATTTCTCTGGACTGGTTTAAAATGTTTGCTTTGTGCAGGATTTTATTGCACAGATGATATAGAATGAACAGTTCAGGGAAAGATGCATCTCTTGGTGAAATGAGCCATATAGTCACCAAAAGTAAAGCTAAGAGTTTACTGTTCTTCAAAGGGAGATGCTTGCTTACTTGTAACATGCAAGGATAAAGCATCAAAACATCTTCAAGATCTTACATAATCAAAGTTTGCACAATATGACTCTGGAGAGATGGTATTTTTCAGTTACTGTTGGTCCAACTTATGTTTGCCTTGTAAGTTGAATGTTTTCATATTGATCGGAATTCCTTCCTGGGAAAGTTTGTATTAAGTATCACCAAATTTTTATCAATATAATAATATTGGTCAAAACAAGCTTTGCTTGTTTGAAAATTAATATTGCAGTTTGCTCTTACTTTTGCTTAAATCTACAATGATTTCAGAGAAACTACAGTACTTATGTCATTGAATCACCTTGATTCTAAGCAACAATCTGAAATCCCACAGCAGTTTGTAGGAGTCTCCAAAATAGCTCTAGACCAGACATTTCAAGAGCAATTCTATTTAATTACCTGACTCTGGCTGAATTTCAAACAGAAGCTGACTCTCTATATATGTTGCAGGCTTGATGTAACAGGTGGGTCTTGTCATCCTGCTGATCTGATTATTTGTGGAGAGCTACTGCATAATTGTTTTGAAGTAGAAAATTAACAGTAAAGAGAGCCCACTCCTGTCAGCCTTCTCACTCTTCAATTTTCATTCCCAGGATTTTGTGTTTTGTAGCCAACTTTTTCTACCACATATGGTATAGCTACTTACCTTTAAAAATTATTGGCTTTTACTCCTCAAACTAAATACGCTGTGAAGTGCTTTAAAACTTGTAAGAGTGAAAATTGTTGACTAAAAGCTAAGATTTTTTTGAGATTGCATCCTTTGAAATGGCTTTAAGTAGCTTCAAATGCATACTGTTCTAAATACTATGCATTTTGGTTTTGAAAAGGCACTCACTGGAGTTTACAGTTCATTTTTGGAGATAAGTAAGTGTTGGTAATGTTTAATGAAGATTACACTACCTAAGCATTCATTTACTTAGATAATGTTGGTAAGTATTTTTGGAAACTCAGGCATGTCTGAGTGTTCAAAAACTTAGAGATCACCATGTGTTCTGATTGCTATTTTAGTATCTGTAGCTCACCCTCTTTTAAAATAAGTTGTTCCACTAGACAAGAAAGGATCTCAGCACAAACTGGTTTTGGGTTTTTTTTAGTCTTGTTATTTTTCAGTTGCTCATTGTCTTGTCCAGCTGAGTTTTACAAAATTTTTGGGTAATAAGTAATTATGAAATCTCCTCAAAACTAGTGATTTCTTGACACTGTTGCATACAGGATTCTCAGGTTTGTTGGAAAATGTGTTGACCAAGAATTTCAAGTTTTAGGCATTATTTTTTTCATTCTTTTTAATACAAATTTTATGTATGAGAGTGTGCATACAACTATGTTGATTAAAGAACTCCCACACATAGCCTGTACTAGAAAACTTTTTTTCCTTTAGCTGAAATATCGCTAGCCATGTTTGGTGCATTCTTCCAGATATTGATGCCATTGTTTCACCTCTCCTATTGGATTTCTGGTAATTAAAGTTACACAGCTTTGCTGGGCAGATGACTGCAATCATGTCCTCACTTGCAAATGATGAATGCATATAAACTAAAAATACTTAAATGCTATGTAATTGCTAGGTTCTCGACTCAACAATTTAGTTAGCTCTAGGGAGAGAGAATGCAAAAGGAAAAATGTTCATTAGGGCTTAGGGATTCAGCCTGATGTATTAGAAGGAATTGGATTATTCGGTTTACAGTGTTCTTAACAGATTCAATTTCAGCCAGAGATAATTGAAGTGTCGTCAAAGCTGTGTGCATCACTAAAACACACAGAGACGTACTCCCAGTGGGCTCAGGAAAACAATACAGAACAATGTGGAGTAGCTTTTCAGAGATGTAACTGCCATTACATTGAGCCTGCTTTGAAAGTATATTACAGCAAACTTAGATGAATGCCTTCCTCTGCAGTTTGCAAAGAATGAATGTTTAGATTGTTTGCTCTTATTGTTGAATCTGTGCAACAAATTATTATTATTCAATCTAATACCAAAACTAGTGACTTTGTAACAAAAAGTCATTCATCTTTGTGATCAGTGTATTTCAAAAATTCTCACAATTTCTTAATATTCCCTAGGAAGGCAGATCTGGATTGTAAAGCTACTTTTTTGACACAATGAATGACCCCAGTGGTAAAACATAGTTAGTGTTCGTTGCTAGATCAAGATATCTGATTATTGAGAAAGAGGTTACAGAAGCTTTTGGTCCAACACCTTTGCACAGGAGATTCTCTTATTTGCACTGACTTACTGCCATGATCTCTGCTGTAAATATATTACTGCCCTGGCTTGTGTACTTTGGGGCTTGTTCTTGTCAGCCAGCCAGATTCTAATGAGCGTCATAACCGATAAACTTCTTTCCTGATGCAGTGCAAAATAGACTTAATCATATTTACTTATGTTTATCTTCTGGAGACCATTTCAAGAGGACTCTCTAGACCAACTCGTAGCAAAAAAGCCAGGAATGGGTGGAAATACCATGAGATGAAGGAGGAGCTTAGGTAGAGCAAAAAGCTGACATTTCATGGCCATTTTTAAGGGTTTCACTGGTGTCAGGATACTGATGATCCAGGTCTAGTGAGCTCAGGAAAAAAAAAAAAAATCACTTGTTCATGACCTGTTTGTGCAGAAATCACAGGAATTTTGGGAGAGAGAGTTGCAGGCAGAACTGGATATTATTTGGAAAAGTCACCTGCTTCTTTGGACGCTTGCTTAGCCTGTGAAATTGCTTTCTAGCTAGTCATCTACATAGATTGCAAATATTGGGCTTAATGATGGATTGTTCCTTTATATTTTATTGGGGTTTGTTTGATTTCATGTTTTGTTGGATTTGTTTAAAACAAATATAATACAAGTAGCTCTTGCGAAAGTAATTTCAAGTCTTTCTCATTCTTTGAATTCACTTCAGAATATGTTTCTTGTGAATTCTAAGCTTTTTCCCCGTTTTTACTTTCAAAATCTAATAGATTCCAACTATAAAAGACATAAGCAGGGTATTAGTAAAACATTGATTTTTATTGTTCTTTAGTTCTGAATGTGGGGTCATTAATTTGTATAGAAACTAGAAAAAAATCTCACATTTTAGAGCCATGTCTACTAATTCCATGGAATTGAAATACTTAATGTATTTTATGCATAAAAAGGTATTAGGAAGAGCTTTTTGATAGAAACACAGAAAATCATTATCTAGGGCCTTTTCATAACCATTTTAAAGGAGGTTTTCATAATGCAACACTGTTGCTTTTAGAAGGGTTCTTAAACACTGGTCATCTAGATAGAGAAGTCCAGTGAGTAGAAGCCATTGTTAAGTGTTAAACACAGCACTGGCACAAGAGAAAAGCAATATGTAATATCACATACATATTATGTCTGTAAGTAGAAAAACCTGAAGTGTTGGTTTATTTTACTTTTGTAATTTTTAATTACTGAAGAAGGCAAGGTTATTATTGCAGAAGCTATACTGATTTAAATGATTGTAGTTAATTCTGTATGAGCTTGACAAGGTAGCAGCAATAAGAGACAGATTCATGAGATGAAACTTCATGCTTTGTGCTGTTTTCAATTCACTGATTTCAAAGCACTTTACCAGGATTAATATTCTAAGCCTCCACACAATTCCCAGGAGGAAGTTAAGCAGTATTCACATTTTAGAGATGGGTAAATGAAATCCAGAGAGGTTATAACCTGTACAAAGTCACGCAGAGGCACTAGGCCTCTGGAGAATGAGGGAACAGGCATAGAAATTTTTGCATCTTGTTACCTGCTGTTACCACGTGAGTTAAAGATCACCTGGAAGATACATACAACCCCTTGGAGACTCAATAGTTTAAGTCACTTTTAACCCATTTAATGGATTTGCAAGTAAGAAGTAGCAGTTATTTCATGCAGGTCTTTAATTCCTAGTGAGCTGTGTCATGTCTGACCTTCAGTAAAATTGTTTTTTGTGTGGCAGCATGCTTATAGTGTTGAATCATATCTACAAAGATAAGACTGCAAATACTGGAGAATCCTGGTTCATTGGTGCTCAGGTGAAACGTCATTTCTTCTGCTGCTGCTTTGCTCTTTAAGGAGCAGTGAGCTAGGAGATCAAAAAGCCTCCTAAGTCTTCCTTTTACAGCTGGTGTATTTTAGTTCACTGTGGGGACAAAAAGACCAAAATATTGGAGAAATTGGGATGGTTTCTGTTTCTCTATTGTTAGATGCAAAATAGGTAAGGTTGTCTGTACCTCCAACTGCTCGATACAGTGACTAGCATAATCAAACTGTAGTGTTTGGCAGCAGGGATTTGAGTGGCTGTTGTTGTTTATATCCTTGACATAATTTACCTATTTTCCTGAATGTATTGGTTTGCTGCATGCTGTCTGTGTTGTTTTCTGGCTCAATGCAACAAATCTATTTGTTTGGATATGCCTCACCCAAAGTGCAGGCACTTCAGGACTGTGCATTGATATTGTACTGTGGTATTCATATAGGTGCACTCTACCTTTAGTCTTCAGGGTATGCCTGAAAAATTAGAATTCAGTTATGCATGACAATGCATAATGCTATTAATGAACAGACTTTATTATAATTAGTGGTATTCTTCAGACACTGATTCATCTGCTAAGCAGAACAAATTACTGGAGCATTATAGTTTTTCCTAGTCTGTTGCAAAACCACATAAATGGGAGAGAAGCCAGAGATATTTTGGACCAGGTTCGGATCATGCTTGGAGAAGTGAAAAAGAGAGATGACCTTTGAAGGTACTCAGAGGGAGGAATTAATGTTTTCTTAATATTTCCTCATTTGTAATTCTTGTTACAGGCTTGTTACTCATCAGAAATGTTTTAATTCTGTGTGATATTTCTTTTGAAGCTGAAATATACAAAAGTAGCTGAAATTTAATACTACTACTACTACTAAACCACTTTGCTCTAGCAAAGTGAACTTTTGCAGGTGACGTAATACTTCCTTGGTTACTTTTGTGTTTCAGGATGGACAATATGTTATTTTTGTAGTTGGAAAGAACAAAAATACCTGCATTAGAAACACTTCCCTTGAATTTCCATAAGGATTCTTTTTGTACAGTATCTTTCTGTTGATAATTCTGTCTTTAGTTACAATGAAGTGATCACTGAAGATTCAGTTTAGTACCTACTTAAGTTAAAACATATGAGCTGTCTAAGCAGTTGTTAAAGAATTATTTATGGTGCTTTTCAAGCTATTGCCCAACTGACAAAAAAAGAAGGTA
This sequence comes from Galbula dea, assembly GCA_013399015.1. NCBI lineage: Eukaryota > Metazoa > Chordata > Aves > Piciformes > Galbulidae > Galbula > Galbula dea. The sequence goes on along the minus strand of VWZX01009189.1, from coordinate 398,769 downwards.
TGTTGTTGGGTGAGAAATCGGCTCTCACTCTTAGAGAGCTTCAAGGAGTACGACTGATGCTTGTGTAATTACAATGCCACTTTGAATAGGAGCTCCTTGAAGGCAAGTGTTTTGCTAATGTCAGAGTACCTGAGCACGGACTGTCAGGCAGAGGCAGAAGGGTGTTAAGCTTCCCTTAAGAGATGATGATGATCCTATTTCAGTGGACAAAATTAGAAATTTTTCAGATAGCAGAACTTTCTCTTGCTCAATGTCACTCATATAAAAGGCATTTTGTCTGGAGCAGTGACTACTGACTTGCAGTTTTTTGGCTGATGATATCCGTATTTACAAAACCATGTAGTTGATCAATAGCTACTGACAGCTGTTAAACTCCAGTGTGTCAGTACCAGCAAATAACATTGGAGGATACACTAACAGTGGGCAGTAGCCATTTCTTGTCTTTGGAGATCATAGCTTCTGAACTCACATTTGGACATGTGTGGTATCTCTGCTCCAGGTCTGTATCTGAGTTCAGCTGGAGCTTCTCAGAAGTACTTGTACAGGGAGGGATCAGGGCATCAAGCTGACACTCAGCTGGTTGTGGTACATGTGCCCCTTACTTCTGTGTACCAACTGATGAAATCACATACCCAGCACATGGTAGCACTACTGTGTTAAGCACTGTGTTTAGTGACCCGAGGGGCTAAGGTGTTGACATTTTCATGTAATGAAAAAATTTATTGTGACTAGTTCTTGTTTGTTTTGAGCCAATGTTTTATTGTGTGCTTGCATTTATTATAAGTATAGTTTTTTGCTGTACTTACATCACTTTCTTTGTTGCACGTTTTCATAACACACAAGGTACTCTGTTCAGTTAATTCTTGCTTCTCAATTAGTGCTTATTGATATTTTTGAGAGGCTTGAAAAATATTTGACTTCGTTCACAAGGTTACTGACCCATGTTTAAAGCTGACCTTTTACAACTAGTGCTTCAGCTGTACTGCTTTTGGTACTAATTTGCTATGGCTAGTCACTACTGACTTGGGTATTGCAATTAGCCTGACTTTTAGGTTGTCTGAATCAGAAGTGAAATGTTACCTGTGATGAAATATGAGTTATTTTTAGTGAGCTGACCGGTTCAGCAGCCAGGGCAGGGGGCGAGTGATATCCATGGGTTGTAACTGAGCATCAGTATTCCAGAAGCCTTGCTTCAAAACTCATAAAACCCTTTATAAAATATGGGCTCTGATAGAATATGATTTGTTTCAGTCATGATGTGGTAAATTTATCCTTGGGGATATCAAAAGGGAGGAGTTCCATCAACAAGTGTCTTCCTTTCTGTCAAGATCTGATTAGTTGTGAAATTACAAGCAGCATTTTAGACATGGTTACAGTAAAGGTTACAGGCAGTCTTTGGATCTGAAATTTCATTTTAGAGCAAAAGGTCCCCAAGGGGTGCTTTAATTTATTTAATTACATTGTACAAGACTTGGGTAATAGTTTTAGATCAAAGTATAAAAACCAACTTCCAGGCGAATCTGTAATATAATACAGAGTGGTAAATTGCTAACCACTTCAACAGTTTTGCTTCATAGGACAGAATGACACAAGGATATGGATCACAATGATGTAGTACAAGTGTAAGCCTTATATTAAAATCATAAATAATAAACTAGAAAAAGTAACTTGCTTAATTGTAGTGGCAGCATATCTTCCTTGAAAAGGGTGTGCTATAAAACTGGATTAAATTGGCCTAGGAAGGCCCCAGGCTGTTTTATGTATTTCTTACCGCCCTTGGTAGCTTGGACAGGGAAGATGGGCTCTAAATCCAGTATTTTCATAGAATCATTCTGTTTCAAAGGCTTCTGTGCCTGTAATGCAGAAAGAATTACTTCATTATTGTTAGATCTTTCCTTATTAGGTGTGTCATAGTGATGGGTGAAACTTTCTTAGGCTTTCAGATTCCTCTCACTGCATACCCTAAGCGATACTTCTTTTTGTTCTTCCAGTTGAAACTAGGTGTCCATTTTCCTAGACAGGATGTTTTGGGTGAGTTTTCTTCTACCACATGCCCAATTGTATTTGGCCTCTGAAAGCTGTTCACTTTTAGGTCTGTGTGATGGTTTGACCCAGGCTTTTTTCCTGGTAACCAGCTTGTAGCCAGGGAAGTGGTCATGTTCCCAGTATTCCATGTGATTTTTGTTACCCAGGGTATAAATAAGGAGGGGGAGAGGCCTTCGCCCTCTCTTCCCTTCCGGTGGATCCGAGGACGCAGTTTCTCTGCTATCGGTCTCGCCCGTGTGGAGGAGTCACGCCTTGTAGGCCTTGAGAGGCAGCGATTGCTGGTGATGTAAAAGAATATATATATTTGATATATTAAGGTTGTTTGGGGCTCTTTAGTTTCTCTTGTTTTTCTAAAGTTCTGAGAGGGAGAAGAAGGGGGAAGGTGTTCACTGTGAGTTTGGGCATTTGGCAGGGAGCCAGGTCCAAACCATCACAGTCTGTGATAAGCAACATGATGAAAATGACTCAAAACCACCATCAGCAAAGCATTAATTACTGATTTCTCTACAGGTAGAAAGTGCACACAGTGAGAACCAGGAAGCATTAAGAAATGTACAGGACTTGATCTTTTCTCACTCCAAAACTTTTAGTTGCCAGCTCTTTTGATTTAACCTTAAGGAAACCATTTTCAACTCTCTTGCTGGAAGTAGTAAACCACTTGGTTTGGACATGCAGTTCTCTGTTTCTCCTTTCTAGAAATCAGTCAACTCTGACTGTCACTCACAGCATCATGTCTGATTACTGACACCATTTCAAGGCCAAGGCTCCACTAATGGTAGTCATTTCTAAAACTTGACAAAGGAGATGTATTATGAGGATGGAGGCTGGTGATAAAGCTGAACTGCTGTATGCTGTTTGTTAGTCTGACTTTTACCTGAGTTACTGTTTTAGAGTTCTTGTGTTAAATCTTTCTATCCACAAGTATATACAACATCCATCAGAAGTTTCTCCTGTTCATCATGTATGGTCTCAGAGCTGCTGCTTCTAATTTATAAAAAAACCCCAGCAATTTCATTGAAGCCTTCCTTTAAGTAAAGGTACTAGGACACTTTGCTGTCAGTGTTAGGAAGATCAATATCCCTCTGGACATATGGTCCCCTTTCCTCTGTTCATATTTGAAGGACAGTTGTGTTTGTTTCTGCATTGTTGTGCTACTTTTTAATGGTTTCCCATTTTGCTAATTTAATCTGTTTGGCAGTACAGCAATGATACAGTTTTGCTCAGGTAAGGTAAAAGTTATGAGTCATCTAACTCTCTTCTTAATGATATCCTCCACTGCCAATTATTCCACCTAAATAAAATATAAGTACATTGAATTTTAATATCCAGATTCTTGTTCTTGGAGCAAAAAGAAGCAGGGTAAACTTAAGGATCAGTTTCATGAAAAAGGTTAAAAATGAAAGGGAGAAGTTCAAAAAAGTGAGGCGTATTGCCAAACTTAGTTTTCTCTCTGGTAACTGTCAATGGAATACTAAAGTTTTTCACATGGAGATACTATTACAGCAGCAGTAACAATAACTACAGAGCTACAGGAGAATTAGCTTTTTGCTAGAAGACAGACATGTCTTTTCTGCTGAAAGTCAGAGTGGAAAAACTCAAATGGTACTATCTGCTCCCTGGCTTCTGAGCTTATCAGACAATCTTCAAATTATCTTTTAGTTCTTTTGGCCATTTAACATAAAAACTACTCTCAATTAAAACAAAAAGTTGTTCAGTTGATTCTCTGTGTTTGCTGGATCAAATAGTGTTCACTGTGCTTCTTGCACAAGCCAACCAGCTGCCTTTAGTGGAAATTGTGCAATATTATGCCAGATGATGACAGCTTCTGCAGTTTCCAGGTCTTCAAAATTCTTGATATGTCATATGAAAAATAGAATGGGAAAATGTTTTTGTTGTTCACAGACACAAGAGTTTAAATCTGCAGGTGGCTCACCAATTTTAAAGTATCTTTATTTAAATAAATCTTGGTCTTGCAGTGTGCTGTGTAACATCAAAGATTTAGTCAATGGCCGCGATTTCTTTGCGTGCTAAAGTCCCTTTTCATTGCAAAAGAAGCACTAACCAGTGATTAAATAGTCTGTTCTGTAATGTATGTAATTTCTAAATGGTTGAGAAACTACCTGTTATTTTGCTTGGTTTGGGTTTTTTTGGAGGATGGCTTTTTTTTTTCTTTTTAGTTTGTTGGGTGTTTGGGTTTGGTTTTTTTTGGTTTGTGTGGTGCTTGGGTGTGTTTGGGGTTTTTTCTCCTTGTGAAGTTTTTCTTGGAAGTTGGTTTTTTTGGGGAGGAGGTGGGGAGGTGACACTGTCACTGTATTTTTCTACATTAACCACACGAAGCTTCGTGGTGTTCTTTTTCTTTATCATTTGAACTTTCATGTTTTGAGGGACCTTTTCTTCCTAGCCTTCTCTTCCTGCTATTTAACTTTTCTGGCTATTTTAATAAGCTTCCTTATTCTGGGCAGTTTCCCCTTCTGAAACTAAAGAATATCATATCAGATATTCTCATTATTTTCATTATAGTTAAGCTTCTGAAATCTTGTGTTAAAGTAGATGTTTTTATGAAAGCAACAAAATCCAAACAGTGAAAAGAATTCCATGCTGCTGTATTAAACCATTAAACCATCAATATCACTTCTGAAGTATTACAGACTTTCAATGTTACCAACAGAAAGTTGTTTATTTTGAAGATAAAAAGTTTTCACAGTAGCTAATTTGAAAGCTCTGTTAAAGTGTAAAGTTCAGTTAATAAAATTTAGTTAAATAATTAGGGTTTTTTAAGAATAACCTAGAGGGAGGAAAATAATTTGATTTTCATTTGTCTGAGGTAGAAGTTTCAATTTTCCCTAAGTTCCTGAAAATTGATAGTTGGGTTGTATAAAGGACCCAAATTACTGCTTCCACTGAATACAATCTCAGCAATTATCTCTTGTGGTTGACCTATTGGCTCTCTTGACAGGTGTTGATGCTAGTTGACCCGAGAGCAAGTAGGAACCTCCTGCTCCATCTCATGAGTTCTGTAGCCTGACAAAGTGCTAATGGGATGAGTTGAGGGTTGAGACAGGACATACTGTAGATTTGATGAAGAGTGAAGGTATAGGGATCTTGGAGGGGAGCTGGTGCTATGTGTGGGACTGGACTAATGGTACTTGGGGACTCATGAATGAAGGGGAAGCCTTTGGGGTTATTGGAAGTTGAAAATGGGATTTTGTAGACACAAGCATGTCTATAGATAATTGGACTTTATTAATTCCATGTCTGACAGAACAATGTGCTTGCTTTACAGTACTCTTCAGTGTTGTACTTGAAATACTGGAAGAGGCATTTGTTGCCATGTTGTCTTGCTCTTTTTAATTTATATCAGGATTTTTTGCTTGTTGTAATGAATGAACTCCAGCTGTTGGATTCCATATGGGAAATGAAGTCAGCATAGCTCTTCCTGACAATTTGTGCCTGTGTTCTGAAAGCTGAGAATGAATCAGCATGAGAGATCTGGGAATGACAGTTTAACATAAACCAGGTGACTGTCATCCATTATTTGGGCGGCAAGGACAGATAAGAGGGAGGAAAGTTTGCTTTTCAAGCAGGGTGAAAGAAATTAACTTTTTTATGTTAAAGCAATTGTGACTGTGATTTGGAAATAATTTATAGTCACTTGGGAATTCTGTCTTTGAGGGTGGATTTGAAGGTGTGTACTATGGAGAAAGGAATGGTCATAGTAGCTTCCAGTGGCTATGGGTAGCTGTGAAGAAAGGGGGGAGAGTAAGTTAAAAGAGAAGAAACCAAACAACCCTCCCAAGTCTGCCTTTAGGTGTTGTCATAGTTAAGTAATTACTAATGGATGTCTGTATATATCATCTGACAATCTGTGAAGTTTGAAGAAATAGGCAGCAAACAAAAAATAGCTTTGTCTTGTAAATCCTTATCTTCTTTTTCATGCATGCTTATTTTTCCTCTTATTTTGAGGGCATACTAGTTTTCACCTTTTTTTCTTAACCAGAGACACCATGAACAGAATGTAGTTGAATTGGCAGACCCTATTTGGATTTTGGAATTTCCATGCAAAGTGCTGGGTCTCAGCTTAAAGCAGAGAGAAATTGTGTATTATGTGTTATAGAAGAATTAAACACAGAATGAAAATCGTTGTGCAAATTTACCATGATGGTCTTCACTGGTTTTGTGTTTTCAGTGTTTGATCCAGTGTTCCTTTAAGAATACAAATTTCATTTCTTGATCATTTTTTACCTCAGACATGGTGCCTCCTTTGGGACATAAGCTGCTTCTGATCATTGTTGTTCTGTTCTCCATCTCTCCACTGATCTTGAGCTATCCTGATCTCACCCAGCACGTTCCACACTCAGTCTCCTTACTCTGCCTCTCCTGGATTGAACATATGCAGTGTCTCTGCTGATCTTTCTTTGCAGTTGAAATTGGAGAAGTTGGTTTCCTTACTGCTTCCTGTTTACAACTGATTTCTTCCAAGCAGTGGCAGTATTGCTTCCTGTGGACCCTCTTGATCCATGATGATTTATTTCTTTGTGAATTCATGTGTAATTTCAACCCTCGGTAATAAATGGATTCATAATGTGTCCATTGAGGTAGATACAGATATCGATGTGTGGAGCTTGCAATAGTTGTATTGATAGGGAGAAGGATGAACTGATGCCTTGTTATTACATTTTCCCTTAAATACTCTGTTTACACCAACAAAGGTCCTCCTGAAAGAAATATTAGTCTTTCTGAAATGTATCATTTAGTGACTGGAATGTCTAAATTTCAGAGGAAAGTCTGTTTTCAGTGTTCAGTAATGAACAGACAAGGAAGTGTTAAATGAAGAATGAAAACATTAAATGTGTATCTTGTTACATAAACCTATATCATTATGATAGTCTAGCTACCAATTTATTTTGCCTGTGTATGTTTACTTTTTATAGGGCATATTTGAGTGCAGAAAACTTTTTTAATTACTTGAATTTTGAGCTGAAATATTTTATGTTGATCTGTGCTCAAGGGTAAATTTGCTTGGAAAGCTTGAACAAAAATGAATAGTTCAAATCTTTTTGCATAGGAAATATATGGCAAAAATGCTATTGCTACTAAAAATGAAAACCTGCTTCAATTTAGGTGAAGTATGACAGTTTAAAGTAATGTGTGTACAAAGATTTATTTTGAACTCTTGAGCTTATTTTCATTAATGGTCCTACACTGCTTATTAGAAGTGTGCAATATAAATACTTTATAACTCTTATCCCTGATGACACCATCAGAATAGAAGAGGAGATTTATCTTTTTATTTGCATAGTTGCTGTGGGTATTTTTGTTTAGGTCTTTAAGATATCTGGTACCTTCTGTGTGTCTCAGTTCACATTCAGGAGTGTTCAGTAAGCACTGAAATGCAGCATGGACATCTGTTCCCAGCTGGTGGATGCTCAGTAGATGGAGCAGGGTCAGGTATTTGATACATCCTATAGCTATATTGGTGGTAGCTGGTGTCTGTAAGCACAGTGGCATTACAAAAAGCATTAGTTAGTAGATCAGAAGGAAAATAATGAACCACTGATACAGTATTATTTTGCTGAAGAATGAGGAGAAAGTGTAGTTTCGAATGGTTTCTTGATTCAGGTTTTCAAATTCTATCAGTATGGAGACTTCAGCCACAAGATTCATGATCAGGCCATCTTGAAATGAGTTACATTCCACTGAGGGATGAAGAGGAGGAGAAATGTGATCTGTTGTGGTTTGCATCCTGCAGGAATCACATGAAGATGTCAGTGTAATTTGTCACATTTTCAAAAGTCATTTGTCAATAGGCTGATGCCACAAACTGAGTACTCCAGTGTGTTAAAAAAGAAGAAGGAGCTAGTAAGTGACATCCTGTAATAGTTACCATGAAAACAATTGCTCTAGAATCAACTCCTATGAAATGAAATCATACATTAAAAGAAGTTGGTGGTGTGCCTCTCTTGTTTTAAAGATCAGTTGTGCCAATATCTTGACCTACTGAGACAGAGAAATATGTTGTGTTTCCAAGCTTTTGCTCTTCTCTCACTTTTTGCTTGTTGAGCACATTTTGTATTTGTTTATTCTGTGAAGATGAGGAACACATGGTTTTGAGTGTCCAGCAAAGTTTGTAATTCCAAAGAATACACAAATACCTCAGCTTCCTGGAATTTTGTGTTTTGTGCTTCAGCAGTGTTTTATTGTTTCACTTCTCTTTGGGAAAAGGATTTCTTATAAATATGGTTGATAAAATCAAAAGATCAATTCCAGTTTTAAATCTCCTGAGAGAAAGTAGAGCTCTCAAATTCCCTTGTACAATTTAAAATAAATTTTCACATTAGAAGGCCACAGATTCCATCCATTTTGGCTTCCAAATAGTATATAGCTGCCAGAATAGAATTATTGAATCTTTCCTTTGAACCTTGGTGTGCACTAGAAGCACTCATTAGAAGTAAAAGGCTGGAAGTTGTGCAATAGCTGCCATGGATTCTGCAGTTCTTTAGCTCATGTATCCATATTCCATTTTAAGGCTGAAAATCTCTGTTGCTGATGCAGATATTCTAGGGGTAGGTGAACAGCTGTTATCAGGCAACAGTTTGTAATAAACAGTTGTAGTAAACCAAGGAATTCAGCAAGATCTTTAAAAAGTCAATATGGAAGCTGGCTTTCAAAAATGAAACCTCAGGTCAGAACAGTAACTTTGCACAGTAACTTCTGAGTTTTGTGAATTCAATGCAAATACATTTTCACTGAATAGTGTTTATTGCTGCTTGCTGAGGCCATGCCAGCACAGCAAATCAAATCCTTCACTCCTATGCCTTGTTTTAAACATTTTCCTCAGGAAGGGTTCTTTCAAGATTTTCAACTTGCAATGAAAAATAGGTTTAATTAACTTGGCACAAACCTATCTGCCATTAGTCATGCAATGTGTGGCATTTTGCTTTTATACTGTTTACTTCTGACTTTGACTCATTCTTCTGTGTAACTTGTATTTCTTTTTTTCCATTTTTAATACTGGACATTCTGATGGGACTTCAGGAAAGCTGAAATTCCTTATTTTTGTCAGAAGAATTCCAGGCACTTGGTGGAAACCACATGCTGCTAAAAACAAATAAACATTGTGCTTTGTGTGTTTAAGAAATACTGTGTGCATACTATAAACAAGACATTTCTTATAATCTGTCTTAACTATTTTTTCCCTGCCAACTATGCAAGCAAAGCAGCAAGGTAAAGGTCCATCATCCATAGATTTAATCTTTCTTCAGTTCAAAGCTTTGTAAGTAAGAGCAACCATCTGTATAGGACAGCTGTTGAAATCCCTCTCTTACAAGCACTGTATTGGTGCCAAAGTGAAGCTTCTTGCCCTAATATCATTGTGCCCTCATTAAAAATAAGCAGCCCAAACCCATTCTGTGTTATCCTTGAAATCCATTAAATGATGCAGTAATTCTTGCTACAACAATAGTCTCTTGTAGCGGTTCTTAACGTGGAGCCTCAATTCATAGGCTTCATTGCATGTCCACTCTGTGTGTTTAATAAGGAGTTGGGCTTTTTTTTTTTTTTGACATGTAAATAATTTTGTGGATCTTGTTTTGATCAGGTCAGCTAACTAAGCACTCATTCCATCTATGGGCAAATCAGAGAATTACACAATTTGAATGACTGGGGCTTTTTGATCATAGGATTGTCAGAGTTGGAATCTCTGTGATATATTTTCGTTCTTGCTATAAATTTTAGTCTGGAAAAGAAGAAACCTAAGAAATTAAAACAGAGAAAATACATCTAAAAGGGCATGTATTTTTGTGAAAGAATAGGCTTTTGCTAAGTATGTGATCAAACCTTACCCAGGTATTATCAAAGGGAATAAAAATAGAAGAGGAACAATGTATAACAGCAAAGAATTTCTCATTGTATAGTTGTCTGGTATTCATTTCCAAGGCACAAGAATAAGATCCAGATATGTTTAGGAATTTTTAATGGCATTTTCTTTCAGATGCTTAATGATGCAGATGATTTTTAAGTACCGAAGAGGGGAAAAAGCCAACCTAAGACTGCACATTTGATTTGGTCTTTGCAGTGCTTTTCTTACGTCCTTTTCTGTAGTATTCTTGCATTCTCAAGTATCTGTCTGTGAAATCAATTTCAGATGTCAGGAAAAAAGTGAAAGATGTTGGCACTAGTTGTCACATTAAACTGAGCAAAGACAGTGGAAATCACCTCTAATTTTCAGATTGGTTGGTCTTTAGTGTTAAACTGGATGTGATTGATGCCTTGCAGAGTAATGTGTGGTAATATTTACAGAAACTTCCCTTAAATATTTGAAAGGTATATTTCTGTATCTTCCTGGTATGAATGATTTTGGTTTCCTGTGTTCTCCTTTCTTGGCTGGTGGCCTCTAAAAGTGAACTTTCAGAACAAATGTAGAACAAGTCAGGCATGCTCCTGTTGTGTTGATAATATCAACTTGACAAATGTATTCTGAATTTTGCCTGCGGCCATTAAAATGGAAAGCGAAGTTGGAAGTGTTTTATGAGAGGGGTTTTTTTATTGCTTGTACCAGCAAGTATTGTACTGATTTTGTCAAAGGAAAAACATAATTTTTATAAAGCACTTGCCCTGTTGACTCCCAACTAGAACGCTGTATTTTAATCCAGCTTTGTGTTGTTTTTACTGCTTTTTTGTTTTATTTGTTATTATTGTACCTTTTCTGTTTATTTCCAAGCTGATATAAAGGCCAAGTCTAAGCTAAATACTGTGTTAATGCTAATTTAGGCTGACTGTTTACTAATAGAACTTGTTTTCTATACACAGTGAAGAGAAATAACATAGTTTTTTGTTGATCTTTGCACGCACAATTTTCATGATTTGGTTGAGTATGCAGAGGAGGTCAGCTCTGGGCATGCTTTTGGCACATGTACAGTTTGTATTAATTATTTTTATAATAAATTGTATTTGAGGTACATTGTAAACACGAATTAGAAGGGTAGAAATCTTCAGCTTTTGTCAGATACAATGTGTTGGCAAGAAGCATGCCTAGAGAAGCGTCTTGTGTAATTTAATGTATATTTCTTTAATTCAGAAATCATAATTTCTGTTGAGAGGCTGCTGGGTTGGCCTTTGTCCAATAAATGTTTCCTGTAACCATGAAACATGTTAATTTAATGTGTGTTCACTTTAAAAACGGTGTCAAAGTAAGTACCTGTTGAGTATTGCTAAACAAAGAGAAAAACAACTAATTTGCTTCTTAATGAGGCAGTAATAATGTGCTAGCATTTCAGTCTGTTTACTTTTAAGTCAGACAGGGTTTCTGCCTGAGCATGTATTTCAGACAATCTACTCTGTAAATAAGCCTTTTAAAATCTATGCTACTAAAAGACATTTTCATAAACTACATCAATGAAAGCTCTGATTATGAAAAATGTATGAGTAGGAGTATCTAAGTAATAACTCCTTAAAATAATAACTGTAGAATAATTGGGCTATACAGAAAATCAGATGATATTTGGACCAAACTGTTCTCTTGTTTTTTTGCAATTCAGATGCTTATTCCTTTAAGAATAAGAACAGGTATCTTACATGCAGTTTTTCCTTCTTTTTCTCTTATTCATACTGTGATGTGAAATAAATGAGTGGAAGTGCCCAGGAGGCTGCCCTCTATCTCCTCTTACTAAGATCCCTTATCTTACTAGGATTCCTTTAATATCTGCTGTGCCAGAGTGTGTGCTTCTGCCTCAAAATTAGAACCTGTGGAATGATGTTTGTTTTGTTGTATCTGAGTGTCACTAAAGGATTACAGCTGTGTTCTGCTTTAGTGACTTCCTCCAAAATAGTTAGTCTATAAAAATCTGTGGTTTTGGCTGCCAGGCAAATAGCTACAGGCTTAGCTTTCTTTTGTATATCTCCTTTTGATATTTAAGAAACTATTTTCCAGGTATTTCTAGAGGACTCTGTTTCTGTAATTTGTTTCTACAAGTTTTTTCTGTTGTTAGAATTGCAGTGGTTTTTGCATGTGTTTCAGATAAATTATTTTTACTGTAAAACTCTAGGTTGGAAAACCAGAAAGTATACATTGATATTCTTTAGTCCTGTATCAAACTATGTAGGGAATTTGGGAGTCAGAAGAGAGAGAGCAGTAAGTATTGTCCATGGGTCTTAAGCCTGAAATAGCCCAGGCTGTTTTCTAGCTGGGTTGGCATTAGGTGTATGGTGAAAGGTGAAGCTAACTTTGTTCAGGTCTCACCCATTGCTTTCCAAAAACGAGTTAGTGCTCAGGTTAGACAAAGCACTGCTCTTTGTTTAAAAATAACTTCAAGCTGCCAGTCCTTTCAGAGAATGTAATTATTTCCTTTGGGGAAAAAAACCTAACATGCCTTATCTACTCAAGGAAAGCATTTAGGTTGCCTTTTCCTGCTTTCTTTGTCCTGCCATAATTGGCTTTTTTTAGGAAGAGCATTTCTGCTATCAACATTTTTTCTTTGGTGGAGCCTGGTGAAAATAACCTCAGTCTGTATTGTCCTGAGATGCACTCAGGGTAAATGTGCGTGGTACATCAGCTGTGTTTGTCCCTTCCTCCCACAGAGTTTAATAAAGGAAATTATTTTGATTAATAGCTTTTAGTTTTAACAAACAACACTGTTTTGGGTTATACATCCATCTGGTCCAGTTCCTAAATTGTCTCTTTTGATGATGTATATGAATGTATACAGCAGAAAGAGATGACTGGAGGGACTTGTGAAATCCTGCAGAGAATTAAATCAGCAGATTGTTTCCCCCAGTGAGCAATTTTCTAGAACTTGTAAACCTGCCCAGGGCTTACCTCTTACAGGATACTGGAGTTCTCATGAATTGAGGTGCAGGCTTATTCCATATTCCTTTTGAATATACATCTTCATTAATGTCAGGTTGTCTAGGCTCAGAGGGAAGAGTAAAGGTTTGCTTTTCATTTGTTTAATGCTGCTAAGCAGGATTTAGCAAGACTATCTGTATTTATTTGATTAGGCTCCAGCAGAAATGATCAGGTGCTTCTGAGCTGGATTGCATGAGAGTAGGATTATGATACAGTATAAGAAGTGTAAGATGTAGGAGTGTGGTGGTCGTGTTCTCCTTTGACAACTCATATGCTATGCACCAGTGAGGTGAGACTAAGCTTTATGTTGTATTTCTGCAAGTAGCTGTTCTGTGTTACATCTCTTGGCCAATCACTCGTGGACCTTTACTGCCTTCTGACTCACAGTTTGAAGTTGGACTGAAAGGTTACACGTGCAGGATTCCACACTTCACTTGGATAATGTTTTCAAATCTCTTGAAGGTGTCTGAGGGCTTGCACAAAATTCTACCAAACTTGCAAACCAGGCTTTATCTAAAGCAGTTGATCCACTTTCTCTTTTATACCTGTACTCCTTTTAACAAGTTAGAAGAATGATTTCTGTGAGGTTTTTTTCTGTTTAAGACAAAAGCTTAAACTGTGAAGACAATCTCTTCTCTTGCCTTAGTTTGCACTCTTATCAAAGATATTGCACTGTCCTCCAATTCATAGCTTGGACAGTAGACGAAGCAGTTGCTTTTTTCTGTTTATCTTGCTTTAAGTATTTTGGTTAAATAGAATTTAATCTTTTTCCAACCAGATTTGAGAGTAAGTTTATAAATATCTATGGTTTTTCCTTTGATGTAGAGTCTCCACTCTTTTTCAGGTATTCCTTTTTGTTACTTGTTTTATTAACATACTAACACAAGTGGTAGATGTTGCTGCTTGTTACTTCTCATTACTATTGTCCAGAGTAATAATGCTAATGAAATAGACCCTGCTTGGGCTTAATTTAATGATGTGATGGTTCAACACAGGTGTCTCTTTATTTTCTAGCCAGATAAATTGCATGAAAATCTAATGATTATATCAATTACTTCCAAAGGATAACACTTCTTCAACTTTACATTCTTTAACCTTTCGTAACTTTCAAAAACTCCTCTTGTTGATAATATTTTATGGGAAAAGACTTTTTGGTCAGTTCTGTGATTTGGACACATAATATATTGTGTAATTATTACTTTTGTCTTGAGAAATCTATCCATACAAGAAGGAAAACAATTTTCCCTCCTATTTCAGTACATAATTATACATTCTGTGTATATACACACTCATAATGGGTTTTAAGCAATCTTCTATTGATTTGCTGTTGCTACATAAAGAGGAATAGCTTTCAGTTCTTTAAAATTTTCTAGTTTTAACATACTTAGTCTTCTTTACAAATGGCACAAATAAATAATGAATATTAGTAGCACTGTGAACTGTGTATCCCTTCAAGCTGTTCAGATGCATTGGTGATAGCTCTTAGAATGATTTGTAACTGAGTTTTTTTATTAGACTCTATAGTGCAGTGAATGCAATCTTGGAGGTTGACTGCAGTTGAAATTTTCAAGTTTTAAGCACATTAACCCTGCATGTTTGCAAATGTTAAGTCAATACCCACTATGCATTTTGGGGTTTTTTGGTCACCTAGTAGCACGTTTAGGTAGGGGTTCTGTATGCTGAACATAGGAGTATGGTACTTCAGTAAAACAGTACATAAAGTTTGGGAGGTGCAAGCCATTGCTTCTACATCCTGTAGGATACACAGAGTTAATATAATAGTTCTGTATGCAGAGCAATCTGCTTATGATAGCTTCAGGCCTTGGCAGTAAAAAAAAAAGTAAAATCTAAACCAAAAACCCTAACCCCCTAACAGAAAAATACAAACTACAAACCCAAACCCCAAACAAAAAACCCACACACACACACACAAAAAAAACAAACCAAGAAGCAAACCTCTCAAACTTTATTAAAAGTTATGATGTTACTTTCAAAACACTATTTTGGTTTCCTCTCTTGCTAACTGGGGTTTAACCCTGTCTGACTTACAAATAAGTCTCTTATTTTTCCTATGCATATACTTTTGATGTATGTCATCTATCAGTGTTAGCAATAACAGTAAATGCATTGATCTATTGCTACACTTGGCAAGCTAAATAACACTTTATGTAAGAAGTATTGATTTATAAAAGCCAGTACATGTAATTAACATTAGACCTGTCAAAAGTTGAAAACACTATTAACTTACTGCTTATTTATAACTCAAAGAAAATGAAATAAAATATCCAGATTAATAAACTAACTCCTTATTTTGCCTTTAGCTATGTCCAGATAAGTTATGTTCTCAAGATCAGTGATAGGTTTCTTCCAATTCTGACAAGGAGCAATTGTGTTTCATCACTATGGTTGAAAATGATTCTGTAGTCTCTAAATACATGTATTATCCCTGAGGTGGGGAAAGAATTCCACTTGGATAGTTCTGAAAGGGTTTAGTGTAAAAGAATCAGATAAAAGTGACAAAATTAGGGAAAATTAAGGTAGACAATTTATGTCAGGTGTTCCCAGAGCCTTTGAACTGGCCCTTAATTAGTGCCTGCCCTTCTGCATGAAAGCATACAGAGGTGTCTCCCTGTCTGCACATCATCCAGCTGTCTGCACAGATTACCCAGTGAGATACTTTTGGAGCTCTGCAAGGATCCCTTTGTGTGTCTGGTTCTGACTCGAGCACTAAGCAGGTGCTTGCTCCAGAGGTTAAGATCATGGGAGTATTTCAGTTGAGTTCTCTGAACTTTGGGCTGTGCTTTGGTTGCATGTTTGTCTAATTCAGCATCATGTAAGGACATGAACAATTCTGTCTGTGTTCAGTAGAGCCTATGATCATGTGCTTACCACCTCGAATTCAATAGCACCACTGAGAGCCTTTGAATTGAGTTGTTTGAGGAAAGCCTTATCCAATTTATAAACCTATTTACATTTTTCAAGTTTAAGGGGGGTGAAAAAGAGAGTTACAAGTTACTTGTAAACAAAATAATAGCAGCAAGGAGTGGGAATTGTTTTAGTAAGGGTTTGTGCATGAATCATTTCCCCTTCAGACCCCTTCATCAAAACAGATGTGTTTATATCTCCTATGGATATTTGTAGCTGCTTTGCTGTTTAGAAATGATCTCTCCAGGAGATAATACATAGGTGCCCTTCCATGGCTTTCAAGTCTGGCAGTGCCTTTGCTGTGCCATTGTTTCCTCCTGCTGCCTTCCTGTTTCTGTTTTGGTACTTCCAGAAACTCCTCAGCTGTTTGCCTTTCTGTTTTAACTCTCCTTCTACAAAATAACCAACTGAGAATGCCTCTTATACCGAGGATGAACTTGTGCAGAGCCCATTTATGATTTTATCTCCTCTGTTCTGTTAAGAGTTCTGTAGGATTTCATCCTGCCTTCATCTGCTGGTTGGAATATTTAAGGGATCTATGTATTGATGAACAGATACCAGTGTGACCAGACTGACCCTACAGGAGTTGGAGATGGTAGATTATGTAGTAGCAACAGTAGCTTCCTTTGCAGTTAAAATAATGAAGGAAATCCTGCTCTCTTTGGTTTCTCTCTCTGGAAGGTGGTTTGCCTTCCACCTGCTGTGTGCCAAGGTCTAAACTGTAACAACTTATTTCTTTGAGAGCTCCACAAGTCTCTGTAAACACCACTAGATAGGAAGAGAATATAAAAAGCATGGGGGTAATGCTTTGATACTAAACTCAGCCCAGAGAGATTGTAGGTTTCTTTAGAGGTTTTAGGTTTCTTTGAAGGTTTTGTTTTGATTTTTATAGTTAATGGGTTGTCTTTTATTTGCTTGCTTTGTACCCTATGGTGCCTTTTTCCCTCAATACATTTATGTCTTTCTTTAAGGTATCCTTATGACTATTTCCAAAAATAGTTCTGCAGCCTTTTTTGAGGATGAACTACACTAAACATAACTTAAGAACATTCTCTGTAGCTTCTTCATTTTTGATCTTACAGCAGATATTCCATGAATTTATGAAAATATGAATTGTGATTGCCTGCTGATACAGAACAAACCAATTCTTTTTTTCCCCCCTGACTCAGGTGAAGTATTAGAGGAGATCAGAGAGAGAAACTAAAACATGAGACGTAGAAATTAAATGGGAGAAGGAAACCTTTGTGGGACTACAGGCTAATACATCAGGAGCTGCTAGAGGCTCAGCCAAAATTATATCAAGTTTCTTTTGTTTTTCCTCTTTGGCTGGTAAAGAAATCAATATTGAGAAAAGAATAATACAATTGCATCTGGGGAAAGAAAAAGAGCATCTTATGTTGGCTTTTAAACACAGTGATGTTACTGACCACTGTCTGGTTTTTACTGTCAGAGTCCAGGTCCTGAAAAAACTCTTCTGTGCTTCTGTAGACCTTCTTGCTTTCAGTTCTGTTTTGAGTGTTTCTAGTAAAACTCAAGCAACCAGTGATAGTTAGATTTTCTTTTTCATCATAAAACCCCCTGCTCTGGCTTTTTTCTCCTGTCTTGTCCCAGCATAGCATGCAAATATATTTTTGAAGTTCATCTAAAGCTTGTAGGGAAAAATGAAGAAGGGTAAGAGAGATAACAGCATGAAATGTTTGTGCATTACGAGGTAGAAAGGTTGGAATACTAGAAGGTTATCCTGTGACAAGTTGTGTGTGTATCTCAGGACTGGAGAAGTTTCAAAGGGAATGCATTGTGTTTGTTCTTTTAAACAATACTATGTATTAGTCAAGGTTCAGGAAAAACATTTGATCTGCATCAAGAAAGGAGGAGCTTAGGAGCTTAGAATCTGCAGTGCTAGTTAGGGAATTCTGAAATACAGAACTGATACAGATACAGAACTGATGCTTCAATTAAAAGAATAATAAAAAGAGAATCATAACCATACATTACAGAATGTTTAGTTTTCCTCTTGGGATAGCATGCAACAGGTATGTAATCTTAAATTCAATATTTCTTCCATCCAACTCAAATATATGATTGGCAATTACCCAATAACTAACTTGCCAATTAGATATTTGACCTATACAAGGCAAAAAAAGTTACCCATTTAAATCTTGTCTCCCAGTGACTGTGCATTTAAAAGAAATAAATGTCACTTACTCTAGAAATATGTAGGTTACCTAAAAGAACTTGCTGAGTCCTAAAACAATTTCATTCCATCCCCAATTAAACCTTTAAAAGCATTATCCATCAGCCTCAGCTGGTACAGTATTTGCATTTAGAGATTATAGTAGAGGTATCAAACAAGCAGGTTGTCTGTCTTACATATAGGAAGACAAAAATGGATAGTCTGGGTTCATTTGCTTGACTTATGAAATCGAGGACTAAAGACTGATTTAAATACAGTTGCTTCAATATTATTCCAATATAAAATCAGATAATGGCTTTGATAAAAGTTCAGGAAATCCACTTTAAGGGAATGCTTTATACCATTGTGTGAAAACTCTTAACTATGGCAGTATATTTGAAAAATAACCTGATACTTTAATGAAATATTCACTGTGTTGCATCAGTCCTTTCCAATCCAGGCTTAGAAGGAGATAGTAAAATACAATTTAAATTTAATTGTTGTGCTTGGTGATTTATGTCACACTTCCAACCAAGAAAATGTGAATCTCAAATATCCAATATTTTGGGGTAGAATAGCCTTCCTGCAAATCAATATAGTTAAAGTGACTGAATGCTCTAATGTATGTTTGACATTGTTGACTGTTTATGAATAGATCATATACTAACTTTCACAGCATCTCACCAATGCATTTTATAAGGTTTGCATTCAAAAGAAGACAGATTCAAATATATCTGAGTTCAATCTGACTTCCTGGTGCATTTCCCAAGATTTACTATGTAATAATTTCCAACTCCTATGCCATGCAAAGCTATTGAAGTTCATTTCCACAAGAGAATACAACTTGCATCCAGAGCTAGCACGTGTATGTGTTGTGTCAGAACTAAGATAAGAGATTAAAAGGTTATTTTGAAAAGGAAAGAGAAGAATGTTTTTCATATCCAAGTTGGAATAAGAAAATGGTCCTGATTCCCCAGCAGGTTGCAGTTACCAGCTGTGAACCAGTGTCTGTGTTCTGAAGCATCAGCTTGTGAATATCATAGTTGAACTTGAATCTGTTCTTGATGGAATGCTGCTGTCCATAAGTTGTGCCTGCTTTCTCTGCATTACTTAAAAGATTCCTCCTGTCTTTAGTTGGGGTTTCCTGACTAATTTCCTTTTTAATTTAACTATACTTTTGTATCATGCATTCAAACCTGTAGGTGGATCTTTTAAAACACTCTTTTTATGGCAGTTCTCATTAACCTACCTGAAGATGGCTCACATCCCTTTTCCTTGTGAACAGGGAGAGCAAAAGCATTTCTACATTGCTGATCTTCTCCTGGGCTGATTGTTCAGCCTCTGTATGTAATTTATTTATCTAGTCTCATTTTCCTGGAAAATTCCTCAGAGGTATTCTGTTTATTTTTCTGTGTAAGTTGATTGTAGCTTTAGAGATGCATATAAAGAAAGGGTGATGTGCATCATGCTTTGACTAGGGATTAATAAGCTAAAAGTCAATATAGGTCTGGTTTTTAATAAACAAATTGTATTTTTGTTTGGGCTTATTGAAAAATGTGTCTCAGTCAAGATTTTATTTTAAATGTCATATCTGTTGGGTGAGCTGAGCAATGGAAAGACAGTTTCCCAAATGATATTTGTTGGTGATTGAGCTGCATTTGCTCCAACTTGCTGATTTATGTAAAGGTTAATCTACTTTTTTAGGTGAGGCAATATTGAATATTAAATGACTTAAAAGTATAGATACATAACAAAGACAAATAGCAATGGGGATTCTTAGCCTGTTCTCTGCTCTCACTACATTATTCTTCCTGCGTGTGTGTGTGTGTTCAGGGCTACGGTAACTGATTTTTCCCAAGATGTGAGCATGTGATTTTCTTTGTAACTGTTGGTATCCAGTGTTTCTGGAGAAAAAAGTGCTTTGATTTTAACAAGTAGTTGCAGTGTTTTTTACTGTTGAAGAGATATGTGGTATGGTAACTTTTCTCAGTAGGTTAGAGGTGTTCAAGAGCAAATGGCGTTTTTAATTAAAACATATCAATTCCTGAGGGATAGGACTGCAAGACTCCTTTCAAGATCATGTAGCACCATATAATAACTGAAAGATCTCTTTAATCTGAGTTTGGTTTATGTACTGTACAAATGTAAGCTGTTAAAGGGCTAAGAATCATTAGCCAAACTTTGTTAATGTGTTTGTTAGAGGCTGTGCCTAAGGTCCCTGAGATTATGCTCTCTTCACTTGCTGAAGTCATGTTCACTTACACTGTCCTTAGGAGATTTAAGTTCCCTTGGGTATCTAATGAGTAACAACTCTTGGATTTTATTTTAATTCCATTTAGTCCAAAGCTGTACAGCCAGGCTATCTTCTCCTCTTACAGATTGTATTTGTATTTGTACCTGAACACAGTTTTCAGAGACAATAGAGTATGAGCAAGCTCTCAGCTTTTCTGTGATGAAACTCATCTGCTAGGGCTGGGAGGAAGCCCAAGGTAGATCACAACTGCATACAGCACCATTTTTGTATTTAAATGTCAGCATTAATCCAAATGAAAGTGTAGGGACATTGTTGAATTAGGTCCTGAAACTATATTTTGAGACAAAATCCATCTGAGCTTTGCATAGTACCAAAGGAAGAAAATAGGCAGCAAAGCACACATGTTTTGGAGCAGATTTCCAGGTTTGGGGTGGCTTTTCTTTGGTTGAGATTTACACAAAAATAAATATGTTCCATTCTTTGAAGGATACTATTCAGGATGTGAATGAGTCTGGTAAGCAGACTTAATGAAATTTTGTAGAAGCTGTGTATGTGTGCCAACAGGTTGGCACCTTAGTGTTTCACTACTTGCAACTCAGGACTTTATTAGTATTTTTATTTTTAAACCAATGCTGCTGAGGAGGCAGAGGGGCTGGAAGTATTAACACATTTAGCATTTAGAAGAAAGCAACAGGCAGAAAACTATTTTAGGTAAAAGTATTAATTCTGGTATTTTATTATTCCTGTTTCTAGGACACAGCTTTTTATTACCTTTTTACCCCATCCTTCAAGAGAATAAAAAATGAGATGTTCTCATGGCTTCTAAACCCTTGATTGGCTGTTTTTAGCCTTATGCTGAGCCCTTCCTGTATTTAATTAATGAAGTTCAAGTATCTCATACCTATTAAATGACTCCCTTACACCTTTCATCCCTTAGTCAGTTATTCCTCTCCTACAGTTTTCTTTCTGAGACAGCTTTCATTTTTCCTGCCCATTTTCCCATTTCCCTGGGATGCTCTGTAACAGCCAAACCTGTTCTTGTAGGTCTCATTTAAAATTCTGCTTTCCTTTGCAGCTTAAAGATGTAAAGCTTAGGGTGCAGCACGTTTTGATCATGTGTCTGATGTGTGAGCAGCACTGTGCAGCAGAAATGCCAAAGTCATCAAAGCTTTACTGCTACCTCTCTTCTTGGAATCTTTGCTCAGTATTTTATTTTCATTTCTGCTTTCAGAGAGTATTTAGTGAGCTCTGATTACATAATTGAATTTGATAAACTGATGGTGTGTGATTGATGAGAGAGTCAGGAATAAAAGATTAGAAGATAAAATTACTTCAAGGGTTTAAAGAAATCTTCCAGAGAGCTGGGGTAATTTATAAACCATGCTATATTCTTTATAAAAATACTCCCATAGGTCTATTAAATTTTAGCTTTTACCAGAATTGGATTGTGTTTTGAGAATCATTTTCATGTAATATCAGCTTGATTGTGATACTCTGAATGGGAGATAGCTCTGAGTGGGCTGCAGCATCACTGGGTTTGGAATATTTGAGTAGGAAACCTAAGGCTGCATGACAGACCTGTGGGAAGCAGTCTTTGTCTTTCAAATAAACCATTTTCTCTTGTAAGGACATAAGTTAGAAGGAGTAAGTGGATAATTCAGAGTGAAATAATGAAGGAGGTTATACTGCTTGAGTCTTTAAATCACTGAAAACCAGGATCAACAAATTACTCAAGTGGAGGTTTCTAGTTTCATTGAAAAATGAAAGAGATACCACATCCATTGTAATCAGCCTGAATGGCTTAACTCTCTTCAGGAAGGAATGCTTTAACAAGCCCATTTCCTAAACCTCTCTCTCCTCCCAGGTAAATGTTTACTTGTGTCATCTCAGGGGACTGGGCACTAATCTTTTGAATTAACTAACTGGTCTCTGTTAGAAACCCTCTCCTAAATTCCAGCACAACTCCCTGCACTGCCTTTTCATCTCCAGAGGAAGTCTGGCACCTTTAATCTTGTAAGGGTAGAATATCTCATAACTTCTTTGGGAGACTCCCTCAAATGTATGTGCAGCCTCTGAAAGGGTTTACCATTTCCTCATGTCTTTAGAAATGTCTTTGTAAAACATTGCTTTTTCCTCTGGGTAAAATAAACACTAAAATCATCTAACTCTGACTTATTTTTTTTCTTCATGAAGTTTTAAAATATGGGTTGATTTAACTAGTTAGGAGAAAATTGGAATTGAAGTAAGACTTCACAATATTTGCAGTCATTAAAATTAACAAAAAATCTTTGCAGGGTATAATCTTAGTAATGTAATAGTGGAGAAGTGCAAAAACCATCTTGGGTTTGCCTGGGACTATCTGCTAGTTTGGAATGATTCCTTTTTTCTCATATGTTCAATTGTCATAGCTTCCTGTATATCCAGTTTAAAGAAAATATCACTGAACTGTACTAGCCATTAACCAATTTGACTGAAAACCAAATGATTTAAAGTGGTACACTCCAGAAAAGGGGTTTACCTCAAAATATAGCATTTTAATTTGAAGTCAGATTGTGTGCAATAGTTTGTAAGTATTTAAGATGTGCTTTTTTATGCAGAAATTACTGTATCTTTCCAGAATTAAATTCTAAACCCCAGGGAGATAATTTGTCAGTACAATTCATCCAAAGGTGTGTGCAGCTGATGTTCAGTTTCATAGCCAATTGTAGCAAACAGTTTGGCAGCAGTCGACCTGGGAGTTCCTTAGCACACTTAGCCAAAGCTCAGCTGCTACCCTGGGCTAGGACAGTGAGGCTGATAGTGAGTCTGTGCTGCCACGTGGTCTGGGAAGTACAAACATCTCCCTGATAAGAGGCAAAGCACAAGATAAGGGCTGACATCAGCAGGCTGAGCTGCCTGCCTACTGCCATCCCAGTCTGCAGACACTAGGGCACCTTGGAAGCTGCTGACACCCCCTGCCTTGAGCTCCACCTTCCCTGATGTGTGTGATTTCTGGGTTTTGGCAATCAGCTGTTAAAGATTATAGTGTGTGACCTGTGGATTCAAAAATGTCATGCAGCCTTGAATAGTACATGAGGTCACCTCCCCATAAACTGTAAAAGATAGCTTCAGCTCTTTAAATGGCAAGCATAAAAATACCTGAGCTTGATCTAAAATAGTTTCAAAAGAAAGATGAGCAGTTTAACTCAACAGTTGCACTGGGACAACATTTGTCTCTTTTTTATTATTATTCTTTTCTATAGAAAATACACATTGTCTGGTCTCCTAAGAAGCACAGTGTAGCAACAGCTACCTATTAAATACTATTCCATGTTTTGTATTATATCTCTGACTTTAAATGTAGCTTGTCTATTTTAGAGATATAGATTTGTGTTCATTTGGATTATGGAAGGTATTTCTAAACTTCTAAGTCTATAGTTCCTACATACTTCCAAGTAGAAATTTGACACTTAAAGTGTGAAAACCATCATCTTCCAGAGGTGACCAGGGGTGGGTCTCCAGCAAGTGGAGACTTGTAATAAATCTGCATTTGAACAGAGCTTTGGCAATTTACCAGTTGAGAATTTTGCTGCCTGGAGTATTTTAAGCATTTTTGATCCACAAGAGAAAAAGAGTTTGAGACTCCATGTGACCCTTGAATGTTATTGAAGTACCCTAATTCAAAATCTGTTAGTGGTTGCAGGTAATTTAACACATTTTTGCTGGCAATAACGTTGAAAAACATTAATCTGGTGATTTTCTGGGGTGTTTTTTTTCTAAACTCTTTATTTCTATCAAAATTCTTCATTTACCCTGAGACTTCTCCTGCTGTGATAATCATTTCTATCCAAGATTACTCTTCTGGTTTCTTTTCAAGAAATAAAAAAAAAAAAAAAGCTTTGAGTGGATTTCATTCTCACAGAGAAGAGGGAAGGGTGGGGGGGAAACAGGGGCTGTTCACTGCCTGCCACAGCAGACAATGCTGAAATTCTCATATATATCAACAGCAAACATGGACAAAAGCTTGTCTGAGTGGGCACTTCTCTTCTAAATAAGTAACAAGGATTAAGGTTATCCAGATCTTGTGAATTCTGCCTCTAAAGATGAAGCTTAGTTATCAATGTAACAGTGTAAGCCTTAGTTACTGAATCATGCTGTCTTGTTTTACAATGGCTGTTGGCAGAAGAAGAGGTGGTGGCTCATACTACACTCCCTTTTCTCTTTGTGTTTCAGATGTTGCACCATACTTCAAGACTGAACCAGGCTTGCCCCAGATACACTTGGAAGGAAATCGTCTCGTACTTACCTGCCTCGCTGAAGGCAGCTGGCCCCTGGAATTTAAGTGGTTACACAATGGCAGTGAAATCACCTCCTACTCCAGTGAATATAAGTAAATAAAAGCTATATACTAGCCTTCTCTAAGTGTGATTGCAAAAGAAAAATGCTTACTCCATCATTATAGGCAGGAATTACAGTATGGCTTAGTATAAAAAAGCAGATGATGATATAAAGTTCTGTATTGTTACACAAGGTAGCCCGTAATTTCTTGTATCAACTGGAATCTAACTTTAGGTTTATTTTTTATATTATTTGTTCTTACAGAGCAGTAGGGAGAAGTCCCTTAAATAACACTTTTAAAGTTTTTGGGGTCTTTTAGCAGGTGAAGTATTTGGCCACTATGTTTCCAACCAACCATGTAGAACTATCTGATGCTTCCTAGAAATGGAAAGGTTTTGACTTATGTGAGCCCACTTAGTCCTGAAGAATTAGCTCTATTAATGGTTGCCTTGAGATACACTGATACCTCAAAATGAACCATAGACATGTATTGAAGAGGTTTGTGAACACTTCTTAGAAAAAATCCAACACTAATAGCACAATTAATCACAGAAGGTTTGAATGTCACTTTGTGCAAATGCCACCTGTTTTGATCAACAACAGCAGTGTGTTGTGGTAGAAGGAGCTGACAACAGCTCTTAATTGTGTAAGATGCTGAGAAAGTGAGATAAAGAAATGGTGTTGGAGGGCTGAACACATGAACGTGGAATCAACAAAAAGCCAAGATTAGAGTTCAAGCTTTGGAGGTGTGGTAGTCACTGAGAGACTTAAGAACTACATAGAGGCATGTGGTATTTTGAAACTTGAATCAGACTGCTGTGGTATTTCTTAAATAGATGCACAATCTAATTCAAAATTGTAATTTTACTATGGATTGCAGTAAAAGTTATAATCAGTGTATTGAAACACCTTTCCCAAGCTGCCTG
The DNA here is from genome assembly GCA_013399015.1 of Galbula dea. NCBI lineage: Eukaryota > Metazoa > Chordata > Aves > Piciformes > Galbulidae > Galbula > Galbula dea. The sequence goes on along the minus strand of VWZX01009189.1, from coordinate 373,285 downwards.
TGTACATATCTGCATACAGAACCTTGTTTCTTATTGTTGGGCTTAGTTTAGTCAATGTCAGGTCATGATACAATCTATTTATATATATATACATAAATTTTATATTTTATGTTATCCTTGTTTCTATTTCTAATTAAAACATGTGCTGCAGAGGTGATTAAGAGGATAGGAAACTACTAGTTTACAATAACAAAATAACATTAAGAGAACAGTAATTCAGAAGTTACAGCCCTACTGCTACTACACCACAGTCAAAGAGAAGCCAGAGAGGGTTTTGATTCTCAGAGATGCAAAGCTTGAAGCTGCCAGGAAGGGTTCTGTGGCATAGGTGCATTAGAATGAATGGAAGCAAGGAAAATATATGCTTAGACTTAAAAATTTCAGTTGCAAAATTTAATCTCTGACCCTGTAGTAGTTTGTTCTGCACTTCTCTTGAGTAAATACTTAGTTTAAATGCATGAGTCTTTCCTGTGTAAGTGACTCCTGCTGCAATTTGAATCATCAATCAAAGATTTTTGGTAATTGCTATTACTTAGTGTGTCTCAGTTAAAGTAATGTCTATATTTTATCAGGCTGAAAATATTCAAAGCTTATTATAACTCACTAAGTGAGTAAAGAACTAATTGGAACCTTTGCATTTTGACATTGGTGACCCTGAATGAACAGCTTTTCTTTGTCTAATGATGCTGATTATGTGCACAGCCTGGCTTTTGTAGTGATTGTGCATACACTAGTTTGTATTAAGAATTTATCAAACCACCTTATAAATTCTTTGATCTGAGATACATGTAAGGAATCAATACTGCTGACTGCAGTAGCAATTTTGGTTATGTCTGTAAGTTACAGTCTTTAAAGTTCTGGCAGTGAGTTTTTTCTTTTGCTTCTATTTTCCTTTGAATTACATTCTGGACCAAGTATGTCTCCCCTATTTGCTCCTGTGGCCTGAAGATATTAATTTATTTGAATAGAAGAAGCTAAGGTTATGTCTAAGCAGCAGCACATTTTCTTCCCAAACTGCTTAAAGTGTGATTATTGTATTTGTGGTTTTAAGATTGGACACATGAATTTTATTCTATTTAAAAAAAGATAGATCAGTTGATACCCTAAAGTCCCTTCTTGAAAAGTTTGAAGGGATAATTTTATATGACTATCTAGTAAAATGTGTTTGGCTTTAATTCTGTCTTCACAATTATGGCTGTTAAAAACCTGTAACCTGTAGGTTCACTTCTAACTCATAAAGTATTTAAAATTAAAATGAGGGTGTAAAACTGAAATTAGGAATGAAATGTGTTAGCATTTCTCCTTAGGTGTTTGATACCACTTCATCCTTAAACTAACTCATTGCAGTCCTGGTTATGGATCATGTTATGCTCTGAAAGACTTCCCTTCAAGCTTTTTTGATATGCTTGTCACTTCCTTTCTTCTAGGGAAATGTTCTAAACAGCCAGGTTCTGGTTGGCTGTACCATTCAAACCAGAAAATGTTTGGTCTGGCTTTCTAAAGTAATTGTACAGACCCCAGAAACCTTAAGAAGCCTCCTGGCATCTATAAAATGGGACCTTCTATCTTGAAAACTAGAGTGGAGACAAAAATAAACTAAAATTACATCTTGTCACTGTAAGAAATTATATTTGATGTAAATTCATTCTGTGGAAGAAAGCTTTATTTTGAATTTGGAAAGCAGAATTTGTATCCCTTCTTGCATGCCAGAAAATGAGTAGAAAGGTGAAAGCACAGCACAAAAAGCACTATTTTGATTGTTTGTCAGTACAAAAGTACATTTTAAAAGAATGACCAGACATATCAGGTGCATGAAGACTTTAAATTTGTCAACACAGAATTAGAAATTCTATTAATAGCTATTTAAGCTATTTATCTCTTACCCAAGTTTGTCATTTTCAAGTTGGTCTCAAGTAATATAAGCATATATTCTATCCTGTGTTGTTTTGGGGTTTGTTCTTCTTTTTAGTTTTGTTATTTAATTCTGATTTTACTTTCCCCTGCCTGCACCAGGAGGTCCACTGAGAACCCAGCTGCTCAGTAGGTTTGAGCTGTCTTGGAATTTCCAAGGTAGATGAGATTTTCACTGTGAACTTTGAAAAGATTTTCTTATCTTCAGGCACCATAGTAAGAATGTTTCCTGCTGAAACATTAATAAGTCACAGAAGACAAACCAAAGTAGGACACTTCTGATCTAATTGATAGTTTTTCTGCCACCAGGACAAAACATAACTCTGCATTGTGGTTTTAGTATAGATGAATATTAAAGAAGCCTTTAATTTTGGCTCTATTTAAGAGACAAGCATGGGAATAAATGTTAGCAAAGTACAATACTAAGTCTTCATGGGAGGAAGAAAAGCTTGTAAAGCTATAAATGTTTGGTAGAATGAACTTTAGAAATGAATTGTCAATATTTATTTGTCATGATCTTTTTTGGTAATGATGTTTTGCAACAATCATCTGCCTGGCAGAAGGAGGAAATTATTCTGTAAGGAGCTAGGGAAGCCTTATGTCCTATTGATTTCTATCCTATGCCTTGTATTTTCACCTATTTTCTCACTCTATTTCCTATGATATATTCATCAGGCAAGAGACAATATGACTAATTCAGAGTTAGATGCTGGCCAGCAAATATTTGTGTATTGGTAGTCAGGTTTAGTACTCCCAAATTGAGCACTGGTTCAAGTCATCCTTATCTTCCCAGTACAAATTGTCACAATCACAGAATCAGAGACTCACAGAATGGTAGAGGTTGGAAGGGTCCTGTGGGGATCATCTAGTCCAACCCCTCTGCTAAAGGAGGGTCATCCAGAGCAGGTTGCCCAGGATCACCTCTAGGTGGATTGGGAATCTCTCCACAGAAGGACACTCCACAACCTTTCTGGGGAGTCTGGGCCAGAGCTCTGGCTCCCTCATAGCAGAGTATTTCCTTATGTTTAGGTAGAACTTCCCGTGTTCTAGTTTGTGCCATTTGCCCCTTGTCCTGTCACTGGGCACCACTGAGCAGAGTCTGGCCCCATCCTCTTGCCCCTACCCTTTAGCTCTTGCTCAGCATTGAGCAGATCTCCTCTGGGGCTGCTCTTCTCCAGGCTAAGCAGCCCCAGGGCTCTCAGCCTTTCTTCCTGCCAGAGATGCTTCAGTCCCCCCAGCATTTTCCTAGCCTCTGCTGGACTCTCTCCAGTAATTCCCTGTCTCTCTTGAGCTGGGGAGACCAGAACCAGGCACAACACTCCAGGTGTGTGATTTCACTAGGACAGAGTAGAGGGGGAGGAGAACCTCTCCCAACCTGCTGATCACAGTTGGCTTAATGCACCCCAGGAGACCATTAGCCTTTTTGGCCCCAAGGGCACATTGCTGGCTCATGGTGAACTTGTTGTCCACCAGCACTCTCAGGCCCTTTGCAGAGCTGCTTTCCAGCAGATCAGCCCCTAGCTTCTGACTGACCCATGGGGTTATCCCTCCCCAGGTGCAGGACTCTACACTTGCCCTTGTTGAACTTCATGGAGACAATCTACCGGTTGCTCCAGAGGAGGTCGGGAGGAGGCTGTTTAGGCTGAAAGCAGCCAGCTAACACATTTACCTAAACTGGTGTCCTTAGGAAGCCAGGGACTGTGAGGAGCTGTTGTACATTGTTAAAATTTGTTCATGGTGTTGGGCTCTGTTTTAATTCCCTATATTTGGTTGTCTGACCTATTTGCTATAGTGTACTTGATTGTAATTATAATGCAGTGATTATAGTCTTCATTTATCACTTAAACTAGATTTCTCCTACCTCTTTTGTCTTTTTTCTGTCTGATCCTCTTCAGATATTAAGTCTTGTATGTGGGTGTGTAGAGTAGTGTGAATAGGAGAAGAGATGCTTTCTTTTAGTGGAATTAAATTCTGAAGATTAAAATTCAGCAGTTTTATTTTTCCTTATCTTTTCATAAAGACTTTCATTAATCCTACCATAATATCTCCAGAAGGTGACCGGGGGAATATGTACTTTGATTAATGTTTGTTTAATGCAGGATTATCTATATTATTCATGTATTTTATCCACATTTAAACTGTGCCTATCAGCTCGTTTTCATGTTGAGTAATCAGATATAGTTGAATGAGGAAGGTGAGCATTAGTGGACTAAGTCACTTTTTAAGTGCAGTGAAGGGCAGAACAGATACAAAGTACAGTGCACTGTGCCTTTTCTAGCATTCTTCTGAGTTACAGCAGTCACACAGTGCAGTGATCATCTTTTTTTTTTCCTCATTGGAAAGTTTGGATATTTTTTGCAAGTCTTCCTAATGCCTACATTTAGATTACAGTCTTTTTGTGCCATCTCTGAACAAATTACCAAACATCTTTGCCTTGTGAATGAGGGTAGATGAAACTATGGAAAACATTTAATCTATATTTCAAAATTATTTGTGTAGAACTAATCAGTATTTATCAAGTGTAGATGTTAAGACTGAAGTGTATGTTATGTATTTCAAGAGGTGTTTTTTTTCCTCTTCTATATAGTACAGACAATTTGGCTGCAGCCTGCAGGCAAAGACCACAGCTTATATGAGAATGATGTTTGTAAGAAAGAATACAATAAGCATTTGAGACAACCTGGAAAACACTAGAGGAGAAAAAAGAAATGCCACATGAAGTAGCATTGATCTGCCTTTATCATTCTGCATCTTGTCTTGCAGGTACATCATCCCAGCTCTGCAGAGGTCTGATGCTGGCTTTTATCAGTGTGTGGTACGGAACAGGATGGGAGCGCTGCTGCAGAGGAGAGCTGAAGTTCACGTGGCATGTATGTTTCAATGGAACTTACTCTCTGCTTCATTAGCTAGCTGGATCTTTTGGTGGATAAAAACCCAACATACCAATAACATTTGGTAGTCTAAAAAGTTTAGATATTATTAATAAATGTTAAAGTAGTTGCATCACAAGGTGTTTCCCACCTATGGGAAGCGCTTCAAAGAGGTGCAACATGAAGTCACTAGAGCAAGCTTTAAGCTGTTCAAAGCCATCAAAGAGATCATTTGGAGATAGCTGTAGCATGTTAGAACTATTATACCTTTCCCTGAATACACAGGGTTTAAGAAGGGCCCTTATAGCATGAAACAGTCAGTCAATCAAAACAATTAAAAAACCAAGAGAGCCCAGAGGACAGCAGGGGATGTCTGCAAGAAAACCGTGTGATGGGGATAGCTCCATGAAGATTTCAGATCACAATGTGTGATACAATATAAGCAGGTGTTTCATAAGGAAAACCTTGTTAACAGAATGTTAAAAGCCTCTTCTCTGCATCTTTCTGAACCAAACCCTTCAATCTTTGTACCACTTCAGTTTAGACTGTGCAAATATTTTGAGTAGGGCCTTTGATTTGAGTTCTGACTTCCATTTGGAGATGCTACGTTGATTTTCGTAGGTGTTAATAGTAGTTAACATGACCTAAGAAATGATTGCATACCTGAATTTTCTTCTTTTCAGGTATAGAAAAAATACAGAAAATGTAATCCAAGTAACATTTTTGGAAATAATAATAAAATTAGTTCTTTTTTCCCAAAGTAAAAACAAAACCACCACCACCAGATTAAAAAAGATAGGCTTGTGTATTATGTGTAATCAATCTGATACATGGGGCAAATTTCTCTTCTTCAGGGTCAATAATGGAAAATTCAGTAGTGGTAAATGTCACTTGATAAGTGGAATTTAGATAAATCAAATTATTTATTGGTAACTCAATTCTGAGGAAGTGATTTATGTTAATCACTATGTCAGGAGGGAAATTACATGAAATTTCCTGTGTTTGAAAAGAAAAACAGTTGCAAATGCTACTATTTAAGTTTTGGTATCATGATCACCAGTTTACTACATTACAGTAAATTATGTTAGTATACTGATATTACTGGCAATGCAGATAATTTGATGCTTGGTCTCTCAGTGATACTGTTTCGGAGATCCTGGGAGCTAACATAAAAAGAAACTACTGATAAAATGGGATTTTCCTCCCTTGCCTTCTACCAACCCTTATGCCCCTGCCTTAGAAACCTTCTCGTGACTTTGTGCTCATTCTGACATGTGTCAGACCATTGCAAGTCCTTTTCTGAACATTGTTTTTCTGTTTTGGTGAATTATATAAGGTCAGAGAGAATCTAGTAAAAGCTGATGTGAGTGAACAGAACTATGAGTGGGGTGGGAGATCTCCAGCAAGGTTAGAAGGGGAAGATGGAGAAGAACAGGAACATGGGGTGAGATGCTTCCTGTTCTGCCTTTAGATTAGCCTGGATACCTCTGGATTTGTATCTACAGGTGTGGTTTCAGAGGACAAAGGCTTTGGTAGCAGTTCCAGAGAAAAATGTACCGAAAAATGTTCCCATTTTCTCCTCCATTCCACTAATCATCCCCACTCTTGTGTTGTAGTGTAGCACACTGTCCCTTTAGGCTCGACAGGAAAACCTGTTTGTGCAGCTATGGACTGGGAACCTTCTCCAAAACCCAAAACAAGACAACAGTTATTTTGTAGGGTTTGTTAAAATAGTTCTTTTCCCCTCAGTCTGATTCCCTGCACAGCTGTGCAGGCGGTTGTACTGGTAGAGTGGAGGGAGCAAATCTTGAGGAAGTACTTGTGGGAACTGCAGTGAGGAGGAGAGACAGGAATACTTTACTGTGATACTGCTGCTAAAGAACTTTGTCACCTGAAAATAAATGCAGCTTTATTCCCCTCTGAATGAGGGAAGGATTTGCAGTGAAGTGTGTTGTTTCTCCAGGCTCCTTTGTTTGTGTTTGGTTGTTCTTGAGAGAGAAAGAAGTGTAATTGTTTGCTTTTCTTTGGTTTTAATTTTCTCCCCATTTAATTTGCAGTTCTGCATTGCTGAACATGGCTAAAAAGCTCTCTTAAGACTTCTCTGAATTAAGCACTCTGTTTATTTATTCATTTATTTTCACTGATAAAGATATTGAGACAAAGCAAAGCATATCTTATAGGAGAGACCTTTGGTCTTGAATCTAGTGTGACATGTGGCTTCTAGAGTGAAACTTTTCAGATTTGCACTTAACTCCTGCAGATTAAAATGTTCTACAAGTTTTAAATATCCTCTTTCTCTTCTACCCAGCATAGCTCCTGATACCATTCTGGATTGTTTTCTGTATGTTAATTTTTCAATCTGAATTAATTGATTTAATTTCTGATATAATGAAGTATCTGATATTTTACCATATTTACTTTTTGGTTACTCTTGCAACATGGCAGAAAGCAACATTTCAGGGGGTGACTGAAGTCATCTGATCCAGCCATCAGGAGCTACTGGGAACTGTGTGTTAGATGTTTAACTCGGAAGGGTTCACAGAAAATTAACTACTTTTGCCACTGGATAGAGGATGTTTCTAAATATACTTAAGATCTGTAGTGAAAAATGGAAAGGCACAACTGTAATGTGCAGTGAGAAACATCTGAGGTATTTGCCATCTCCTCGATTTCTGAAGTAGCAGGGAACTTATTAAATAATTTAAAACTGTTCTCAACACATGCTAACATAATACTTAACTGAATGGGAACAGATATTTGTGAGAAAACTGCAGAGTAAATCTTAATTACAGAATGGGCTTAAAAACTCTTGGATGGTGAAGACTAAACTAATCATGTGAGAGTGAAGTTAATTAGATCCACCTCCGCAGTTTGAAACTCCTTTTCAAGTACATGATCTGATTACAGCTGTAAGAAATATGGAGCAACAGAGGAAGTACAATGCTGATTATGTCTGAATAAATAACTTGAAAATCACAAAGATGATTAAAGCTTCTTTAAAATACCATGTGTTTTTAATTTCTGCTCTTCTTCTGTCTCTTCTCATCTCATACCATCCACAGACCTGAGAGGAGCCTTCTATCTTTCCATGTCTTTTCCATCCCTCTCTGCAGCAGAGAACCTGTAAAGAACAATGTGGTCCTGAAAAAAAAAGGAAAAAGAAAAAAAACTTTAAAAAAGAGATTATTTCAGTAGCAGAAAGCAGAGTAGTTCTCTCTGTGTGTCAGTTTCTTGGTTTAAAGCAAATTAAAGTACATAAAGATTTTCGTATGGTGAACAAGTAGGAGCTGACAGCCCTGGTTATTTTAATGGACAGCAACAGGATGCCAAATCCAAAAGAATTACAGAAACAAAATGGTTTAGGCTGGAAAACACCTTTAAGGTCATCAAGTCCAGCCCTTTACCCATCACTGTCAGGTCACCCCTAAAACATGTCCCTCAGCACTACAGCTACATGTCTTCCAAACACCTCCAAAGATGGTGGCTCCACCACTGCCTTGGGCAGCCTGTGCCAGGGCTTAACAACCCTTTTGGGGAAGAAATTTCTACTAATGTCCAACCTAAACATCCCTGGTGCAACTTGAGGCCATTTCCTCTTGTCTATCACTTATTACTTGGGAGAAGAGACCAATTTCCATCTTGCTCCAACCTCCTTTCAGGTAGTTACAGAGCGAGAAGGTCTCCCCTGAGCTTCCTGTTCTCCAGGCTAAACAACCCCCGTTCCCTCAGCTGCTCCTTACAACACTTGTGCTCTAGAGCCTTCACCAGCCTTGTTGCTGTTCTCTGGACGTGCTCCAACACCTCAATGTCCTCCTTGGGGTGAGGGGCCCAAAACTGAACCCAGTAATAAAGATGTTACCTCACCAGTGCTGAGTACAAGGGCACGGTCCCTGCCCTAGTCCTGCTCTCCACACTGTTTCTGATGGGAGTCAGGATGCTGTTAGCCTTCAACAAGAAGCTTAAGAAGAAAATGTTCACTGAATTTTTACAGAGGTTACATAGATATGTGAACTTGTCTATGACATAAATCCTCCAGAGACAGAGGTTCTGTATTTGTAGTTTTCTTTTTCCCATTAAAGTTTTTGCTAAAAGCTGCTCTTTAGTCCTGCTGATGCCTGTGTAAATGTCAAAGATCTAGATGCACTGTTTAAATCATAATGTAGTGCCAGAAGAACTAATAGCTACCACCATGACTACAGCCATGTGATTTTGATATCCCTTTGGGTATAATGGTTTATTTGAACAGATGTGACTAGACATTGGTTTGACTACAACTGATACAGCTACTTGTCTATTTGTGTAGCTACAGACAAAAGGATTTACAAAATGATGACCAAAACATTGACAAAACCATAGAAAACATTTGCATTTCTTTCCACGGCACAGGGGTTTTATATATTTATATTCTGCAAAGATTTATTTAAAAAGCCACAAAACAAATCTCCATTAAAATGTCACTTCCAGTTAAAACCACTCAGTTACTGCAGAAGAACACTGAGGCCATGCAGGACTGCTGACTGATGTGCTGCTTGTGAGCACTAGCAGCACTTGAGTTTGCCTTATGGTCACCTAAATCTCATGATTTCTAGTGTCATGTTGGCTGATGATGGTAATGCCAGTGACTATTGCAAAACACAGGTGTTTCTTTGTCTGCTGAAGAGAAAGGGGGAGAGGGACAAGAACTTCCAGGACTCTTAGTGTAATTCTTTTCTTTGCAGACATGGGAAATTTCATGGACACAAACCAGAGAAAAGCAGTGACTGAAGGAAAAGCTGCGGTTCTGAACTTCCTGCATGTCCTCAGCTATCCAAGGCCACAAGTGACATGGTTTAGAGATGGGCACAAGATTATACCAAGCAGCAGAATGTAAGTCAATCTAAAGCTCAAAATGCACCCACCTTAAAATATGATTAATTATATTTGATAACACAACTTACATTTTAAGTATGCTAATTAAGATTTAAAGAGAATAAAGTAGTCTCGTTCAGACCAAGTTTGAGATAAATGACTATTTCAAAACCATCTCTGTACTTCTCAAGCAGTTTGACAAAGTAATTCATGTGGTTTTAATGGTGCTGGTGCAGCAGAAGGGGCCAGATCTGCTGAATGTCTGCACTTCCCTCATGCTGTTCATTTTCATGATACATTTTGGAAAAGTAAATGCTCATCTCTCAATTACTTCCACTTCAGTGAAGTAACTTAATACTGCATTGGGTTTTGGTTTAATAAGAGTCTGATTTTTTTTTTACTTAGTTCTGCTTAGTACTGTTTTCCTCATGATAAAATTCTGACTGTTTTTTTTCCCTTATCTTTTTGAGCTTGCAATGATAGCTGTATTTCTTTTTGACTAATTAGCAGCTCACCCACTAATGGCATAGTACCTGCACTTTGATTAGCTATTATCTCAAAGCATGCTCATTTATCCTTTCCTGGAACAGTTATGAAGCTATTCTGTGTTTTCACCTGCACAGTTTTATTTAGAGGCTGAAGGGGTTAGCTGTAACATTAAAAAATGTAGATAAAATCTTTTTTTACTTGCCTAATTTATTAGGAAACTGTTGAAGTGCCAAGAATGTCTGTGGTTATTTTCATCTGTGTATTATATTTTCACGTGTTTGAAGGGACAGAGGTGCTAGCAACTGATGGTAATGGGATATTGCTGAGTTCCAGAAAAGGTGGAGAGTCCTTCCAGCTTACCTTAGAAAGGGAAAACTCTTCTTCAATTTTAATTTTATTCATTTGTACTGTATATTTTACTATTTTACTGCTGCTTATGTGCATTTTTTTTGAACCTGAAAGCTAGTGTTACAGGCTCTTTGCAACTGTTAAAATTACTATTGTGGGGATGAGAAGGAACTGTGTAATAATTTATGAATAATTTAATAGTAATTTGCTGGGAAACAGCTGGAAGATGAAACAATGGGTTTCTGGGCAATCTCTTGAAGAGAGCTAAGTGACAAATCCTGAGTTATTAACCATTAAGAACCTACTTTCTCCACTCCTGCCACATTGCAATTTATTTTTTTTTGTCAGTGCTGAGAATACACAAATCAAAAATGTGCAGGTGGTGAAAAAGCACTTGTTAGCCAGGTATCAGACAGCTTCTTGGGAGCTATTACAGGGAGCAGAACAGGGTGACCTAGGCAAGTGTGAAATGTCTGAAAATGAGATTTGTGTGAGTTCTCTTACAGTCTGGGAAAACTGCAAGTAGAGAGATGTGTGTCATGTATTCTTTAATATAAAATCCTCATTTTCATATACTATGTTTTACTTTTACTCCTACCCTGTTGAGATTGTTAGGCTGAAATCACAGAGCCATTAAGGTTGGAAGAGACCTCTAGAATCACGAGGTCCAACTGTCAGCCTACCACCACCACGCTGCTAAACCATGTCCCCGAGTGCCACATCCAGACTCTTTCTATCTATTTCCATGGATGGTGACTCCACCAGTGCCCTGGGCAGCCTGGGCCAATGCCTAACAACTCTTTCAGTGAAGAAAGCTTTTCTGACATCCAATCTAGCACTGTGGTAATGCTTAGAAATGGGAAAACTCTGAAACTCTGTTCTATAGTAGGGGGAAAATATATTTAAAGTTTTCTACATAAATTTTATTTTCATGGTCAGAAATTGTATCTGAAATGAATCTGAGGATGTTTGTCTGGCTTGTGTAGGAATTTCTGAATGCTTTACTAGCAGAAGTACACATTCTGAGAGTGTGAACCTCCTTGGAAGTTTGATATATGTGGTATAGTAAAGCTGGTGAGTTCAGGGAGTGCCAGATTAGTGGTACACATACCAATCACCAGTGCACTATATGTGCAGTATGACTGCTGCTCCCTCAAGGTACTGCAAAAACCATATAGCGTCCACTCACATATTGCTCTCTCTGAAATTCTGGGAGTAAATATGGCAACCTAATAACCAGAGCAAACCTGACACATGGATAGGATGCATATAAATCCATGAGAAATGTCCAAATACCCTGTGGGAACTGAGTTTCTTAACTGTGGAGCATGTTGGGTATTTAACATGTTTTCTGTACAACAAGAGGCACGTCAGTTTAACTGAACAGGTTAGCAGGTGATCCAGTTAGACTGAGGCATCAATCTGGCTGGATCACCTGCTAAACTGATCAGTTAAATTGATACAACCACCTTGTATGGATGCTCTTTAAATTGATTAAAAGTACCTTCTATTGCTAAATCAATATACAGCTTTTTTAATCTTCTTAAACAAGCTTACAGTGATTTGGTTAAATGAATCAGGTAGTCTGTCAGCTGTAATGATTACTCAGAGTGACATTGCTCAGGTCTGTGCAGACTGAAGAAATAAACAGTGCTAAAAATGGGGACAGTGGAGATGGTTGTGCTACAATTCATTCAGATAGTTGGTCAAGTTAACTGGTGCCAAAGCCTTAATGTGTGTGTACTTAACACTACCCCATTCTTAAGCCATAAAATTGATCTGGATGCTTATTTATGCAGAGCTACAGTCACCACTAGAATGATTTCATTTCACTGATGTGGAAACAGAGAGTGTGCTGAATTGTCCTCACATGGGAAATATGAAAGATCAAAGGAAATTCTGAGAAAAAACTAATTCTCAAGATGTTTCTAGGAGTGATATTTAATTGGCTCTGCAGTAGAGTTTACCTAGCAGGTTTAAGGTAGTAAATGCTGATGTCTTTGCCACTATTTAGGACATTTATGGGGGAGAATTCTGACAGCTATTCAGCAATTCAAAAGCAGTGGATTTCTAGGGAGCTAAGACAACAGAAATGCTGAATTGCCAAAACTTTCTGGTATTGCTCTATGTATTATGTGAAAGATACTTCCCAGTGCCTCAGATAGACTCTTTACTTGTTCTTTGTCAGTTCTAACAGATCATGGAATCATAGAATAGTTTAGGTTAGAAGGGACCTTTAAAGGTCATCTAGTCCAACCCCCCTGCAGTAAGCAGGGACATTATCAACTGGAGCAGATTGCTCAGAGCCCCAGACAACCTGACCTGGAAAGGTTCCAGGGATGGGACACCTATCACCTCTCTGGGCAACCTGGGCCAGTGTTTCACCCTCTCAGTGTGGAAAAAATTATCATCTCTGGTCTAAATCTCTCCTTTATTAGTTTAAAACCATCACCCCTTGTTCTGTCATAACAGGTCCTGCTAAGAAGTCCCTCCCTATCTTCTAGGCCCCGTTTAAGTAGTGAAAGGCTGCAGTAAGGTCTCCCTGGAGCCTTCTCTAGACTGAACAACCCCAGCTCTCTCAGCCTGTAACCCCAGCAGAGGGGTTCTAGCTCTCAGATCACTTCTGTGGCTTCCTCTGGACTCTCTCCAGCAGGTCTGTGTCTTTCCTGTGCTGAGAACTCCAGAGCTGGACACAGCACTTCAGGTAAGGTCTCACCAGAGCAGAAATTCCTCAATTCTGATGTAACAGAATGTACTGTCAGAAGACAGGTGTATCAAGCCTATAATTTCCTGTTTCTCTTAGTGATCATGAGATTGAAAACTGTTTAGACTGGGGAAAAGAGAAAAAGAAAAAGTTGGATCAGTTAGGTTTTCCCTTTTTCAGTCAAATGGTAATCCTTCTACTTTGTGAGTGTGCACGGCTGTGATATTTCCTAGGAGAATGTTTTCCTTGAGGGGGCAATTTTTTTTCAAAGTGGATATTCTGTTTAGTTTAACTGGTAGTGTAGCTTATGATGGAATTTTGCAGCAAGTAACTGTGCATTATTTCCCATTTTTAGTAGTCTTGGTGACATATTTTGCTAAAGTTCCCCAGAAAAGAAAAAAAGAACAATATGACAGATTCCTTCTAAAAGGGTGGGCATGTAAAGTCAACAAATCCCTGTGTAATATTCAAATGTGAAGCAAATGACCTGTGTGCACTCATGGGGTTGTTGTTATAGTTTATGTCTTAAGGCAACTAACAAATCTGCAGCAGAGCTAGTGTGTCATGATGGCATGTATTTAAAAATTTAAGTTCTGAAATTTTCTCCCCCTCCACTTAGTGCCATGTGCATGTACATTCATTTTGGCTTTTGGAATTGATCTGTCACCAGAGCCTCAGCTTGGTGTTTTAGAAGAGTAGTTTCTAGACCATGAGAAAGAAGCTGTATTAGATGCTAGAAAAATGAGGTGGAAAACCAGAGAGAAGACTAAAAGATCAACAGCAAGAGAAAATAAACAAGGAGAGGGATTGGGGGTTGGGATGGTTTTTATTATTATCTTACCTGAAAGTTTCCTAAGAAGTTTTAGAGAAGACTTCAAGTTACAGCTAGACAGATGAATGTTCTCCAAATCCACCAGTAGACTAATGTGGAATTACAACTGCACTGTTATCCAGGCTCTTGACTGATGGGATGATTTTGCCTGTTTACCCTCACATCTTGCAGAAAACAATAGCTTCTCTAAAGGTAACAGCAGCAAAAGAAATTGCTGCTCTGAGATGTCAAGTCTTCAGCTTGCCTTGTGCTTCATCAAACTTAAAAGCAGAGCACATTTACCTTTCTTTACAGGAGGCATGGATGGTACCTTGGAGAGACACAAAGGACAGTAGCATCACCAAGGTCTACAGCTGCCTTGCAGTTGTGGTATTGAGGAATTATATTCTTAGTACTTTTAGAGGATTTTTTACCTGTTCTAAGTGAAGGATTTCTCACAGAAAAGGTTCCTTCTAGCCATCAATTCATTTACTGTGTTCATTTATTATGTTGGTTTCTTTTTAAGAAGAAAACTTCCACTAAGAAGACATTATTAGTGTCTTCATTAGCTTTCTTACAGTGAAGCTATTTTTTTGCTCTAGCAGGCTGCAGTTAGATGAATATTAAGTCTTTTGTTAGTGGTGTTATATCTGACACAAACCAGAAAGGTTCGTTTTTGGTGTATAAAGGTAGTTCTGGAGTGTCCCTTTCAGCTGGGTGGGCATTTTATCACTTAGTTAACTGTTAATGAACCAAAACACTTCACAAATGCACTTAATCCCACTAGACAGGGAAGATGAATTGCATTGCCTTTAGGTATACATGAGTTTAATATCTATTTTTGCACTAAGGACAATTCATTATGCATTTGAATGTGTGTGGTCATTACTAACTCTTCCAGAGAATAAATGTGCTGACATATTTTGGAATGAAAATATGTTAGGCACAAGCAGCTGTCAAATATGACTTGCTGTGGTTTTGTACACACTTAATGCCTTGCAAATAAGCAAAGCTGATGCAGATTTACTAACCATTTGTTAAGGTAAAATTGTTAATATATTAATGATAGTCTCAGAAAAAAGTACTGTAGCTAAATAGGATTTAAAAGATGAGAAAATTAAAATATCTAGGAATAATACATCAGCTCTTGAGCTGATATTAACATTAGATTAGGTTTTGCCTTGATGATAGCAGCTCACTTAATGTGCCACGTGTATATTTTTCATTGAAAAACAAACAGCACTTCATTTATATAGGAGCAGTTCTAATGCCAGCAATACATTTCTCCACAAATACCAGCCTGTCATACAACTTAGGTTAGTTGCACCTAATTACTTTTCACATACACTGGATAATACTTTAATTAAACTTGTGCTGATTAGCATTAGTGAACAATAAATTCCGAGAGTGCCTGCTCTCTAGCCTGTTAGTTGAGCAGCACTTTTAAAACCCCACAGTTTGCAGATCCCTTAAGTCTCCTAACATTATGGAGTGACATCTCTCAGCAGGAAGAGAGGTGACCAAAAAAGAAGCTGTTTTTATCTGTCCATATCTTTTACAGGCTCCACAATATAGAACTTAGAGCAGCCTTAACAGTACTTCAAGGAGTCCTCCTACAGGAATACTGGAGGGGGATTTAGTGATAAGACAAGGGGTTATGGCTGAAACTGCAAGGGGGTGGATTTAGGTTAGATGCAAGGAAGAAGTTCTTCACTGTGAGGGTGGTGAAGCACTGGCACAGGCTGCCCAAAAGAGTTGTAGATGTCCCATCCCTGGCAGTGTTCAGGACCAGGTTGGCTGGGGCTTTGAGCAGCCTAGTTTAGTGGAAGGTGTCCCTGCCCGTGGCGGGGGTGTTGGAACTAGATGGTCTTTAAGGTCCCTTCCAACCCAAACCAGTCTATGATTCTGTGATTGATTTTAAAGGTAGTACCTGAAAATGAAGAGCATTTTGTGGAATTAAATTATTTCCTTAAACTGAAGTTCATTAGCACCCTGGTATTCATTTATTTAGGCAAAATTCTGCATTGAGTACTTCCAATTTGAAGGAACAGGCAGCACTAGGAATCATCTTACCTAAACTTTTGCTGTTATCCCCAAGGCTCATATGCATATGAAATACTGTAGGGAAATCTCCCATCATTTCTTCTGGTACTCAGTTTGAGGAGTCCTGGATGCTGTCAGTGGACTGCTTTGACTATGTTGTCTATTGTGTTCACTAGAGGAAAACGTTAAGACCTCAGGGTAAGCAAATCCCAGGATTATTTTCTAAAGCTGTTTGACTTGTCTAGATTCAACCTCACTGTTTTTCTTCCTGCTTATAATTTGTTTGCCACAAGGTTTAAGCATATGTTTCAAAAATTAATTTATTCAGACCCATTAACTTTTAGGGTGAAACCTCCTGTGTTGGTAGATGAAGGGAGAGAGAGAGACTGAGTTGTGTTTGGGGACCATGTGTGTGCTGAATTCAGGGTGCGTTGGAGCAACACTGCTCATCATAGGGTGGAAGAGATACAGGAGAAGAATGGCTGCCAAAGAACAAACCTTTTAGCAAGGCTTACTTGGAAGGGAATTCCTCCTAAGAGAGACACTTCAGCTGATGAGATACGAGGCACATTTTGGGATTTGACCAATATGTTTCATTACAAATTTGGGCCACAAACCACAGAGGCTTTTTTAATATATATTTTTTTCATAAGGCAGGGGAGGTTGCTGCCAGCATGCTAGCACTGCTAAATCCATAATTTCTGCTAGAAAAAGAGTGGGTGCTTGAAACTAATATTGTGTTTTAATGGGCCTCAGCTGCTCCCAGTATCTTTCAGCACCATCTTCAACAGCTGTAAATTTCAATAAAACTTTAAAGATCAGTCTCTAAGAGGAAAATATGATTGTTGGATATTGTTTTTCTTAAGAAGATCACATTTGAAGAACAAAGTCATTTTATGGGCTGCTACATTTATTAATCATAGATTTGGAATTTGTAAAACAAAGAGAATGGAAGTGTCACTAGAAGGAAACCTTTTTGCTCTAAGTATGATTTAGTTATCACAGCTTGCAGCAGAAATTGATTTATGAGTTTGTTGCTTTCTGGGGACAAATGTACTTTGAGAGAGAAAATATGGACTACGAAACAAGTGTTTATAGCATAACTCCTTGAAAATGAACTATACTCTATGTTTGAAAAATCATTTCCAATTTAGAGGTGGGTAAATATGAAGATTCATTTTGATTGTACTTTGGGGCTCACTTCTTGCATCTGCTGCATTTCTTAATCAGAAATAATTATGATGTTAGGGACAAATCTTGAGCATAATCTCTTAAAAACTAATGTGCTTTTGTGGAAAAACATTTTTTCTGTCCATCTTTGAATTATTCTATCTATGATGTTTTAATAAGCAGCCACTATAAGACTATTTAAAAGTATTGCAGTCATTCTTGAAAGCAAATAAGCAAAAGAAAACTATAGCTTTGTGCTTTAAAAGTGGCAATTGTTCACAAATCCCTGTGGATAATTTATCTTCTGTGACCCCTCACATAACTCTGTTTTTATGGAAATAGATGCAAAACACTTGTGACTTATGAAATATAGCAGAAGGTAATGTCTTAGTTTACCAATTGACTTCTATTAATCAAAACTGACTGGAGTAAAATGTATCTGTCAGTACTGATGGCTGTATACTACAAAGCTTTAATAATTTTCTTTCTCTGCAGAAAGGGACAAATGCTGCCTTTCCTCCTGATTCTAGTGGATTTTTGTATGATGTACAAAGGTGTGAAGACATAAGTTTGTAATTTTATAGCACAGATTTATGTAGAATGATTTTACAGCCTTTTTTTTTGGGCAGATTTATTTTCATATTGAAAAGCTTTGTGTGAATCAGGAAGAGAACAAACCCACAAAACTTTGCACTCTGGGGATGCATTGTGGCTTTTGTGGTTGATTTGCATCATGTCTACTTTGTTAACAGTATTCAGCTTGAATTTAAAGAATTTGGTACATGGTAGGAACTGTGAAGCAGACCTTACATTAATTAATGCTGCAGAAAAAGGAAGAAGCTGGCAGCCTGCCTATGGCTTATCTCTGATCCTTAGTTGTGAGTGGAATCTTCAGCTGTTTTATGTTTGGCCTTCATCTAACAGACTCCAAACGAATTTAAATAAATTGTGAATGCCTGTCTGAGGTTTCATGGGTCTGTCTGAGCTGTATGAGAAGGGTGATTCTTGGCTCTGGTGAAACTTTGTGAAGGCATCTTGCCATTGGAAGTGAGAAAAAAGATCAAACTACTAATATTCATATGAAATCTGTTTGTCTGCTGCATGTTAGCACTACCTTTCATTTCTTAATACATGCCTGTAGCTTTTTGTATGTTTTACACAAATCTGTTGTTTTACAGTTCAAGACCAATTCTAGACATAGACCAGGCATCTGTTTATTGGGGTGACCACAGTCACCACTTGCTTGCTCAGCTTTATTCTATTTGCTTTTCCCTCTAAACTCTTGTCAATAGAGTGAGGAAAGAGTAGAATAGATCCAGCCTAGTTTTCCTCTTAGCAGTGTCAAGAAAAGGGCAATACTGTAGCATGTCTATGCCTCTCCTCTCCTACCACCTGCCTGATGCATGCTGTCAGCACAGGAGGGAAGAAACCATAGCTGGGTCAAGACAGGCACATATGTAAAGTCTGTGGATAATGGGGGAGAGATGGATTGTGTGGGGGAAAGAAAAGACAGAGGGGAACTTAGAAGATGGTATGACCTGGGGAAATGGTCACAGATCCTAGGAGAAGGAGTGGGTGGATGAGGAGGAGTTGGGAAGACTGCAGTCTGGCAGTGTGGTGGTCTTCAGCTTTCACTTGTGTGGCAGAGGGAGTGCCATTGTTCTGAGAGCGTGGCCCATGCTCATGTCACCACCTGGTTGTGAAGCCCCCCAGGGACAAAAGCCAGCCTCCCCAAAACATAAGAGAAGCCCCTATGCCTGTCCTGTGAGCTGCCTCACCCTTCTGTAATTTCTTCCCTCAAAACCTTACTGACCTCTCAATTCAAACTCCTACCCAACCCTCTGATATTGCCCCTGACCCCTCCCAGACACGTCTCCTCTGGACCTACCCTCTGGGCACTCTAAAACTGGACGTTGCCAATGTCTTGTCTTAGTTTGTAGTGGCTAACTAATAGGATTGGGACCTAATGTGTAGTTGACAAATACATTCATAGCTGAAAAAGCAGAAGAAACACCCTAGCAATTTTTAGCTTGCATGTTCCTGGCTGCTTGATCTCTCAAAGTAGAGGTATAAAGGAGACCTTGTTTAGGAAAAGCACTTGAAAGCACTGAAGCCACCACAACATTTTATGTAGTTTCCTCCAAAGCCCTCAAAGGCTGGTCACTTTTTAAAATAGGATTTTGCTAGATTTTGCCCAATGATTTTTCAAGAAACTGCATTTGCTGTTGTGATTCAGCAACCAATGCCATTTGCAAGAGCTTCAACAACTCTCTTGCTGTCTGCCAGCTGCCATGTGTTCTTTTCCTACTCCCAGCATAATATCTCCTCACTGGAAGAAGAGTGCATCACTTTCATAATAATCACCAGTTCAAATCACTGATTATTTTAAAACATCAAATCTCATTTTTGGCAATCCATCATCTGTTTCCATGGAAACTGAAACTGGCCTTAGCAGCAACAAGAAGCAGAGTTTATTGGGATACTTATAAATTTCAATGGCTGTTGTTAGGCAGCTGTATTTTGTGTTTACCCAACAGATATTGCAGCATCAGCCTCATAATACACTCTCAATATTCTATGTACATTTCATTTTAATTTACTTATATTTTTATTCATGTTTTTCACAGCTTAGCAGAAATGTTATGATCAAGGGGAGGGAAAATGTCAATAATCCTCAACATACACAGTCAATATTGTACATTTCCATCAACTGGTCTTTACTATTGTTTTAACTAGGAGTCTGATGAAAAAATGTCATGCCATGAGGGGGCAAAAGATAGGCGGAGCTGCCAGTTTTAAGAGTGCCAGGACAGCATTTTCCTTGGTAATCTTATCTTAGAGTCTCTGCTCTCCAAAGTTGGGGTTTTTTCCTCCATACTTTTTGCCCTAGAGCAACCATTTACCTAAGTCTTCGGCTCCTCTTCCTGCTCCAGAGCTCAAATTCTCCTAATTCTCTCTTTCAGAGCTCCATGAAACTTCTCTGTCTACAGTTCCTGCTTCCTAGCTATTCCTGTCACCCACAGCCAGCCTCTTAGGCTATCCCCAGCTCAGACATATCCCCTTCTCCTCACCTCTCCACTTCAACACCTTGTTACCTTTCCATTAATATCTCCCATCAGAGCTGTTGCCTTATGTACCCTAAACATTTCCCCCTTCTTGCCCAAATCTTCTACCAAGGTTTCCCTGCCCTCCCTTTCACCTTCTTCAGGATCCCCAAACTCAGGTGTCCAGACATTGCTGCTGTTCCCTGTGCCCTTCCTCTGTTCCTGGCCCCATCTGCTGTCCCTTTGTCAAGTGTGGCCAGCTGTGCCCATCCTGCTCCCTGGTGCTCCCTATGGAAGGAAAATGTTAGCTTTGAATCTAGAAAAGAAGCAGGAATCTGGATTGAGTCTGCACTGACCATACATCAGCACAGACATGTCTGAGAAGAAGAAGAGGCAAATCCAAGAAAAATGGTAGTCACATAAACACCATTTATAAAAACCATGTAGCACATTAGTAAGTGGCAGTAGCAGTAGTGGGGATTGAAATGTGCTGGTTTGCTGTAGATTTACATGGAGTATTGGAGTATAAAGAGAATAATTGGGTAACTGATTGAATGTACTATTAGTATGCATATCTAGGCAGGTTTTTTTCCTCTTTTCTTCCAACTGTTTTGGAAGGAGAACCGTTGCTTTTGTAAGTTCTTATTTTGGTTTAGAAGTGAGGCAGCCATTTAAGCCAAATCTCAAATCTTGAAAAGCTGTTCTATTGCAAGACCTTATACTGAACAAACAGCCCTGTCATTTTCTCCCATCTTCTAATACCTGTTTTGTCATCACAGCTGGAAGTTGGCTTACAAGGAAATATTTTGGGGCAAAATAGATCATATGTACTAATAAAGGTGCTGGAATGAAATTGAGGATGTTTTGTGTTGCAAAATAGGAGGAGAGAGGAAATTGTTAGATGCTTCATATGCTCCATCTAGTGCTGAGGTATAAAGAAAGAAATGCTGATTTCCCCAGACTAATTATCTCTAAAGAGATTTTACTAACATGAAGTGTCTCATAAAACTGCTGTGGAAGCTAGGAAAAACATTCTCTTGTTTGTCAGCTGTTAATACACTGGATCTTACTTGGTCAAGTTTAGCAAAACTAACTGTCCTTCAGTAAAATGACACAGTTCCTTCATTTGTTGAATGACTCCAAAATTGAAGTGCTCCAGTGCTCATTCTGCTGGTGGTCTGGCTAGTCCTTACATCTTTGATTGTATTCCTTATCACAAACTGTTTCAGTCCCAGATCTAAAGTGTGCAGAGCTTAGTGAAAATTCCATTCTTGCTTCTTTGTGTGGTCTGTGCTTTCACAGGAACTGATCTTAGATCATGTAATTCACTGCTGCACCATTTACCACAAAACCCACTTTCTGAACTAAGTATCAGCCCTTGTGGCAGCTTGTATATCAATAATTTATTCACTTTTGGTCTAATTATGAAGAGATCAAGCTATATTTTTGAAGAGATGATTTGTCTGCATGCATACAGATATGTTAAAAACATGCTGCAATGAGGAGGATGATAAATACCTGATAAGCAGCAGCTAAGGATGCATAGCAAGAGAGCATGAGCAGAGAAGAATATGCAACCACTTTGCTGGGTCCTAGGTCTGGTACTGACTGGACCCAGTGATGTTCAGCAGCACTGTCTGAAGAGTAAACTAATTTATTGTTAAGAAACCTTTTAGCATGAGTACTGAAAATACCTTGAAGAGAAAGTGCCTATGAAGGGGGCTTACAAGAAAGCTGGTGAGGGACTTTTTAGGAGGTCAGACAGTGATAGAACCAGGGGAAATGGGTGTAAGCTAGAGGAGGGTAGATTTAGGTTGGATATTAGGAAGAAGTTCTTTACTATGAGGGTGGTTAGGCAGTGGGACAGGTTGCCCAGAGGGATTGTGAAGGCCTCATCCCTGGAAGCTTTTAAGACAAGGCTTGATGGGGCCCTGGGTAACCTGATCTAGTGGATCCTGTCCCTGCCAGGCAGGGGGATTGGAACGAGATGATCTTTGAGGTCCCTTCCAACTCTGACAATCCTATGATCCTATGATCTTGTAAATAGACCATTACTGTACATTGATGATTGTAAATTTCCAGTACAAGAAATCAGCTGATATGTCACTGATGATTTAATAAAAACAGGGAGTTAGAAGAATCTTACTTCACTGAAATAAGGAGAAGTGGTGGTTTAATATTTTAATGCCTAATAGCTCCTAGTCCATAGCTGTCAGTCTTAATTTCACTAAATATAAAACTTTATGGTGCTGAAGGTTCACTAATCAAGATTCATAAAGGTCCAATTTCAGTTGTCATCCTTTTTTCTCTCTGGGAAGCCACTTCTATTTAGGAAACAATCCCAGACCAGTAAAAAATAACAAGCATGAAGTTGAAAAACTGATGTGTAAAATATAACTTGCTTTCTGTCATGAAATCTAGGGAGGTAATGCTGGATTAATAAAGAATCTGAACATCATTCTTGATGATTTTTATTATTTAAGCAAAATTATTTCATCAGTAGGAAAATTTCTGATTCAGGAACACCTTTTAGAATTCTCTTTTTCTCACTGGGAGATAGTAATGAATCATGGGCTCTCTGAGGCTGCTGTCATCCACTCTGAAGCCTGCTGCACCCACTGGGATGTTCACTTAATCTGTTCTAATACAGTCTCTTGCTGGTAGGTGGGAATTTTAATCATTTCCACAGCAAAATATACATGTTCATCAAATGAAGGACTCTTTTCTTCTTTTGATAGTTTTGTATTAGAAAGCACAGACAGATTGTTTTACACCAGGAGCAAGGATCACAGAATGACACATTGTATTTGCTGCACTTTGTTTTATATGTAACTTGTGTAATATAAAGAGCATATGCTTGGTGTGAAATGGTCAAGCAGTATGACAGCAGATCTAAGCTGTGCAGCTAGATGCCAGATGATTTGCTAATGCTTGTAAATTTGTTAATTCCCTAATACTTCATTTATGATTCTGAAATAACATAATAATAAAACCTTCCTTTGTATAACGTCAAAGGGTTGCATTTCCCACATGCAGACCTTAAAGAACCCCAGGTCCATTGGGTCTTTACTCATGTGCAAACACTGAATATCTTCTTTTATTAAATTGCAAGAGAGATTTAGCAGAATTATAAAAAGGACTCTGAGCCTGTGCTTTATAAATGCTAATATAAAATCTAGTATTTTAATAAGTTTTTTTATATTTACATATTTAAGGATAGTGCACTGGATGGGCTTTGAAGGTGCACCCTTTCACTCTGACATTTACTTTCTGTTCCAACAGTTCCCCCTTCCTTTAATATAGTCACACTTCAAAAGCTCTTTGTACTTTAATCTTTCAACTCTCACAGATTATTTTACCCTGTGCTATTCTAACCACAAAGTGGAGGGGAAGGTGTGCAGGGCAGAGGTATGCAGAGGCTGGAGTGTGTTCAGGTGGGGAAAGAACAATCTTTAGAGTGATAAAGTATTGCCTCCCCAGCCCACGTCATGACCCATGATAGCAACAAGGTGCTCCTTGGCAGAGTGCTGGGGATGTGAGGAACCCAGGTCTGCTGAGTCAGGTCTGTGCTAGCAGTGGCACTTCAGCTGAAGGGGCTGTAGGGAGGAGAATCACTGGTGGTATAACTAAAGAGAATGAAAATGGAAATCTTTCTAGAATAGCTCAAAATAGAAGAAACCAGAAGAGAAAATTTAATTGCCTGCTTATTTATATCAGCATTGTTCTGAGCCATTTCAGTATGGGAATGGCTTATGTTATTCTTCCCAAAACCCCATAGTGTTTACATTAGTTCAACCTCCCTTTATCAATTGCCATGAGTAGAGAAATACTGCTTTGTGCTTTGCAGTTTTGCTGTCTCACAACTTAACCATTTGACATCAGCCAGTTATGGAAACATCAGGATTGTCCAAAATTAACCCTGCCAAACTCTGAATTGACCATTTGCATGCAGTGATTTTTTTTGTCTGACTCAAAATTCGAATCTTTCTCCTTATTTTGCATTTTATGAGAATGCAGTTTGCTGAATACCAGCTTAGAAGAGTTTCTGGAAGTTCTGATGTAGTACCATGTGGTTCTCCTTCACCAATTCCTCTGTTGATACAACTTAATAAAATTAATAAGGGTGTAGTGTAAATTCATTGTGAAAACTCAGATTCTCAAGAAAATGTTTGTGGTATTCTTGGGAGGCTTGGGCACTTAATGAGTCCTTGAATCATTTTGTTTACAAGCAGGATCCCTGTGCCAGTGTTTTAGTGGAACAGTTCTAAGCCATGTGTTTCTTTTTAACCATGTGATGAACTTTCTGCATTTATTTGCATAAATATTTATAGAATCCTATTTCAGTTTGAAGATTTTAAAAGTATGTTTTAGTTCAGTATTGCTTAATTGAATAAACAATTTCTGCAAGAAAAACTCTATTCCTGTATGCAACAATTACTTGAAAATATGCTAAGCAGTAAAGAAAAGCAACCCAGCTGGATTTTAAAGGCTTTTGTGACACAATCACTTGACTGCACTCTTAATTTTGCATGATAGTTTTTTACATTTTTACAAATCTCTCAGCTTCCCTTCGAGGCTCCAAGATGAAAATAATTGTATTACAAATATCAACTGCTTAAAACTGAAACTAGATTTAGACTTTCACAAAATTCAGGCCACTGCTCCCACATTAAAAGTTTCATTTCTCCAATGACTTCTGTGGAGAATGGTCAAAGTTTTGAGAGACTGGAACCATGTATCTGTGTTTTCTAGGTAATGTTTCTAACTAAAGGTTGTCATGAACAAGCTATTTTTGTGGTCAGAATACTGAGAAGGATTGAACTGTATCTCTTGAAATTTACTTTAATTTCCTTTATTTATAATGTAAACACCTGCCTGTTGGGTAGTGTTGCTAATAGTGAAGATAAGGGAAAAAAATATTACAATGTCATTACAGATATCTGCTACTTGCATATATTCATATAGAATTGTCAAATCTAATTGGTTAAATCTGCACTGGATACACAAAGTAATCCAGAGAATGACAAGGAAAATGTCCTATTCCTTTTAGAATGTGGAAGGACAATTGTACCATGTCTTATACTTTGTGCATCTTAGGTATTTTCCTGGCAGTTAAAACAGAATTTGTAACCATTTGCAGTGGCATTAGAAAAGCTTTATTGAGCACAGCATTTGAATCATGAAAGCCATGTGGGAAATGTCAGGGGTTTGGCTTTTGGGTTTGTTTGGGGTTTTTTTGTTTGGTTGGTTTGGGTTTTTTGTTGTTTTTTTTGTTTGGTTGGTTTTGGTCTTTTATTACTCTGAGTTTTATCAGTGATCTGTTCAGTAGGTTTACATAAATGTTTGTGTGTTTGCACTCAAGCTTTGGAATACTGCAGCTTCTAGAAGATTTTCAAATCAAATGCCCTTTTTCCTTTGGATAATTCTATGTACTGTTAACAGTTATCTTTATGAAAGCTACAATAATGGTAAAGGTAATGAAATCTCATGCTTCAGGGCATATGCTAATATTACAAATCTACTTCATGTTTTGTGAGATTAATTAGTTAACCTGTGCAGCATTTAGGACATCATTTTAAAGTTATGCCAAGAGCTGCTCCAGACTGATCATCTGTGCACCCCAAGAGTTAATTTCTTTTGTCTGTCCTGTACCAATGAAAAACAACATTAGGTTTTTAATCATCTCTCTATGTTACTGAGAGAACATTTGTCCTGGAAGGGTAAAATATGTTATATTTACTATGTTTAAAGACTTAGCTCATCATGGCACAACTTGAAGTGCCAGCCTGGCTATGTCCCTGTAAGATCATAGCCTTCTGATGAACTCCAGGAAGCACCTTTAAATGCTTTATATTCACACTTCATTTTCACTCTAGAGACCTTCAAACACTAGTGTAGACCTAGAGCTCTGGTCCTTCCCTTTTTTTTTTCCTCGTACAAGAATGTGCTTATCAAGAGATCAAAAGTGGTTTGAGATGTATGCTGCAAAATTTTCAGAGCCTGGAAAGAAGGATTTCTATTAGGAAGATGAGAAGTGAAGCTGGAATACATACAAGAAGTAAAAGAGTGGATGTTCACAGGCAAAGTTTTGAGTAGTTCTGGTAGATTGGTGGTAGGAAGTCAAAATAACCAGTTTTCCCTCAGTGCTTATTCAGTGGAAAAAGGTTATTCTCAATACACACAGCAAATAAAGACAGAACAAGAAAAAATGTGTTGAAAAACTTGTTGGAGGATAGTAACCTTTACTGAAATTAGAAGGGGTGACTGCTTTAACTAAGCATTTTAGTTTTTCCTCCTCAGAAGGTGCACATAGCTTTGTAAATCAGTCTGGATGGATTTGCAGTTGAAAAATGACATTTATATGAAATTTTGCTCCCCATGTTATTTTTAATTAGTAAATAGTTCAGAATTAGGTTTCTAATTACAAATTGGCATCTGATTTAAGTGGGTTGAAACAAACATTTCTCTATAAAGCTTATTTTCCCTGAGACTGACATGGTTGATACTTGCATTGCTTGTGGCCTTTGTTTCAGGATTTTTCCTGGAACTGTGTTTGCTGTCATTTGCAAACAAGAGAGATCAGTCTGTTATTTACTGAGGCTGAGTGAAAACACAGTGTATTATCCAGTTAGAAGACACAGTACACAGAGTGAGCAGATCAGGAAAATGTATTTCAATGCCAGCTTCATTAAGTCAATAATTATCTCAATATATTCCCCTACAACTTCCACAATTAGTAGCCACAGTTTTCTGTTTGTGTTTATCTTTAATCAATGGTACAAAAAAATATCCCCAAGAAAAATTCCATGGTAATTGGAAGCTTCCAGAAAAATGTTCTCATGTGTGAAGTGTTGCAGCAGTGAGTCACAGGACCAGAATTTGCCTGTTAGTCCTGGCTTCTGAATGGTGGAATTCATCACAGGTGATGAAACAGCAGCTCACCTCTGAAGGAAACACACCTTCATTTCTGTCATGAACCATATGTTTCTCCAAAGCATATTCTGCTTTCCTGATGCCTCAAGAACAGGACATGGCCACATGCAGAGAGTGGCAATGACTTTGGTGGCCAGATTAGATGGGTGTCGGAATTCAGCGTTCTGTGACTGTGCTTGTCTCCCCTGGCAGCACTGGGAAGCATTGCTTCCATTCTTGAGAAGCACTCAGTGTGTTATTAACTTTGCTCACATGCTACCTTTTATGCTGGGTTTTCATTTTTAGCTTCTGCCAGTTTAGTCCAAGCTTGTGAGTTTACAATAGCTTTAAAAAATAACCAAACAAAACAAATAATACATTTATTTAGAGAATATAGGGATAAATAATGCCAGAGCAAAATCACCATGGCAAAAATGCCCCCTGTGAAGTCCTTCTGAAGTGGAAGACAGTGAGTAACACCTGCAGCTGTCTCTCACCTGCACCCATCTCCTCCATGGCTCCTGTAGATGCACATGGACACAGCCATTGCCTTTGTTACGCAGCCTGTGGTTATGAGGCTGCAGCAGCTCTGGCACTGTTATGGATTGACTGGACTGGGTAGATCACTTCTTCAAACAGTGTCCTCCATTGCAGGAGGAAACTCTTCCTTGCCTTAAGGAATTGAAATAGATGAAACAATCAGAGGGGAAGGGAACAGGCAGTGCCAGCGTAGCAGTGCTCACAGTCTAACCTGGGTGTCAGTTACCATGATAAATTGATTGGATGTCCCTTTCAATCTTTTTTTCCTTTTTTGTTCCTTTCAGGAACTATTTTACATAGTGCTCATGAATCTTGGTTAGAGATCACTTGGTGTTCAGAGAAGCATTTCTGCCAAGAGTCTACTTGTGTGAAATCTGGGCTCTTGGAACATCTTTCACAATTTTCATGGACTGAGTACGTGCCACTAATGTGATGTATGTGGCCACAGTCAGTGTTTCAGGCAAGAAGCCTCTTACCACACAGGCTGTAGGAAGTTTTGAAGGGAGGTGATACTTCCCTGAGGATCAGCTGTCCTCCTTAAAAACAGTCTGAATTTTGGCCTTGGGTGCCTTTATCGTGTATGAAGAAAAAAGAAATGTTGAACAATATTATTGCTTAAGTAGATTGAATATTGACTATCCTTTGAAACTCAGTGAAACAGCACCCAAATCTGTGAGAAGGTGTCTGTTTGTTGCTCTGTTTCTTTCAAGAGGAATTTTCTTTTATAAAATATTTTTGGCTACCTTGTTTCAGTCTAACATATTTGCAGTTTCATTTTGAATACAATGACCTCTGATGGTATTGCTGAAGAAGAGAATACTGTGTCAGCAGGCCGGTGGCAGTGGAGATGAGACAGACTAATAAATATTCTTGGAAGTGTTGCTGGCTGCTACTGTGTCCAAAATAAGGTGTGCTAAAGCCAGTTCTGGATCTCCTGGGGAACACCCTTGGCTTTAGAGTTGCAGTGTTACACATTGACTCTCGTTTTGAGGAATCTTGAGTATTTAAAATGATAACTTATAAGGACATCTGCTTCAGAAGCAAGATTCAAGAGTCCAAGACTTCCTATTCACTTTGTTCCTCCCTAGAGATGAGGAAGAACTTCCTATTTCTTTTTCTTTATTGTAGAGGTTCTTGTAATTGAAGACAAAAAGCCATCATAAGTGTCTATAGTTGTCCACACACATTAGGCTGATTTGAATAGAGGAGATGATTTCTTGACACTGCAGCCTTCAGTGTGGATTGAAGCTACATGAACATCTTTTGTTCATTCAGCACTGCTATTTAAGGTATAGTTTTATTTTTAACTGACTTATCAGTTTAAAATAAATGTTTATGTGAGATAAAGTGTTGCAGGATGTTTTGTAGCATGTCATAAAATTCACTGAGCATCATCTGGGATTGATTCACACCCAGTAAGAAATATACTGATAGAGCGTTTCCTTGGCAATGTCTTGTTTTTCTGATCATGTCTTTTAATTCTCCCTTTCTAATATATTAGACAGGTTTTTCTCACTGTGGTGAACCCAAAGGCTCATGGACTATGAGAAGCTTCAGTATTTTCCAGTGCTCCCTGCTGCTTTGTGTATTCTGTCACTGGCATATTCACTTAATTATGTGACAGGCAATAACTGCTCTCCGAGGGAGCAAAAACAACTGTTGAATTCATTTTTAAATGATATCATATTGCTCTCTTCAAAACCTCCTTTTAAATAAATGGTGAGGATAGAACTATTGATGTGGTTTTTAAACTTTAAATTTCAGTTAGTTCAGATAATTTTAAATAGTCCTTCAGCAAGAATAAATCAGGTTTTATAACTTATAACTTTCAATTACAGTCTTCAGAGAGAATAACAGCGTGTTTCAAGGAGCTGCAAAGCACAACAACAAGGAAATGTTACTGTTCCATTTGTACAGACTTGAAGCTCCTGTGGAACCTAACAAGAGTTTTTCTTAAGGAAGCACATCCTAGAGGGATCCTTGAGTGTGTCAGTCTAGGTGTGGCTTTGATCTAGTGTTTGAGCTTTCTCTTAGGGAACTTACTGCTAAACCTTATGGGGGGAAGATGCTGACCTACTTTGCTGTGTTTCAGCTGTTACACAAAAATGGACTGAGAATCACAAGCTTTTCTAGTCCTCACTGAGGTGTCAGTGAATTGCATGAGAAGATCTTTCCTCTGTGTGATTGGCAAACTGGTGACTCTGAGGAAGGGCAAATTTCAGACTTACTGAATAGCTGACTCCATTGCAAAGTGCTGGACAATGCAAGAGCTTTAAAAGGGAGCAGGAGCAAATTGAAACTAACTCTGTTATGGGTCTATTGTTAAATACAAACTAGAA
This sequence comes from Galbula dea, assembly GCA_013399015.1. Classification (NCBI taxonomy): domain Eukaryota; kingdom Metazoa; phylum Chordata; class Aves; order Piciformes; family Galbulidae; genus Galbula; species Galbula dea. The sequence continues at coordinate 343,256 of VWZX01009189.1, read as the reverse complement.
ACACTTATAATTGCTACCAGAGAGGGTAAGAGCCTCATCCCTGGAAACACTCAAGGTGACTCAGACTCTGAGCAACCTGATCTAGTTGGTGATGCCCCTGCTCACTGCAAGAGGGTTGGACTACATGACCTTTAAAGGTCCCTTCCAACACAAAGCATTCTATGATTTGGAGCAGGCATAAGTGTTCTGTATTTAGAACAAATACTGTGGAAGTAGGTAGATGGATAAGTAGAACCCAGACAATAGTGTGGCTTAGATAGAAGTCTTACCTGGTAATTTATTCTAAGTGTGTTAAAGGACCCAACTGATTGGGTCTTATCTGTGAATGTTAGTTTTTAACAAATGTTTCAGAGCCAGGTAAAATCCAAAGGCTTATATGACTTCCAGTGTAATTCCAAGCCCTAAAACACCCAAGAAGAATGACTCAAATGGCAATCTCATTAGAGGACATCAGTCCTGGGCAGAGTAGCTGAATGGCTCACTTGGCATTGTAGCAGCAAAAAATGGTAAATTTACCCTACTGTAATTCTCCAGTGTCATTTGCTGATTTGTTTCTGCCTGAGCTTTGTTTCTGTGTATGTAGCTTCAGCTAATAAGATAGACTTTGGAAATAATGTGGGAAGACTAGAGTAATTTTTCTCTCCTCTTTTTCTGTCTGTCTTGCCTGATGATGGCACTTGTGCAGATGGTATTGGGGATGGACCGGGGGGACAGTGCCAGGTAAATTGCCTTCCCTTACATCTCCCTTGGTCCAACTCTATGATGATGGGTGCTAGGAGAGGCAATGATAACCACATTGATTTTTAGCTGCTTATTATGTAGGTTTTTCTCTTGACCCATTAGGCAACGTGATTCTTGAAACTGTAGTACCTGGATTCATTGCTTCTGCCTTTGCTTTAATGGTGGAGAAGAAATGAGGAAGCAACTGTTGGAAAGCGTTGTCTGAAATGTGTAGCATTAATAGTCCTCTGAAACATCTGTTTCTTGTTTGCATTCTCTGGCCTCCTCTGTAGCATTAAACATTTCAGTAACTATTTTATTTTATTATGATAATGCCATGTTCTATGATCTAAGAATTTTATTTTTTTAATAAAGCCTTTACATATTTTCTTTTTTCTACAGACACAGAGAGAGATCAATAAAACTTATGGAAAAGTTGCTAAATTGACATATGCAGCCCTAATTCCAGGGTATCTGTTACAAATTTACCTGATATTTTTCCATTTTAAATTAAGAAAGAAATTAGCATAAATAGCAACAAGATATGTAAAGGGTATTATTTTCTCAGGTGAAATCCCAATCAAATTGTCAAGCATACAAATTTAGTTAAGGCAAAGGTGAGAAAATATTGTCTTTTGAACCAACTTCAAAGAAATGATGCAGACTAGAAAAGCAAAGCCTTGAATAGTAGAAATAAGAAGAATTTCCTAATACCACTTTGTTTAACCTTCATTCTTTTAGCTTTTTTCCTTTTTGTTCTCTCATTTACAGTGCATGAGCCATAGGGTTTTGTTATTTACTGCATAGATCAGTATTCTACCTTTTGTAGGTGGTTTTCAGAAATTTGCTAGCTTAGATTCCTTCAAAATGTGTTACTGTGCTACCCCAGGACCTGAGTTGTTCTTCTAAGGCTTATAGTGGTTTGCACAACCATAGAAATGACAGGATTTTGACCCACTCTCCACTCTTCTGAACGATGAGTTGGGACCTTCAAGATGTATTTCAGATAGTTCTGTATAAGGGCACCTGAAATAGGATGATGTGTATTCCATTCCCCATATGCTTCAGGAATTTTCCACATCACTAGTGTTTTCTGTGTTGCAACCCTGCTAGGTAAAAAGGAGCCAGTTCTCCACCTCTACTTGTCTATTGTCATTGTCCTTGAAATACAGATCATGGGAGGGAAGTTTTGCACTTGAGCTTAAATCATGCAGCATGAAAAATTAAAGAACAATATGTGTAAAATGATATAGGGGATATACTCTGTTCAAATTTTGAAATGATGGACTTCTACTGAACACTAACTTCTACCACACTGTCTTACTGCTCAGTGTAATCCAAAATAATTGCACATATAATTAGCATTCAATTAACATGAGTTACATTTCTCTAACTGCTACTAACTTTGGATCTCCATTTACAGATTGTCCCAACTTGATAATATTATCTGTCTTTTATGGTGTCTAATTGGCTTTTAGAAAAGATAGGTTTTCCATTAGAACATAAGAAATGCCCTATTGGCTCAGAGCAGTGGTCCATCAAGCCCTGTATTCTCTCTTGCCACTACCAAAATGAGATGCTCTTTAGGGAAAGTATGCAGCTGTTTTCTCTCATTCTCCTCCAGCACCAGAATTTTTGTATTAGGGATGCTGGAGGGTTCACTCCTGCCCAGTTCTTTTAGTATGTGGTTACAGACTTGGCAGTCCATGAGTGTATCCAATCCTCTTTTGAACCTGCTGATATTGTCTAACTCCATAAATTTACCATTTCTTTTGCTGTTGCTAGAATAGTTAATTATTAGGTAAGAACAGTATAATAATATTAAGTACCTGAATATTGATATTTAGTGTGAAGCTGCAAATCATGATGGCTTTATGTAATCGTAATGTGATCTCTTTAGCACAGATTACATAAAGTATATTACAAACAAAAGGATTGTCTGCACCTTATGCACTTATGAAGTAGGAAGGTAGCATATTCACATTATGTTTTTTCTTTAAAAATCTAGATGTATCTGAAAAATTGGAGGAAAATGTATAAAAACAGTGAACTATTTCAATATGACAACACAGATCTGTGAAAGTGTCTTTCCTATTTAATAGTTGTTGAAATTGTCTAGGAAAGAGGCTGAACATCATATCACTGTGGTAACATTCACAGATTATACAAACTTGGTGGAATGTTAAAGGACTGAAGCAAACATCTGGAGTTGTTAGACAAGGTAAACACAAAATGACATTTGGTTGAAAAATGGAGGCTCTTTCAAAGAAGGGAAAAACCCCAACAACTTGACCAGTGATTTCGTGATCAAGACGTAGCAGCTTCTCTGGTAGAGGAAGAGTGCTTGAGCCCAGGAGCTCTGGAAGTTTAGAAAAGAAAAAAAGAAGGGAACACTTCTTGCATGCTCTTTCAGAGTGTTCATCTGACACTCTAACATGATTTGAAGAGAGGGCAATGTGTGTTTCTCTTAATTCTTTGATCTTCTAGGCTGTTTCAGAAAGGGCTCAGTTAGAAAAGGGTTCCTGGGTGTTAGGCTGACAGCATCTCGGAACAGATAGAGCTGTGCATTAGTAATATACTAATATTAGTAATAAGCATACAGTTATGCTTACACCTGTATCCTGACATAAATTGTCCTTTAATCACTTAAAGCAAACCTGTTTTTCAGGGTTAGGATTCACCTGTCTCTATACAGATATTACTGATACAAGTACTTGTGTATCATGGCTTTTGCTGATACAGAAGTGTCTTTAAATCTCTAAGTGAATTTACTGCATTGGCAAAAATTCTGAGCCTTTGCTAATGCAAGTGGAAGAAATGTCTTGAACTGTTGCTCTGCTGTACATTGGCTGAAGCATTTTCACTGTCTGCTCTATCATCATTGTCCTGAACTGATTAAGGTTTGATGAGTTATAAAGACACTCCTCTCGGGAGGGGGATTAGCTATGCATCAATCCATAGCTGTAACTCATGAATCATCAGAAAGGGCACTCAAAAGCCATGCTTAGCAAGGAATATTTTCTTGGGTTGAAGCACGGTTCATCAACCTCTTCTTCTGATAAAGAGGTTCCAAACTGTAGCAGTTTCCTAGGTGATTTGGATGTCAGCTATAGAACTGTTGAGTGTTGAAGCCACCTTCCTCAGTCGTGGAAGAGAAGATGGCAACAGAAAACTAAACAAAATGCCTCTTTACTCATGAGGAATTTATTGAATACTTCTAATATTTCCATGCCTGATGATTATCTTCTGTGGTAAACAGCAGAGACAGCTAAGATATTATTAGGTAAACATTTCTAGGCAGTGTTATATTTATCCTTTTATTCAGGAGGAAGCCTCTTGAACCATGTGACTCTACTGAATTACAGCTTCTTTAAAAAGGGAGCTTGTAATTGCAATTAAGTATCTGAAATTACAGCAGTCAAAATCCAATTTCATAAAACATTAAATCGAGTCTGCTTCAGAATGTACTTACACAAGGCTAAGAAAGGGACTGGAATGAACTATAAATTTTCCCTTTTGCTTGCCAGCTAGAATGCTACAATAAAGTATATTTGCAAAATCATGTACAAAAGGAATCCATAGCATATGCTTGCATGACACCTAACTCCAGTGAGTGTCATCACTTCTTGTTCCTGTGAGGAGTCAGCTTACACTAACAGTGTAGATATAAAAGGTTATGATTACCAAATCCCAGTATAAAAAAAGGCTTTAGATCCAGAAGATATTTAGCGAAAAGAATGTATACTGATAAACATCTGGAGATAAATAGGGTCCTGAAGGAGGACATTAGCTGCAAAATAAAAACAAAGAGGATAATAAATGCAGATTATAAATAAACAATAAGATTAGAGAAGACATTTCAGCTGTAAGCTCTTCTTAGGGCTATGAGAAAAAATACTCTAGGTTTTTTTGCACAGCCTGAAGACGGTCTCATAGCCCAAGTGTCATCTCTTATTTGGCCTTCTCTTCTAGTGCAAATTAACTCTTCATTCAGCATTTTTATACTCTATACTGATGCTGAAAATTATATGAAATTGTTCTGGTTTAAGCTTGGAAACATTCTCAGTAGCTTTCTGAAGAGTCTTAAGTAGTTAATGACTTCAGAGATAAATGGATTGGTTTACACCTTTCGTTTACAAATGTAGTCAAGATTAGCAGGATGTGCAACAGAACATAATTACTATCAGTGACAAATGTGCATCTTCAGCTTTTGGTAAGCCCCAAATGGAAGATTTTTTGGACAAATTTAATTAGAATGAAATCCTGAACAACTTCATTTCTGCCCTTCTCGAATCCCTAATATCTTTTGAGGCCTTTCAGTTGCTCTGATTACATGATCAGGCTCAGATTAAAAGAGGTGTAAAATTTCCAGTGAGTTCTGGTGGTGCCAGGGTTTATATTTATATACTTCTTGCTTTCTGATACAACAGATGAATCAATATCCTAGGAGGTTCTTGGAATCTGTGAGTAGAATCTAAGAAATGTTTATTAAAAGGTTTATAACCTCTTTGCTAGTGAAGGATTGTTGAAGAGGTTTCATCTTCTGACTGACATTCCTGGGAAGGTGTTTTTTAAGCTTTACAAAAGTGGCCTGGCTGTGATAAGGAACACAAATGGGTTGGTTTACTGCTGTCACAGAGAGGCCATGTTGCTCCCTGTGTTGAAGAGCATTGATTTTTTTTCATTTTGGCTTGCATCATAAATAGATACTGAGAAAAGGTACCACTCAGTGATTGTTTGCATGGCAAAAGAGAGTTGAGATGCTTTTCATTTGAAAGGGCATCTTGTTGCTGCATTGATTTTATCTGACTGCTGGTTGTTTCTGTGTACAGATCTAATGTATAATCAGAATCACTAAAAAGGGAACACAGTAAATCACACTTGTTTTACAGTAGCAGAAAATACAAGTTCTGCTTTTAGAACTGTAGCATAAAATTTGGCTTAAATTTATCCAAACAGTTATTGAAAATGTTAAGATTTTTAAACAGTCCACTGACTAGGAAATGAAAATTCTGAGATATATTTATGGGTTTTTTACTGGGTGCAGAAGATTTCTTTGCCTTCTCTTCGTGTCAGAAATGTCTGTTGAATTAGGGAGACTTTTCATCTAAATGTTTAACTCAAGTGTTTACATTATTGGCAGATTCATGGTGAAATTGTTAACACAGAATTATACTGCTGAGAAAAACCAGGACTTCTGATGACATTTTTTAGCAATTTTTACTATCTTGAGTAATTTTTCATGGGTTTTTATTTAATCTCTTGGGAAGAGTTTTCACTTAAGTAATGTGTTCATCCTGTTGCACCAAAAATGGTGGGTCTGCCTTCATTGAGAGCAAAATGATTCCTGATCAGGAATCTGGAGAGTATCCAGTGAGTACAAATATGATGAGTGTGCTAAATTAATTGTTGTTGAGATTCTTCTAATCCAGAACATTCCTTGCAGGAGAGTAGAGAGAAGCTATAGAGAAATAATTAATGTATTGATAAAGATGAAACAGCTGTTGGTAGCCCTATCACACTAATGCAAGACTATTCCAAGCTAACAAGTTGTTTCTAGTTTTCTGATGGGTATGTTTACCAATACTATTTGATGTATTTGGGAAACAGAATCTGCCCTTAATGCAGTCAAATATATTGTGTTCTGGAACAGGCCAAGACAGAAATGATTTTCTGGTGCTAGAGGATGAGCCTAAGCTGTAAGTGAAATAAAGGCAACAATTTTCTATAACTTTAGAGGTCAGTTTGGCACAATCTACTTGATTTAATTTTTGTCATCTCCTCAAAATACTATTTGGAGGATTTCTTCCCTCATAATCATTCTCTGGTGGTTAATGTGCTGAAATGAAAAGAATCATCTTTGAAGCTTACAGTTGTCATGATGACAGGTTTGCTTTTTCCTTTGCATTTTCAGACATGTTCAGTCACCGTTCTGTTGTGCTTAAATGCAGTATGTTTTAATTTACTTTGTAACTGAGATTCACCTTCCTATGCATCTTCACAAAGGGCTTTAAGTAGATGAATTCCACATCTTGCAGTCAAGCTGTCATCTCCTATGATAAGATGACAGAAATCACAAGAATAGATATATATATCTCAGTTGAACACTGTCTTTAGCTGATCTAAATAAAAGGTGGTGGAGATATCATAACAGTACTAAGAAGTTTTTCTAGGTATTTATTAAGTGTGCTTAGGAGGAGTAGGCTGGAAGGGTTGCAGGCAGGTTAAGAAGAGAGCCCAGCTGTGGATTTTGAGGAGGAGGATGATGTGTGAATCTGTACTGTGTTGCTAACCTCTGTCAAATAATAATTCTCAAGTTGCAGTAACATCTAACAGTCATTCTAACTGATTATGGCATAGGGCTGGAGTAACCTTGAATAGATTTCATGGTATATTGAGGAGTATTCACAAGGGAGAAGAGAAAACTGCTTCAGAATGTAGTTTGTATTAAACAGGACTCCAAAAACATGAGAGTAAGCTGTATCAGTTCTTCATTTATGCCTTTAGTTCTCACCTTATTCATGCTTTGTACCACCAACTTAGCATGGCAAATAGTGCAGCCTGACAGAAGGTAACACATCCCGTGTTGTGGCCAGAAAGATATAAATTGCCACTCTTCTGGAGTGTTTCAGTACAGATATTCTCCAGAAGATACTACTAATACCCTTGGAGTAGAACTTGAGTGCTTTTGCTAATGTGTAAGAACATAGAAACTTCCTGACTTTCTGGTAACTTTTAAAATTGGTTAATTTACCCATAATCAGATATGGTAATTAAAGCTGACTTCGTGTTATTTTTCCTTTAATGGCACTTAGAACCTATGGAAAAGGATGGGAATTTTTTCATTGCCAACTCATTGTCATTAAGAATAAGGAAAAAAAATACAAATTAGTTTTTACAGTAGAGTGCTAGTTGATGAGGCTGTGTTTATCTGCAGCTTCCTTGCATGCTGTTACACCTTGTGAAAACGTTTTGGTTTTTGCTGCAGGTACTTCAGTTCTAGCCTAGTTTTGAGGTTAATGGTCTCTAGTTCAAAGCAATTACAGAGTACTTACAAATCTTTGTTGGTGGCTGTTCGTCAGAGGTCACTCCTACAAGCTACTGAATGCTTTCAGCTCTGTTTAGAAGTTGAGGGAGCTTAGCAGTTTCCTATGTAGAGCCCTTTATTAATCCTGTTAATGGAAGAAAACCAGTGTTCCTAGAGTTGCTCTGGTTTATGAAAGGGTAACAGAGCAGGTCATTAGTAATGATGTCAGATAATGGAAAAATAGTTTCTGCACCTGAAGGTTTGTATCAACAAACAGGTCAGTATGTTATAGTAGTTAGTACATTAGAGTAGTTACATCTAGTCCCCAGTAATGTAATCAGCAGGAGCTAAATTGGCTGAAGTGATGGATTAGTGTTCAGTCAACCAAAGTGTCAGGAGAAGTCTCCCCTTAACTGTTCCCAATCCTCCAAAATTCAGGACTTTTGTGCAGATAATTATTATCTCTTAAAAGAGGATTTTTCTTATCAGTTGCTTTTATGATTTTTTATTTTTTTTTTTTTACACTGAAGTTTACATTTGACTTTTCTTTGGGGTCATTTTTCCAGGTGAACATGGCTCCTCAGAGGTTGACATGCTTCACTGTCCTGCCAGATTCCTCTTAAACAGAAGAGAGCAAACACTGACTACTTGAAAAAACATAACAGGGTCACTTAGGATTTAGGTTTATGTTCACTTACAATAGGTTGATGTGGTGTAGGAAGTTACTAAGCCTTTTGATATCAGTGTCCCTGCTCAGCTAGAGACTGCCATCCCACAGCAGAGCTGGCCCTGAGAATGCTCCCCAAGTGCCTAAGGGCAAAGTCTGCTGTCCTGGTTTAAACCACAGGGAAAGGTTTGAGCTAATAAGTTTGAATTGACATTGTACAAGTAGAGAGCTGACCTGTGCTTTAATAACCTCTGCCTGGGAGGCAGGGGAGAAGCAGTGATGTGTTCAACTCAGCTCCAGAGAGGCTATAACGCTCCCAAGTTCTCATGAACCTCACAAAATGAGTACAGGAGTGTCTTTACCATGTGATACTTTGCACCCTTATATTGCTGCCTGTAGCTGTTTGGCTACATTTTAACTTCAGGTTACTTGTATATGTTCCAGCACTCTCTTATAAACTCAATTCCCATCTTCATATTGTATCAACATCAGCAAGAAAGAAGAGCAGTAAATTCTTAGTTTTGTTAGAAAACAATTCTGAGCATTTCCTTTACTCACAAGGATGTTCAAGCCAGAGGCCTTTTTAAACAAATGAAAGGATAGAATAAAAACATTCTCTGAGCTGTCAGAGCAGTTCAGTTGATGCTTTGAGATAGACTGCACAAATTTACCTGCCTGTTAAAAGGATGTTTATGTGGAGAAAGGACTTGGATCAATCCAGTTGCTTATTGTAAAGACTCAACAAGAATATCTAGCATATATTTACAGGAAAAAATTTATATTCACAGGAAAAAATATATTTACAGGATGAAATTTAGAAATTCTGACAGTCTAACATTCTGTGCTACTGGTGGAGTCTCTTCTATACTTTGTTAGACTTAGACCTCCTCCCCTGATGACTGAGGAAGCCTATGTGAACCTATCTTTCTTTCACCTAGAAGCTTAAGTTCTCAGTACTTTGTCTCTTGCCATTTATTTCCAGCTTCTCTGGTTTTGTGAGTGGTGACAGTGACTCAGGCCATGAGTCAGTTGCCTGAAGGTAGTGTCTGGTGCCAATTTAGACAATCTGCCATGTCCCACTTGGCTCCAGCTGATCCTCCAGGAGGATGTAGGTCTCCATTATACCTTGTGTTGTCTGTACTCTACCATGTGGAGTGTCACATCCCAAGTCACCTCTCATGGTGCTAGGTGCCTGGTTTTAGGCAATTAATTCAAATCTAGGGAGGAAATCAATCTGAAGCAGGTTAAGAAATCTGACTCCAAGTGTCTGCATGTATAGAAGTATAAGTTCCTGACAGAAGTGTAAGCTGTAATAACAGCTGGTAAAGATGTGTTGTTACTAAATTGGCTCCAAGAAGGGAGCAATTAAGCTAACTGAAGAAGAGGACAAGAGCAAACAGTGAGGATACTAACTTCTTTAATCAGGCATTTAATTTGCCTCTTCACATGTGCATGTCCTGTTTACAAACATTTCATACTTTTGCACATCTCACAACAAACAGGATGAGTAGACCTAAGGACTTAAAATAAACCTTAAGTGAGCACAATTTACACTGTGTTAACACAGAGCTTCTGATTTGTGCCTAAAGATACAAAACTGGCTTGAGGAAAAGAATGTGTGTCTCCTAGTATAGGACTCATCCTAAATTGGGTGTTTTAAAACACTCTGTGGCCTTGCAGTGTACAAACAAAACCTGAACAGGTATAATAATGTTAAAAAGATGAGTTATCACATCAACCATCCATTGCCAACTCAAATCAGTTCAATGTATTCTGTGACTAGACTGAGCCTTCATCCAACTGCTGGTATATGTTGAGAGGTGTTGGGAGGTAGACTTCATTTCACGATTTTGTCTAATTTAGACAAGAAGCTGATATCCTTATGAGTTGGGAGAGTAGGAAAAGATCAACAAAGATAGAGTGGAAGTGTTTGCTGGTTTTCTTTCAGAATTGGGACCTAGAATATTGATTTCTTGATACAAAGTACCAATAGCTAAATAAACAACAGTTTTCCTCGTGTATTTCATTTTATATAATGACTATAGGTGACAAAGCTGGAGGGCAGTGTTTGGGGGATGATTGGTAGCACACTGATAGTGATTACTTGTAATGCCTCTAAAATGTTTCAGTTTATATGATGATGTCTTTGGAGAGAAGAGAGCTTAGTCGTAAGAGTGCCCTCATGCTACTGCAGAGAAGCACACAGCAGTCAGCTTAGAGGCATAGCTAGGGTGAAAGTGCCACTAGGTTCATTATTTGTTTGCATCTAAAGTGACCTTTATTTGCTCATTTCAGTGCTAACACTAGAGTTGCATCAAGAGTTCTGAGAAATGTTAGATGTTTTTACTTTCTTTACTACTATAATCACAAGATAGAGGATGGATTCCTACACCATTCCCTTCTCCCACAGTTGTTCTCCCATGCATATCTGTGTGTGTGCATTAATTTCTGTAGCACAGAGAAGCTGTAGTTGCCTTATTTTCAGCTCTTATTCTCTGCAGAAGAAGGAACAAATACAATGTTTACAAGTATGTTGGTTAATTAGTTTAAATATATGCATTTCAAATTGACCCTGAGAGACGATGTGCGGGTAGCAATTAAAAGAAAATTACTACATTGTTTTCCTTCCAGCTTCTACAGACATTTAACAGGTTTATGTTCCTACTTTTCTTTACTGTGGAAACCTCTTGGCATCAATGACACTGTGATTCTGTCACTGGATTTATTATTGTGGAAATGTGAAAACAACCAAAACATGATGCAGAAAGAAATAAAAATGGGTAAGGAGAATATTTAATAAGCCATCATTTTGTCATTCTACACCTCAGACCTTAGTCACATGGTCTCACTGGAAAGCTCTGGTACAGAAGTTTGAAAAGGTATCACCTTTTACTGGTATTACCTTTACTGGTGAGTACACCACTCAGTATCAGAAATGGGGGGAGCAAAGAGGTTGTAACCTAAGAGGAGTAGTTAGATCTTTGCAACACAATTGATAAATAAAATACCTCTCTCAGTACAGACAGTGATTTCATGCACTCTACAAGTCAGAATCACCTTGTTGGACCAGCTTTCCATAAAAAATTATGCAGGGCATTTTGAGAGTTTTCATCTGTTTTGTGAGAAGGAAATGCTGAATTCAAGTGGAAACCCTCCAGATGGACAGTGAGAGCTGTGAAGAGGGTTACGTACCTCTCACCCAAACAAAAAGCTGACAGTGAGAGCTGTGAAGAGGGTTACATGCAAAAAGCTCAACCCAGCAAAAAACTTCTGTTCTCTGCTGTTCCTCTGCCTTTGTTGGCATGCTTTCAGTGTGCACTCTGAAACCTGAGTGACAGAAGGAATGGCACATCCTTGGGACAGCGACTGCACTGCCTTAATTGAACTCGGTCCTCTCTGCTAGGATGCCTGGCTGCTGTCTTCCTGGAGGATGGTCTCATTGTCTGCCATGCTGAAGCTGCACAGTGCCTGGGTGCCATGGTGGCAGGTAATGCTGATAGTCAAGCTGTGATGCCCCAAGTAGAACAGGTTATGTATTCCCAGCATCGCCTCCAGCTCCCCTGTGTCCTTGAGCCTCTGCCCTTCTCTGGCACACACAGTCCAGGAATCAATAAAGAGAAACTGAAATTCGAGTCAGTGATTCTGAAAACATCTTGATCTTTACCAGAGCTGACAGGGTCGCTTTTTCCTCCCAAAGTTCTAAACAAGAGCAGAAATCATAAACACTATGATGTCTTCTTATTTATTTCTTGTGGTTTAAATTTTACAGTTAAATTCTGTTAAGAATTCTTCAAAGAAACATTGAAGTATTTATTCCAGGTTGCTGCCTAAGGTCACCATAATGTAATGTAGATACGTAGGGGAAGTTGTGTTAAATTCCAAATACCTTTAATCTGCAGTGTAATTAGTTTGATTAAGACTGGTTATCTCTGTTAATTAGCATATCTATTAGAAGCATTGGCTGAAGTGCTTTTCAAGATCACAACCAGTTCCTTATGAATTTAGCAATTCTTGTGTTGCGTCTGTCTCCGAGTTAACTGGAAAAAGATCAAATCTCAGCTGTGAGATGCTGTCACTGTGGAGTAAGCAGCTATCCCAGAAGAACTGGAAATGATGAAAAGATGAAGGCATGGGATTTGTTTAGTTTTAGAAGATTAGAAAGGAACATAACATTTTCTAGCACATATTAGCTTCTTAAGTAGTTGTTGATGACTTTTTCTGTATAGCTGGTGGGGAAAGGAGATGGAACTAGAAAATCAATCAGCATACTTTATTGTAAGGAAGATTTAGGTTAGGTAGATTCTGCTAACCAAAAGTAAAAAGAAGTGGATGCTGATACTTATCTGTGAGAAGAGCTTTTGACATACCCTTTACAGGTATATTTTTTTAAGTATGGTAAGACAAATTTCTTTTTGGAATAACCTAGGTCTTGCTGCCATGCCCTAAATGAGAGGATTTAGCTAGATGATCTCTTACAGTTGCTCTAGAAATAGTTGGTTCTGTGATTCATGATTGTGTGATTAAGAGGAATGGGTTATTAATCATAGGCAGTTCTGTGAAAAGCTGGGGATAGGGAATTGAGGAAGGTGCTTGCTTCCCAAAACTGGGGAGTTTCTGAAGTTATGATTCTAGTTATATCTAGGGGAAATGGTTACAGGCTGCAAGAGGGGAAATTTAGGTTGGAGATTAGGAGGAATTTCTTTACCAGGAGGGTGGTTAGGCACTGGAACAGGTTGCCCAGAGAGGTTGTGGATGCCCCATCCTTGGCGGTGTTCAAGGCCAGGCTGGATGTGGCCCTGGGCGACCTGGTCTAATGATTGGCATCCCTGCCCATGGCAGGGGGCTTGGAACTAGATGATCTTTAAGGTCCCTTCCAACCTGAGCCATTCTATGATGATGATGATGATGAATAAAAGGCTCAACAAAGCAACTAAAAGGAGGAGAATAAGTAGATATTTTTATCTAGACATTTTCACATACTGTGAGCATAATTAAGTAAATGTGCATTGGAAGAATGAGATATTTTGTGTTTTGGTTTTAATACAAATGGACAAACTGGAAACACTTAGCAAAAAGTGATGCAGGGAAATACTTTGTAGATTATTGCTTGAGGTATTTAGCATGTATAAAAAGTTTTTGTTTTTCTTCTCCAGTATTACTGAAAGAGTTTATGAGATGCTTTACAAGTTTCTCATGGTTGAAAGACTCAAATTGACTCTGCTAACTTGCATCCCAGGAGACTTATTCTGTATTGCATAGGGTAGTAAATTTTTACAATCAATTTACTTAATTAATTTAGTAGATCAATTTATTTTTTTCTGTGATGTATTCCTTCAAGGGCTTTAAATTTTTCTCTTTTTTTTCTGACAGGTTTTTTTTTTTTTCCTAAAGCTTTCATGACTTTCACTTTGATATTTATTTACTGAATGCACAGACTTATCACTTTAATACATTATTCCTTTGTGGTTCTAATGGATTAAATTAAAAATACATGTTAAAAAGTGTTGCAAGTTGCATGCCTATTAGTATTGCCCATAGAGGCTCAGGGAATGTTATGTCTCTGCTTGAGTCTTGGGTTCACATTCAAAAAGTCTGGAAGACTTTGGGTTGGAAGTCACTTGATCTGTACATTTTCTTAAATATTTTTTCCTCCCATTTAACTTCACTTCTGAAAATGTGTTCTGCTGCACTTTGATGTTGCATCATCACTGCTTTGCCTACGTAGGCTTTTAGTTTTCCAGCTGCATAGCAGTCACAGGAGAAGGAAGTCAAAGGAACTCCTTCCATGTGATTCATAATGTACCATCCACATTGGCAAAAACTTCTGTATTTTGACATCTCTTTCTAAATGAAAGTGATGCAGAGTTTTGTTGAACACAAAAATATTTACAAATAAACAATTTTATCTGTTCAATATGGATTGTGATTAGCCAAATAATCCACTGACTTCCTTGGAATTTCTTTCTAACAATGCATTTAAAATCACATCTATTTAACTAATTTGTGGTATCACTTCTTTCTCAGTTTCTGTCCTTTCCACCACGTGCCAGCTCTCATTTCCTTCCTATCCCTTCATTTCCTCCTCCCTTCATACATGCCTCCTTTTCATATCCATTACTGTAAATTTAATTTTCTTACAGCAGCCAGGACTTCCAAGAGGTTTTGTTTGCTTGGTTGCAAATCAATAGGCTTTTAATTCTTGCATACCACCTCACCCAGTTGGCACATTTTTCCCACCAGTTGTGGTCAAGACTGTTTATCCATGGCTTTTAATTGCTGTGTTTAATAATTAACTTCTTGAAAAGTACTGAGGAGGTTTGTTTTAATTAACAGACTAGATTAACTCACTGCATGGCTGGACATCTTTTTCTCCATTTTAGAGCAGATGGTTTTCATGACTCCTCCAAACCCTGCCTGCCTAAAGTGACCAGGGCATCGTCCAAGGAAAAGCTGTTAGCTGGCTAAGCCTGCCTTATTCTAAACTTGTGTGTGATAGACGATGGCTTCCATATAACATTAGCTTAAAACATTAAAGGCTTGAGGAGCATTTCAATCAACTTCAGTATTTCAATTGATATGCCTGAGCAAGCTGCCAAAGTGTATTATTTAGGTGAAACCTTTTTGCCTGACTACATGAGAATGAGTGCCATTGATTAAGACAGATTTCCCTGTTGTGTGTCTTGAGAGGTTTGGAGATTCACAATTTGTGTCTTCAAAGTCTGAACCATTAAAAAAGTAAGAAAAACTAAGTTGTTTTAGGGAACCCAGTCATAGAGTTTTGTGCAGGAAATTGCAGGTGGGGTCAAGCTTTTTTCTGTCTTAAATACTGTCAGAAACCTTCCTGTCCCAGGACAAGAAGGAGATGATCCTCCAGCATCTCAGCAGAAAATGATGTTTTATCAATAAAGCTTCATTACTATGAAAAACAAAAAGCAGTTTGCATAAAATAAAGCCTCCTCTACAACAATCTTTCTACATGTATCACATTTACAGGAAAAGTTCCTGGGAAAGTTTAGGCAAGCATGTGGCTGGAAAACAGTTATTTTGGAAAGCCATCTGTCGTTAAGAGTTACAAAGCAAATTGAGGACAAAAATCTGATTCAACTGAATTTAACTACCTTTATTGTGATAACTATAAGTATTTCTGTGAATTGGATGGTGCTGGCAGCTTGTGTGGGATTCATAACTGAGAGAGATGGGTACTACATTTTTTACTTCCTTGGGCAAACTTTGTTCTACTTTTCTGTCAGAATAATTTTATATCCATGTCAGGTAATTTAGCACAGATTAATCTTTCCCTTTTATTTAGGAATCTAGCAGACTGTTGTAAGTAGTGAGGAAGAAAAGCTTTTAGAAATGAGACTAGAAATGTGAGCTTATTATAGAGTGGAATCATTTTAATCAGGTGCTGGAAGCATTCTGCCAGCCCTCTCTCCACAGCCCTCTGAGATAAGCTTGTGGAACTTCTTTTCCCAGGAAGATGAGACATGGGAATAAAACAATCCTTTTCCATGCCGTTCCAGCCCTCGCCTGCTTCTCACCAAAAAAGTTTGGTTACGCAGAGATCACTAGCAGTTCTATCAGCATGACCTGGTATCCAGGCAACCCAAAACCTTGTCAGTGGTAACAATACACAATGAATAACTCCAGGATGATGAAAGCAGAAGAGTCTCATTTGACAAGATAGCACCTGTTTCGTTCTGAACAGCCAGTGTTGAAATAATGATGGCATTAGTCAGGGGAATACAAGAGGTTCAAAAAGGGTTTTGTGACTTTGAAAGTGAATTGCAGCACAGGGAGCCATCACCAGTTTCCTCTTCAGAGACAGGCTGTTATGTCTCCTATCTATTTGGTAGCCAGTTTTTATGATTTTATTGCTCCTAATCTCTTTCTGCTCTTGGCTACGGCTAGTTGCTTCCATCTCTGAAGTAAACAGAGTCTGTTCTGGATTGAACATGTTTAACAATGTGAATTATAATAAGCTGTGTGGAAACTCTAGTGTGTAATGAGAAGGTGATTACATTGCTGGCCATGATTTTTCAGTTAGTGACTCTCCCCAAGGTCTGCCACATGGCACTGCAGTGATCTCGTTTACCTGCTACGTTGACTTTTCTCCTGCTGAGTGTCACCACGTGTCAGAGGTCAGTAAATCCATAATCTTCTGGACTGAAGAAATGCAAAAGGAGCAAGGGAAGTGACTTACAATACAAAAGTGGAACATGTACTGAGGGGACTGAAAAGATTCAAAAGATTGAGATCTGGGGAAGCAGTTGGAAACATGAAAGCAATGTACAGCAGAAGAAATGGCAAGATGGGGAAATCATAGAAGCAACTCAGTGGGGAAGCAAAATATGTAAAACTGAAATATTCAAATGGTGGAATAAAGTGAGTGGTAGACTACAGTGGGAAATGATATGAAAATGAATTAATCAGGCAGCAGCTGTTATTACCTTAATGTAATTTAGTTAAGGAGACTGGCTGGCCTGTGAAGGAGGTTTGATGGCTCACTGACTTGGAACCAGGGCCTCAGAGGGCATCTTACTTCTTGTCATTCCCTGAAGCTTAATCAAGGCTCTAAGTGGTCAAAAATCATGTATATATGTTGACAGTTTGGTAAACTGGAGAAATGAGTCTATGACATGGGGTATCTCTATCAGATAATACTGAAGATGATTTTATTTTTTACCTCTTACATATTTTTTACCTGTGGACATGTAGGAAATAAAGCAGCAGTGCAAAGCACCGTCTTCCACCCAGACATGACAATCTATCTAATTACCTTTATAAATAATAACTAAAAAAATCAGACAAAAATTAGTAATAGGTAGTAGACTGATTTGCAAAACATAGGATGGAAACATGCATTGAACAGAAGAGTAAAAGAGGGACAATAAACTACCAACTCTTTCCAGTTGCCTTCAATGTCTCTTACTCAGAAAAGTTAAATAAGGAGAAGCTGTTTCATCTACAGCACTTGAAACTGGAAGCTTAAGTAAATTGAGTTATGTTTGCAATGGAGAAGATGAATGTTAAGCTGAGTTTTACAATCAAAAGAACATTGAGAAGAAATAATAATGAAACAAACAAACAACCCTTGAACTTTCTGCTTCCTCTCTTGTCTGTCATCTCCATTTGGCTTCACCCAGTTCCACACCCTTCTGTCTCTTTGACACTGCCTGCTCATGGCCTCTGGAATCCCTCTGGAAGCTCATAGCTGATTTCATCAGAAGTTGACAGAGGGAGAGATGTCTTGAATTCTAAAAAGTTCTGAAGATAATGTGAAGCTGGATGGAAACAAGAGACCATTAATGCATCTAGTGTGAGAAAAGCTTCAGCCCTATTTAGACATCAGAGTATCCGCATGGGAGCTCAGTCTGAGAAGAGACAAGGCCTTGCTAGCTCCTTTTCCTATGGAGCTGATTATTCCCTTTTAACCTGCTACCTAGGCTTTGACTGTTCTTTTCTACTTTAACTTTTTTTTTTTACTTCCTCTGTCCTCTGCACAGCCTAAACTTAAATTGTCTTTCATCAAACAGGGAAGAAAATGTAGGTTTTGGACAACCAGCAATGAGGGTTAAAAATTTGAGATTGGCAGCCCAGAAGGCTCAGGAGAGTTCACAGAGGCAGATGAAATATTCCAGCACTGATACATCAGGAACTGAAAGGAGTCTGGAACAAAATGATCCAGTAACTCCACATATATATGTATGAATGTCTGTGGTCCTATCAGGTTTTGAAAGTTTGAGGTAAATATAAAGATGGGTAAAAAAATGTTCAAAACAGATGTCTTTTGCAAAAATGTCTTAATTTTGCCATTTTTCATCCATTAGTAGCTGCTTCTGATCACATGACAGATCTTTCATCATGTTGTACCACTAGAAAAAGCAGCAACCCAAAGTATCAGATGTAATGCTTCAGCATTATCAAAGGAAGTATAATAAAAAACCTCACCTATATCATCATGTACTTTCCATCTCATGGTATAAAAAGAACAGTGCAGAATGCAGGAGGATTTCTGGGAATTTAAGATCTATTTGTTTGGTGCTTGTGTGTTTGGGGACATATCTGATCTTTGCATAGCATTTCCTATTTTCAGTGCTAGTGCTGGAGTAGAAGGTTATGAGAGTTGTTGGGATTGGAGGAGTAAAGGTGAGGTGCCATAACAGTGGAGTTCTCTTCAAATTAGCACAAATGTGTTTTCTTGCAATGATTTTTTCATATTGTCCTGTCAGTGACTAAAGGAAGCTTTAAAAAATCTATTTGCCACAAAGATATAATGGTAGTTAGTGGTAAAAAACTTCTCCAAACTTTAAAGGAGGTGAAATTTAAGTGTAGAAAGATAATGTAGCTTTTAATACACTAGAACATTTAGGATGAATAAATGGATGGATATGAAATTGTTGCTGTGGAACTTCAGAGGAACTACATACACAGTTTTATGACATTCCTTCAAGAGGGCTTGTGGGTGTTTGACACCTTTTAGGCTTCTAACAACTCTATAAAAGATACTAAGGTAGATATATGTTCAGAGGTTGATGTCATTGACAAATTGCCACATTTTTTTCAGTGACAGAGGTAACATTCTGTACTTGAAGACTGGCACCTTGCATTGTACAAACCAGAACTTTCCATGTACAGAAAATACTGTTGGTGTGTGATAAAATCAGCTTTACCTCCTTAATATTTCATATACATTGGTAATATAAAATATGCAAACTAATTTTTCATCCATTTCAGTCAGAATGCTTTGTGAAGCCACGCTTCAGTAATCTGATCCATCTTAGACATCTAGTCCAAATATCATTACCTGCAGACTGCATGTCCCCCTCTTTCTTGCATGTTTTATTTGAAATATTTGAGATTAGAGAGTTAGCTGCTGTTGCAGGGATGGAGAAAAATGTTTTTTTGAAATTCAAACAGCTTTTCCCAGTGCAGCTGATGAAAGCTTTTTCAGAATGAGTTCTTCCTGCAAACTGCCTCCCTGTTTGCCTCACCTAATTCATAGTGAGAAAGGACTGGAAATGTCTGACCCAGGAGTTTAACTGTGCTTTCTTCTGGTTCCCTTTTGCACATAAATACCTCAGAAAAAAAAAAATCAGGTCTCTAAATCTGATCATTGAATTTTGAGAGTTGTCTGTCCTTTGGGGGTTTCTTCCTGTTGTTTGCGTTGTAAACCACTGGAGAGAAAGAATGTGTCTTATCTTTTGGGCTTTCTGACCCAGTTTAAGTTATGATTTTTTAAGTTCTCAAGTTTTGAGTAGAAGAGCTAGAAGCAGCTTGGGCAGTGCTGAGAGCAGAGTGGGGGTTCACAAAGATCTATTTTTTTTTCTTTGTTAAATGGCCACAAATCAAATGTAGACTGCAAAGAAAAGCACCTTTCCCCTGGCTTGTGCCCTGAAAAATGAGATTTTGAGGGTGAGAAGAGGAACTGCCTCCTGAAGATGCTTCTGGGTTCTCAGGATGTAGAAGCTAGAACTTAAACTTTGTGCTAGGGCTTTACTTAAATAATGTGTAATTTCACCTAGAAGTATGTTACTTTGTTGTTTGTTTTAGTTGAGTACTGCACAGCAACCTTACAAATGCAGTCACTGTGTTTTTTGGTTCTGTTCTCTTCAGTCTTTGTCCCAGCTGGTTCAGTTATGTTGGATTCCTTCCACACACATCACAATCGTTATTGCAAGGGAAATACCACTTCAGTATTGTGAGTGCTTTATTAAACTCAAGGGTCCATTGTAGTTTTTTGACCCATTTTGAAATCTATATACTGGGCAGGAGTGGTGACTGGTGACTGCTTGCTCCTGTGTTCCCTCCTGTAAAACTGTGTTGTGCATAAAGGAAAAACAGGCAAGTATTTATTTAATGTGCTTTTCTCTGCTGACAAAATGTTTCAATATGTAAAGAGGAACTCTTGAGGCTGTACTATCATATCTACAAATATTTATTTCAACCTTAAAAATCCTTTTCTTCTTATCCTTAAACCCTTTTCCAAAGTACATTGTAGTCTTCAGTGGTGTGTTCTGATGAGCTGTCAGTTGCTGGTTTATGTCTTTTACCTTTCCACCCAGTCCTAAATAAATTATACTACTTTTAGTGATATTATGAATTTCTTCAGAAGTGATTACTGAACAGTAAGACTAAGTAAATATTTTATTTTTAGCTTTCCTGAAAACATTTGTCTGACCCTTGTAGTTTAGTTGACTATTGACTCTGTTTTCTCTTGTTATCTGTATGTATTATTCAGACAGTGCATAACTCTCTGCCTATACGTTAATACTATTCATAATTAAACTCTAGAGAGTTTATGATGCTAAGAATGTCTAAATAGACATATTTTTCCCTAGTTAATATTTTCATCCTGATTGACAGTGATAAGATTACTGCAAGGGATGCTGATTACAGGCAAACCCAAATTCAAAGCAAAAGACACTTTGGAAAGTATGTGCCACAGTGTCGGCAGGCAAGGGACTTTGAGTTACTCTTTATTAACATTTGAAATGACTAAAGTAAGCACTCTGCAGAGACTGGCTGGGCTTGTCTGGAAATCTTCCTGAGTGCTAAGCCATGCTGAGAAGACACAAGGTACAAACTGACCTTCAAAATGGCTGGAATCCATCTTTTAGATGGATACACTGTTGTTTATTAGATGGTGGGACTGGGTAGGGAACAGGACACTGGATGACCAGTGATATTTATGACTGGAAAACAGGTTTTGGTTTTGTTCTTGTTTGTTTGAACTTAGGAACAGCAAGTGTATCCAGGAGCAGTTAAGCTGTTACAAGCCACATTTTTTAATCTACTTTTGTAGATGTTACAGAAGAGAAATTCAGACCCATGGTAATGATTAGTAATGCACTCAGCCCATTTACTATTAAATAGCAAATTAGAGATCCAGTTAGATGTACCAAACAGTGGTCTTTGAGGTGTTCATTGGTATTTCTATTTAATAAAAAAATATATTGGGATATATAATGTGTAAAATATAATTATATGTCTCAACACATATTTATATCTTCCTCTGTTCTTTCACCTGTTTTTCATTTTCTTCTGAAGGCCCAAAGTCCAGATGAAGCAGTTATTTTTGAGTACCAAGTTCAGCAGGACTGTCCAGATTTAGTTGTGTATGGGTGTCTGAAGCTATTTGGGAAAGACTGAAGTTATGTTTTCCCGTGTCCGAGATCTCTCCTGCCTGGTGGTTTTGCCTTTGAGGCAGACAGTGCTTTATCTTGTGTCTTCATAGCTTAATATTTCCTCCAGATCTTGGACCCTCTGCTACAGCTATCTATTTAAAAATAGAGCCTTTAACAGGCACAGTGATGTATGTGTGTGCATCTCATATTCTTACAACAACAGGAATTAGGTTTGTCTGGGATTAAAGACATTAGAGGCTGATCTTGCTTTATGTCCCACACCTACATTTTTTATTGCAAATTGCTTCACACCATAATCTTCAGAACACAATTCTGTGTGACAGTGGCAGCAGAAAACTAATCTTACCTTTGCAACATTGCCATGCATTTGGAACAAGGGCAGCTATTACCTTCAAGTCCTCAGTTATTATTAAAGGGACCTAAGGACATGACATAAAAATGGAAATTTGATTAATTAAGGTGTGAGTGGTGAGGCAATTCTTTCTGATCATGTATGTCCTTTCCTGCACTAGATTCACATGGTGACTTAAAAAGAATTGTATCTGCAGTATGAAGAGTGAATAGGGAAGCCAGGAGGAATTGGAAATGTGTAGTTTGACTTCCCTCAGGACTTTGGTTTCAGCAGAAGGATGACTCTTCTGTGTCAGAGCGAGACCAAGATGACAGTACATTACTGTCTGATTCCCTCTTTAGTAGATACTTGTAATTTTATTAACCATTTTTTCCCAGTTGTAAATACCATCATTGTCAAAGCAGCTGAAAGTGTGAACAGTAGCAGAGGAAGCATAATATCTTCTGGAGTCTGAACAGAAAAGCTGTTACTTTGAAGCTCTGGAGAATACAGGCGTGTATTGTATAACAGGATTACTCGGTATTAACTGGAGTGTAGACACTGCTCAGAAGCAGTACTCCACAGGACAAATAGAACATCACAAAACTAAACTGCTTTAACATCCTTGCAAGAGAAAAGCTTTAAAAGAAGAAGTACTAGTAATATAGAGAAATAATTTATTAGTCAACTGTCTCTCTTTCCTTATTTCTTCAGTGATATTTGCTTAGTGTGCCTTGACAGGAGGTGTAAATAGAACAGTTACATTGCTGGAGCTTGTGGTGTTGTTTCTAAGGTACTAGGCACAAAATGCTTGCAGCAAAATCTAGTCTTGTCTCATGAAACTTACTGAAAGAGAAAAAAACAGTGTCAATTGTAGTAATGGTGTACATGTAATATAACTTCCATGTTTTTGTATTGTTCTCTTCTGTATATAGTTTGTTCCTAGACAAACCTTTTCTCCTTACAAATAGCTCTAAGTTTCCGGAAAACATACAACAAAAATGTTTTCTCCTTGCATGAATGAGCAAGAATTTCACATGCAAGATTCCAGCTGCCTTGGAAATAGATTTCCTAGTGCTGACCTGTCTTGTACCATTGATGCAGTTATCTGTGAATTAGTGAATGTAATGCCTGGCATGTATATTCTGTTCTTTATCTCTTTTGCCATGCAATACAAACCTAGAACACACAGAGATTCTCTTCCTGATGATTAACTACCACAGTAATGACTGTGGTGGTGACTGTCATAGTCATTCTTCTGGCAAAATTAGACAACTGATAAGAAGTCCCAGTGACACAAGGCTGTTCTTCTAATAATGACTATAATGAGGAGAGATAAAAGGGACCAAACACAGTCCTTAGAGTTTTGTTCACTAATTTAGCCAAAATAACATAGGAAATGCCTATAAGCAGCAAATAGCAAAATCTAAGTGAAAAGTAATGTTCATTTGAAAAAATAATTTGAATACATGCATAGTAATGGAGCTTTAAAATTAGATATTAATAGTGGTATAAAAGAGGACAGTAAATAGTGCTCTTAAAATATGACTTCTCAGGGCTGTGATGTGAAGCATTACTAGGAGTAGCCAGAAGTTGTTTCAGTGGCTGTGCTAGAGTTCATTACAGCACACTCTGCAGGCAGTGGTACTGCACAGGTGAGAGTAAGCAGGGTCTAGGTGTCAGAGTGGTTGTTGCTAGTAAGGATGCAAAAGAGCCAGAGAAAGAACTGCATTTAATTTTCAGCACAATTTTGAATTTTACTATTGATGATCACAAAGCAAGTGTCTTTTCCATTCCAAACAGAGCAGTTGTCATCAAAGTGTGGTTGACAGATATGTTCCACTTGCAGTGTTGACAGATCTGTTTGCTGGATCTTGTAGCATCCTTTTTTTTAGACCAGAATAGCATTTTATATAAAAATAATGAGTTTATAATTATATAACATAAACAGAATAAGGTTGAAGGGTCCATTGGGTTTCATTACTTCAAAGTGCTGCAACGCTTGCACATTATAGACAAAATTTTAGCACTAAAACCAAACCACATGAGACATTAGCAGGCAGGAATACAAAGTAGCTAAATGCTCTTAGACTGAGGTGTCTGGTTTGTAGGCTTAACTTCTTGACGCCGAGGAGAATTTGGCATCCTTTTGAAGAGGTGATTTTAGTACATGACACTTTAATAAAATACCTCAGTGTAATATTAAATTAACAAAGACAACACTAAATTATTAATGTTCTTTCCCTCCTCCCTTTCTTTTCTGCCCTTCTGCCTGAAGATATCCTGTGTATTGACTTTCAGGAAATAAACATCCCATTCGTCTTGCAGTGTGGTTTGACATCCATCGGCGAAATAGATTTTGGAGAGAAAAAGTACAGATGTTAAGACTGCCAGGTTGTCTGTCTTAGGCTGGAGCAGTGAATTGCATTAGGTCTGCAGTTGTTTAAAAAGAACCAGTAATAAATCCTGCTCTCCTGTGGGCGAGTGCTGTAGTCAGAGCTGTCTGCTGTGGTATAGGCTCCGGGATAACAAATGGTCCTGAGGGGCAACAAGCGAGGATAACATCGACCACTTTTGTAGGTATCAAAAATGGTGATTTTGATAGTGTCAATGCAGTGTATTGAAAAATTTTAATTCAAGCTAACCTCTAGAAGCTGGAATTGTTATTTATATTTTGGAAGAATTCTGGCAATTTTGAAAATGTCTTGGTAATGTCTTTCAGATGTGTAAACTATGGTCACTTGCTAGCAGTGTTTCTCCATTATTATAAAATACTGTTATGTGCAAGAGATGAGCCATGTGTCAGAGTTCACTAAGTCTTTGATGTTTCTGAACTCAGGAAGAGCTTTTAGTTTATGCCAGAAGGTGAACAGTCTAACACTTGTGAGAGATAATGTGTAAAAACAAACTAAAAGCAGGATTTTTTTTTTCCATGGGAAACTTCCTTACTTTAGTAGCTTTCAAAGTGAGCTGCTTTCAGTGTTGCTCAAGCTCTGTTTTCTCTGCCATGCTATCACATAGGGCAATGACTTTTTATCATACATCAAAATACCACATTCCAGTGACAAACTCATCAGTTTGATTTGTTTCAGCAGGTTCAGTAGAAAAAGAGCTTTTTAAGTATACAGAGCTAATACCAAAATCCATCTACATTCATCTGCTATGTAAAGAAAATGTTTTCCCTTAAACGTCTGGAATTTTCTCCCTCTTTTGGGTCTCCTCTCCTATCTAATTAATTGTGAATTTGTTTTAGTACTTGGAATTGGAAATTGTGTAGTGGCCTTTAGGGCTTCTGGTACTCTTCCACAGGATGTCTCAGCCTTCCAGTCACTGGATTGCTTATTAAAGCATCACCTTTATATTTTAAAGAATGCTGGTTTAGTTTCTGAAATGAAAATTTAATTAAATAGCCATATAACTTAGTGAGGATTATGAAATGAAACAATGAGGTGATTCTAACAGAAAGCAGGGGGCATTAGATCATGGTACTGTATGTTCCTCAGGGTCTAGGCATAAGTGGCAAAAGACTTCGGCAACTGCAGTCTTCTGTCTAAGCATTCTGGGTGTACAGAATGTTTGTGTTTAAGAGTGTACATGTTTAAGAAGAAAAAAATCAATGTTTTTGTCTTTGAATTAAAAATAAAAAATGAGGAGGATGTAATCTTTGAGTCTAAGACATGCTTGAGATATCTGAAGTTTAGGCAGCTTATTTGTTCGTTTATTGCTGTGCACAGAAACATACCTTTGATGAAAAGACACTTTGAAACTGCAAGGTCTGAATCCTTTGAATATTCCTTTCTAGTTCAGACAAGTTTTTCTGTTTTTAATAGAGCTTCAGTAAGGATGCAGAACATAGCCCCTTGTTTCTCATATATGATACAATCATCTTGTGGGGTCTCCTTCTCTGGAGATATTCAGAACCCGTCTGGACGCGCTTCTGTGTGACCTGGTCTAGGGAATCCTGCTGCGGCAGGGGGGTTGGACTAGATGACCTTTTGAGGTCCCTTCCAACTCCTAATATTCTGTGATTCTGTAATTCTGTGTTAGGTTTGTTTAATATCCTGATCATGCAAATTACTAATTGTTCTTGAGTTCCTTTAAAGTCAGGAATTGTAGCATCTGCCTCTAATTATTAAACAACATTTTCAGAATCCTTGTCAAATTCTGCCTTAAAGGAATGACAGTTCACCATCAGTTTTGGATAAAATAATGTTTGCTCAGTCTCCTCTGCAGTAACTACTTCTTCCCCACTAACTGCCTATAACAAGTCATGTTTTCTCTTGCACCTTGTCTTAGGAGACTTAATTTACATACTCAGTAGCAACTGCCTGCTGTCTGTTGTGTGTGAACTGCATACATTTGGATGTTGTATGAATGGATGTTGTAAGTAGGATAGTGTCTGAAGGGTAATTCTCATTCTGAAACCTCCTAGGAAGCCAAAGGATGATCTAGGAACCCTGGCAGCAATTTGGGTAAGTTCGTGTGCTGTGCCTCAGGCAAAGACTGATTAATGAAATGGCTCTGTACCTGAGCAGTTTCAGAGCCTGCTAAGAGAGGCTGTTTATGGCAGATACATTGTGTATTTGGGCACTAGTTGTCTGCAGTAGAAGTTCTTTATACTTCTGTAATTCTAAGGAACAAATCTGTATGCAAGGGAAGCCAAAATGTGTTCATTTCTTCACATAAGGAGCAGGAGGAGACATGGGTGAAGTGCTGCCCCTATCCCTTGTGTCCCAGCCCTGCCCTTTTCTATTACAGTATATTTATTTCTACTTCTAGGATATGACAAGTCTGACCAATTTACCCTTGGAGTCAAGCAGGAATGTCTGCTTTTCAGATGTGTTCAGAGGACAGATAGGCTTCTGGGGCTTCCTGGCAAGATTGTCGTGGCAGTTACTTTCAAAACAACACTAAGAAGAAGAAAATAAATGTTCTGAGAACATGGAAAGCTTGACTTACTGCAGTTCATTGCTTATGTCCCTTAAAAGCAAAAGCTAAAAGGTCTAGCAACTGAGGGAACTGTGATACAGGATTTATTCTGACTAACTCTGCATCTATAGGAAGTTGTTCCTAAATTTGTAGCAGTTTGAGCTTTCCCAGGGGCGGGGTGAGCTGATTCAGCAATGGGCTTAATCCTGCATTTAAACTGAAGAGAGAACTTAACTTGGTGAAATGACGAGAATCTGTACATTCCATCCTTTTTGAAGTATCTAATTAAAAAGGGGGAAAGGCAGATAGCTTGATTTTGTCACAGTAATAACATTCTGGCTTGTCTGTAAGACCAGCTATGTGTTTGCCTTTCATCTGCATGCTCTGATCAATATCTGTAAGCCCAAAGCAGTTACTTCAGTCTCTGCAGAAATCCCCTCTCATGCCTGATATTTCTGCTTCCAGATGAAATTGAATTCCTCTCAGCACTTTTAATAACTGTATCACAGGGACTGCATGTGGATATGGGTGGTCTTTTGCCTCTTTCCTTAGAGATTTAGGACCTCTCTTTTGCAGATCAACCTCCACAGGATTTACAACTTGTAGTATTTGTATTTTAAAGTCATATTTAAATCCTCATTAATTGCTTTTCCATTTTTCATACATAGCTACAGCTCTTAGAAACCAAGCTATATATGACATGCTGTGTGTTTGTGATACTGTTTCTTAATAAGAAGGTACTGGCCAGAGATGTTGGGAATGTTTGGAAGTTTTTATGGGCTGATAGAGAAACTCACAGATGTCTGCATGTAGCTTCAGGCCCGTTTAATGCCACGGAGAAAGTGTGGTTGCTGTGTACTCCTGTCACCCACAACATTTCCAGCAGTTGTTTCAGCTGTTGAAAAACTCCTCAGAACTTCCCTTGAAAAGGTTTAAAGGTTGAAACAGAGAAAGCAAAGAAGGATTTGTCCTGGGAAAAAGGATATATTTAAAACCAATTCAAAATGGTCTTCTCATGTGCATGTCATGCCTGGATCTATTTATGCAGTTGTTGGAATCTACTGAATTTTTGAGTGGTCAAATGAAGCTGGGCCAATATCAGAATCAAAATTTGGCTTTAATCATAGAAGATACAATTGGTGTTTGCTCTAGTTGACAAGATGTGTTGCAGTTTTCGTTTTTAATTTCTCT
Source organism: Galbula dea (assembly GCA_013399015.1). NCBI lineage: Eukaryota > Metazoa > Chordata > Aves > Piciformes > Galbulidae > Galbula > Galbula dea. The sequence continues at coordinate 315,243 of VWZX01009189.1, read as the reverse complement.
TTTGATCGAGGGATTAGATTCATTCATGCAATCATTTATAGGCTACATACATATACATGCTGCTGTCAGCTTATATGCCTAATAGAAGGTGGCAAAAAAGCCCAAAACATTAATCATATATTTGCTCAATCTGATTTTGAGAATAATTATGACTTTGTTAGATGCTAAATTCAGATTCATAATTCAGGAACAAAACATTTATTCTTCCATATTAGAAAAAGAGAGATTCTGCCTTCTCTTGTTGTTCCAGAATAACCTTTTATATTGTACTTAAGTGAACTTTCCCTCTAATACTTTATAGCAAATAGGTTAGCTCCTTTCCATGTGTCATCTTTTAACCTCAGGCTGCTAAGCCCCACACAGCTGCTCACTCCCTGCCCCACTCCCTGCCCCATGGTGGGATGAGGGAGAGAAGAGTGTTCAGCCATCCCTAGGGTAGCAGAGCTCCCTCATGCATGATGGTGACTTGGGAAGACAAACACAATCACTCTGAACATCCTCCCCTTCCTTCTTCCTCCAGCTTTATAAGCTGAGTATAACATCATATGGTCTGGGATATGCCTCTGGTCAGTTGGGGTCAGCTGTTCTGGCTGTGTCTCCTCCCAGCTTCTTGTGCATCCCCAGCCCATTCACTGGTGGGGTGAGCAGCAGAAAAAACCTTGACACTGTAAGCACTGCTCAGCAGCAACTAAAACATCCCTGTGTTATCAGCACTGTTTCCAGCACAAATCCAAAACACAGCCCCATACCAGCCACTGTGAAGAAAGGTAACTGTAGCTCAGTCAAAACCAGCACCCCATGGAACATTCCCAGTGATGCCCCTTTGTGCACTGGTGATCCAACTGTTTCAGGAGATGTGCAAGAATACTTTCTGATTTGATTTTCTAACTGAAATAGGTATCTTTAGTCAGGAGGGATGGTTCTTTTGAGAAAAAGTTTGCAAAGACATAACTTTTCTAGTTACACCTTCAATCTCACTAGGTAGAATAACTTCTGCAGCATTACACATAGTCAGCTTTAGATGGAGTCACTGATTTACCTTGAGATTTCTAATAATTCCACCATACTGTTGTATTTATTAAAGCTAACATGTATTGCAAAAGACTGTTCAGAACTGCAGTATCTATCTCAATTTAGTGAAACTTGGTTTTCTTAAAAATATCTTCTTTTTTGCCCCTGTTAGTGTTGTGTTTGTTTCCTTAATTCCAGCCTGTTTTGTATAGTTGCAGTACTTTGTATGCTGATGCTAAAAATATATTTAAAAGGGGAAGAAGAGAACAGTGGCATTGATTGTATTAAGGTAAGTCATTTAAAAAATAAATGTGTAAGAAAACTACTTATTCAAGCCCTTCCAAAAAATGAACTATTTAAATTTATTTCCCAAAGTAAGAATCTTTGAGGGATATCTTTTCAGCAGCTCAATTGCATACACCAGAAAGTGAATTGGAATGCTTCTACTTATGAAAACTAAGAACAGCCTTATCACATGAGATGCTTTCTGTGGAATACAAATGTTTACCATACATCATTTGAATTTTTCTTGCCTGTGAAATATTTTATTGTAAATAACAAACACCCATCCAAATCCTTCTTTTTGAAAACATCTGGAAGGACAACACAAGCAGTCTGGTTTAAGGCCATCCACCATTGCTATTCATTGGGAGTCAAACTGCAAAGACTGAGGTGAACCAAAAGTTACCATGCAACCAGCTCTAGTATCAGTAGGATCTAAACCATGGAAAGCTTTACAACTGCTAGTTATCTAGTGTGCATGTTCATGTTCTAGCCCTTCCTTATGAGGATTTAGATCTGCTTAATTGATTCATCATCTCCAGAAAGCAAGCAGCTATTGAAGATTCTCTTATCCAGTGGAGCCAGTGCTTTTGAAATAGAGGGATCTCAGTTTGGGCTGTCCTGGTGCTTTAAGGTTGAGAGTGGCAGTGGTGTGCTGCATAGTGACAAACTGGATATTTTAGGTGCCTACAGATTTTTTCATTAGACTTGGAGGCATGAAAGAGGCTGGAGTGGAGCAAGAAGTTGGAGCTGTTAGTTTCAAAATTGGGGGTAGGAGACAAATCAATGTATGGCTTGGTGAAGAAAATAGTTTTTCTATATTTTTAAGCAAATGGATTTCATATCAGTATACTGCATAATCTAAGAATTAGTTCTCCCTTTCTACATCTACTTCCTGGAAAACTCTGATAACAGATATTTTTAGAGCACTATATTCTCAAATTAACAGATTTTTTTTTTTTTAGAGTTCTAAAATAACATTTATGCATTTTGGTCAGGTATAAGAAAATATTTTACAGAAAAACAGTTAAGATAGATAATGCAAAGTGCAGTATTCTACAGTTACATGTGGTAGGAAGGATAATGATGCCATTATTTTGTCAAAGGTATGATTAGAAAATTCCCTTTTCCATTCTATTTCCTTTTCATTTGCAAATGTATTGGTAAGGACAGTATATATGTGCTCATAAATGTACAAATATGTAGTACAATTCTTGTGCTTCTTAAGGTAATACTTAGATCTGTTAAACTTTTATGAATGTTACACAGACTGCAGCAGGTAATACATATTTATGAGCCCTACACATGTTGCCAAGTAATATGCAAAATATTCTACAATTATCTGCAAGCCTTTCAGCATCAAGTGGTAGAAGGCCATGTTATGGGCTAACCTTGAGTACTGCAAATAGTAGTGATGGAAAACGTTAAATCAGTTATTGTGTCGCAAACACCTAGCCACCAAACACAATGCCACTTTTGTGACTCCACATTTCAGAGCTGACTGGGGAAAGGAGAGACTTTGCAAATCAGGTTGTTCTTCAGAGCCATACTCAACATCCTTTCCTTAACACAAAGGAATTCCCATTCCTGGCCCTAGTGTACTTGAAACTTTATTGGACAACATTTGAAGAAATTCTGCAAGCAACTAGGCTTGGGCAAATGCCTTCTTTATATGAGTTTAGTTACTTTAATTAGTTGTGTAGTTCTCCTGAATGGTTATCAGTGTGTGGAATTTGCATTCCTATTTAGTCTATAACTTCCCCAGGTGTTCTAGAGGCTGTGTTGCTCCTCTGCTGCTGGTGTTTGCCAAAGAGCAAGCAGCAAATGCTCAGAGCACCCATCACTGGTTTTCTCACAGGGACACAAAAGCCATGGAGGCACAGGAAAGCATTTGCCTGATTTACCTTCAGTTTAAAAGAATAAAGCCTGCAGTGAGAGGCTTCATTTAGGTCATATTAATTTTCTTTTTAACTCAATATCCTTTCAAGGCTGCAGACTATATCCTGAGGATCAGAAGTGCTCTCCAGCTAGCTAGGATGATAGAGCATTTGGTATGGCTGAGATAATAAATTGGAAGTAAGTAATAATAAAAACCATGACAACATCATGGTGCTTTCGAAAACAAGCAATATTTCATCTTTATTACATATATTATCATCCCTCTTATTGATGTCATACCTTAAATATTATTTAATCAGTTGGCCAGGTGAAGTTTGTCTGGGTTATGTAGAGAACCTACTGAATGATTTTGGAATTGTTAGCAGCTAGCCAGAGAAATGAATGCAGGATGTGAGCTTGGGATGCAAACAACCAGGAAATGTCATACCTGTCTTTAGGAAGAGGAAAAAGAAATCTGGAAATTAAATGTCAGTCAGCTTACCTCTCATTCCTGGAAAAATACTCTAATGAGCAACCAAAGAAACTAAGTCTAATCTGGTAACCAAAGAAGAAAGGTCATTTAACAGCCATTGTGTAATGTCAGAAATGGATTGGGTTGGACTAGATGATCTTTTGAGGTCCCCTCCAACCCCTGACATTCTGTGATTCTGTGAACACTTCTGAGGTTTGGTAGCAGGCTCTGTAGATACAAGTGGAGCAGCAGATGTCATGCATCTTAATTTCAGGAAGGCTTTTTAGTACCCATGAGTTGTATGAAAGTCTGGTTTGCCAGAAGTCACTAGGCAAGGAAGACTGGAACATTGTACTTTGAGAAGAGTTATCAGCAGTTAACTGCTAAAATGAAGTAATTCATCAGATCTGCAGGTTTCCCACCCTGACAGGATGAGCCACCCAGCAGGCTTGGAAGCTGTTTTGAGTTTGCTGATTTGAGTGATTAAAAGGGTAATATTTGGAAAAAGTCCATTTTTGAGCAAAACCATTAGCAACCTTACAACAGCTCAAACTGTTGACAAAAAAAATATTAAATAAGCTCTTTTAAAATGTCAGTCTCTTCTAGTATAAAAACCAGATACATCATGTAGTGCTTTCCTTTCAGGTAAGGGTGCAGTGTGCAGAATGTAATAAATCTATTGCCTGTACTTAAAATATTAAAACCTCAGTGCATACTGGAAAAGTCTAATAATCTTTCACCACTGTCTTTATACTGCACTAGATGCCTGGCTCTTGTTGTACTGCATTGCTTACTCAAATCTGTTGTCCTTATATGATTCCTGGGTGTATGGTTTATAGAAGTTTAGTGGAAACTGCTATGTTTTATTCTGTGTTGACACTTAGTGAATCATGCCTCCTGCTATTTCTTACTGCAGAAATATATCTTTTGCTTGTTAAGGCAGAATAATGTTTGCATGTATCCAAAGATTTTAGCCTTCTTAGAGACCTACTGCAATCAGAGTAACTGGAGGTAGCTACTTATTGATAATTCTTATAGATTGTAATACAGAACATAGCCACAATTGACCTCTCAAAGGTTACCTGAGGGTGGATTATTGCTTGAAAAAGTCCTGAAAATTGACATGCAGTGGCTACAAACACACACAGCTTCCAAACCTTGAAGACCCACAGAATGTTGTCCATCTATTTCGACTGCAGATCCTTAGGACAAAAAGTATGTGTAATTTCTTCTTACTCTGTGAAAAATACCTGTTATTGGAAGGACATTAAGAGCTCTGAGTAAGCATATAATCATTAAATATTCACAGTGTACAGCCTTTAATGTGCACAGCATTGAATACGCCTAAGAATAATGCCATAATTATAGCTCCTGTAATAATTATGTTTTATTATGGTTTCCTTACTCTTTTTATCCCTCAGTTGGTATAAGCTTTTAAGCAGATGCCTTGGTTTTGCCCTTTGCAGCTTATAGGCAGATCACTGCTGTGTTGATTCTGCAACTGTTGTCAGCTATTCAGCAATCTCATTTTTCTTTTGCTGTTTTGGCAGAGATGAAATGCAAAGTTTTTAACCTTTCACTTTCTTGCTACTTATTTGGCTGTTGGGAGCAAAGCTTAAAGCTTAAATAGGAGAGCAGGCATATCCCCAACAGTAACACATTTTTCTTCTCCATGGTATTCTTGAAGCAGCTGACTATTTAAAGAATGAAACACAGTGTGAGAACACACACAAAAAGACTAGAGTAAAATATGATTTGAGTGGTGTCTTTTTTAATTAACAATAGCTTAGATTCAGTAACCCAAACCTCCAAGCAGAAACTTGTCTTGTAGGTACAGAATATATTACAGATGTCTTATTATAGCTATGGAATACCTACAGATATGTTCTACAGACATATTTTTTTATATATGTGTTCTATAGATATAGAATATGTAGAAGTATATTCAATATATATACATTATGTGTTCTGGAATCAGAACTTCATGCAGACCTGTATTCAGACATTGACAAAAAAAAAGGTAAACATGGATTTGAGTTCCAGATCTTTCTGCTCTGAGATGATGGGAGCACGGGAACTTGCCAGAAAAAGGCACATTATTATCTAGAGGACTCAAGGGAATGCTGTGCAAAGTACTGCAGCTACAAAGAATTAAATGAGATCTGGCATGGTGTGGATATCTTTACAAAGGTTCCTCCTAAAAGGCTAAAGTTTATGCAGTATTGTTTGTCCACATCTACCTCTAGTTTCTTCCTGCAAAATCTTTTAGAATCTGTGAGACAAAATCAGCCTCACTGAGCAGAGGATACAGAGAGATGTTCCTGCAGTCTTTGTGGGAATTGGATGCTGGGTTAGAAGAAGCAGCCCCAAAGTGCTCCCTTGTGACTAGAAAGTCTGCTGCCAGCTGGGTTTGGCTGAGCTGACTTCATCAGTTCCTCGTTACCTCCAGATGAGCTGCAGGTGCTGCCACCTGCTTAGCCCCATAGTCAGGAGGAGGTGGAGGAAGCAAGAGCTTTAGGGGTTTGGTGTGACTCTTGGAAAAGTGGAAGGTTGCTTGGAGAGAGGATTGAAGGTAGGATGGAAAGTCTTCCAGGGCTATTTTATGGCTGGAAGTAGCAAAAGAGGGTAGTGGGGTTGTAGGGGCAGTGCTAAAGAAGGTAAGGGTTCTGTTTGTACTATGATTTTTTTTGTGAGGATGGTGGAAAGTTTTAGGGGCCTAAGATGCACTTGTGAGAAAGAAGACCTGCTGCTCAAAATGGCCTGTTTGTCTGCTTAGTGTCAGGAGCTGCTTTGCAGTGCAGGCTCTGGTTTGTGCTTCAGCAGTACGGTGCAACAGAGCAGCTGTTGTTCCAGTGCTCACTGCTTGGCCTCTGCACCGTTTTACCCTTTCAGGTGGTTTCATTTGTACAATGAACATGCATAATTTTGTGTTTGTTGGTGCTAGGAGTAAATGTTTGCAGAAAATAATGGGAATGTGGAAATGTTAGGCATGTAGAATTACAATTGTGTTTCAGCAAATATTTTATGTCCCTGTTTCTTCTTAAAGTATGTTCTTGCTTGAAAGCAGTCCCAAGGACCTGTCTTAAATCTACATTAAGTGGATGAAATATGGTTTAAAGCAATAAAGCATTGAAATTCAGAGCATGGGGGTTTGCTCATCTGTCTTCACAGGTCATCTTAATGTTATCCTTTACATATTGCTGCAGGCTCCCAGAGGTGCTTCACTGGCAGTTTATCTCGAGGTTGGGACATGTAACATAGACTGAACAGCGTGAGCTTCACATTTACAGAATCACCACTGTGTCATGGGGTGGGAGTTTGAAAACAGCCATGGGGTGGAAGAATAGAGCTTCAGGTAGCTCAGCAACTTGAATAAACCTCCAGCTGGTTTCCATAGGGAAAAAGATGTTCTTTAAATAGATGCTTTATGTTGATGTTGTTTTTGCCATAGAGATTACTAGCAAATATTATTTTAATACATACTTGAGGCATCAGAGATTCTGCTTCTGTGTGGCTATAGAAATATAAAAAAACCAGTCCATTACTGAAGTGTTTGATTTTGGTGGAGGTTTTCCCTTCTGTATCCAGTTCTGTTGGAGTGAGGAGTTTCTTTAAGCTGGCAGTCCCTCTGCTGCTTTCGGAGGGAAGCCAGCGAGGCAGTGTTAGTGGTGTCAGTGTGGTAACTTGTATTCCCTTTTCAAATAATCTTTTTTCAGTTGCCACTCTGTAGTGAAGAATAAAGAAAGAGGGAGGCAAAAATATCCTTTATATTCCTGACCTTTTGGATGAAGTCATCTAAACAGAGAACACTGAAATTATCTGCAGAGCAATATCATTAGGTCTTAAAACTTGATTCTGTGATTATAACAATCCCTACCTTCATGTGGGCACTGGGGAACAGAATTTAAAGTATCTACTTCAAAAAACTCAGGCTGTTGAATGAGCTGAAGGAGGAACTTCAGTTGACAGAGGGATCAATCAAGAAGCAGCTCTGACACATCTCCTGAGGTGGTTATCTGTGTGTTTTAGGGTGGATGTGTGCCTTCTGCTCAGCTCAGTCTCATACACAAGCACTCAACTAGAAACGAGCTATGCCATGACTTTTTTTTTTCCTTCTCCCAGCAGTATCTTTGACTTTGCAGAGAGATTACTGAGCAGAAATGTAGACTTGTAGGTATTGAGTAACTGTGAGCCTGCATTCCAGAATAATTGTTTTAGCTTTAAGAAAAGTTACAGTCTCTGGGTCCCCACTTTCTGCTTCTGTTCTGGACTGAATATTAAGCACTTGAACAATGTGCTTTTGCTACCTTAAAACAAGGCTTCTGTATGAATTTGTTTCTGTCCTCTGTCTAAAGGTTCTTGGCAACAAATTAGATTTTTAGCTTAACTACTATAAACCTGCAAGAAGATGCCTTTGTGTTTCTTTACTCTTAACAGGACTTGTTCCAGATAGTAATTTTTCTGCTTGTACTACATGATTCAGGAGGGCCTGCAGTATAACAAAATACATGTTTTAGCTCCTAGATTTTGGGGTAAAAACCAGAGGAAAACAGGAAGTCTACCTAACCATGCTGTGTAACTGTCCTGCTCTGTCTCCTATTCATTAGCTCAGTTTTCCAGACTCCATGCTGAAGAATGTACATTGCTACCATTGGCCTCGCTGCTCTGGGTCTCATACACCCTTATCTTGTCACTCTTTTGTACCATATTTTCATCATAGGAGGTAAGAGGTTAATTTTCATATTTCCTCTAGCAAAGTAGCCTGCAGGGTTTATTTGAGCACTGTTTCTGTTTTCCATCTTCTGAGTTCAGTGACAACAGGATTAAGAAATGGGAAGTTAAAAACGTAGACGTCTGTCCAATTAAAGGGATTGGCTGCTGGGGTTGTATTTTCCTTTCTCATTAGCATTCAGTTCATTCTGTTTTCTTTCCCTATCTCCCTGTTCCCTACACACTCAGCTTGTAATAAAAGTTGGTTCTTGAATGTAAAGAAGTGTGTTGATGCACCTGGGAAAAACATGTACAGGAAGGAATTTGTTTCTATCTAACCTAGGTAAGATAGAATGGAATCCTTCACTGTTTATCTTTACAGTACTAATCAAAGCATCCGCTGGATATTCCTAAGGATTATTTAAGAAGAAAATTAAGTAAATGTATTTGTTTGCTTTCAGCAGAGAAACAATCTCCTGTTTTAAGTTTCTACCCCTGCAGCCAAGTGATAAGGGCATTTTAATGTTTTCCTGCATCTATCTTTCCATTTTAATGTGTGGCAGGATTAGGGAATAGCTGATGCTGCCGTCACGTCGATGTGAGCAAGCAGAGATCCTCATTACGGGGTGAAGTGGATAAAAAGAGTCAGTAACTGAAGGTGATGGAACTGTTGTGTCTACTGGCCATTAACTCAGTAATAGCACCTCTTCTCCAGATGAGGGGAGTCGCAGGGAGCAGCATTTTGCTGCGTTGCAGGAGCAAATCCCTAAAACCTCTGCAGCAGAAATGCCTGCAAGTAAGGAGATAAATATGTGAAGACAGATTGCAGCAAAGACTTTAGGGGCATCAGAGGTTTTCTGTTCTGGTCTAACTATTATGTAGAATTACTTGCATCGGCAAGATGTTGAGCATTCTGTTCACAACCCCAGGAATGTAAGCCAGGCTGGTCATAGGCATGTGTCTGTTCTAGGATTTGTGAGTCCTTTTGCCATGTAACTCAGAGCTGAATGTTTCTTCAGCACCGGAAATAAAAATGCTCTGCAAAGCATATTGTACCCATAAAAATCAGAGAAACCAAACTGTATATACTGACACTTCAGGGTTTCATTGGCCTGCTCAATAGGCGTAGTGTTTATGGATCATCCAGCAAATGTAAACAAGGCAGGGTCTCAGATGAACAATCTTTATTGCCCTTCATTAGAGTGCATGTGTGGTACATAGAGCTTCAGGATAGGAAGGAAGGGAGTTTGAGTTCTTTGACTTCTGTGTTATCTCTGGGCCTGTTTCTAAAGAGAGGTTGCTGTCACTATACCGGAGGACTGACAAGATTTACTCTACCCAGGCTTTGGCCTTCTGACTTGCTTAAGCTTTAAAGCCAGGAGTCCTGACTATATGTCACTGCTCTGCTGCAAGAGAATTTGTGTCATCAGACTCAGAAGTCAAATAAGCAGTAAGTCATACAAACACACCCATGTATTTGATATCCAGTAACCAATATATTCATAAATTGCCTTGATAGGTTACTGGTCTTCCTAGTTTTGACAACACCATCCAAGCTGAAAGCAAAAGATTCTGGGGTTTATTTTGTGTCTTCAACCATGCATTATTTACATTTCAGTTGGCCATTGAAGTGTTCTTTGTGGGGTTTGGAGTCATGGGCTACAACTAGGTTTCAAAGAAAACATACAAATGTTCTCAAAAGGGAGCTGTACTTCTCCAGGACACTTCTTTTAAATTATGCTAATGTTCACAATGAGGTTTCATAGATTTTAATATGTGTACAGTACTACTTTGCCTGGGAAAGGGAGGATCAAATGGTTAGGTTTAGAATACAATGGTATTTATCTTCTCAATCTCATAGAAACTCTCATAACTTCACTTCCCACCTCTTAGAATTCTGTAGCTTTGCTGCACAACAGCTTATTTCTCCTTTCCTTTCTGAAAAAAATTCAGCTTGTATTATTTTTGACTAGTAATGTGTACCTAAGTGAGTAGATAAAATGCTATTGGTAGAGCAGTATCTTCTAGTTGTTTACTGTGCTCTCTTTTGGGTGGAAAACAGTGCAAAATGCTGCTGTGATGTTATGCAGTTTTCTTTGTATTTCGGAGTTTCCAAGGTTAGTATTTTATTATGATTTATTGTCACCATCTTGAAGTGCTTTGAAATGTTTGTATTAATGGCATTGAAAAAAGTCTTTGATTGACTTGAAATTTCTTTTGCTGTATGATTTTTCAGTAATAGCCAGGATTTTGTAGAGTCTATGTAGATGTGTTTGTTACTAAATGTTTCTGTACTTAGTATGAGGGGATTCTGCTGAAAGAAGTTGTGCAATACCATGACCTAGTAGGAGGCTGGTGTTGGGAAAGCATGCTCAGCTGCCTGATGTGGATAGTTCTGGAGATGCTAAAGCAGCTGAAAATCAGAGAGAAGTTGTTTTGCCTAAAGTCATAACATGCTTGATAGTCAAACCGAAACACAAGAAAGGAAAGTAAAAGAGTTATGAAGAACTTACCTAACCCTTTACTTCTTTTGACTGCCTAGAGGTATTAACTAGTTAAGCACCTAGATAAATTTTCTCAGCACAAAAAAGAAATGCATACATGTATTGTCCTTTTGCTTTCTTGGCAAAGCGTACAGCCTGAAAGGCCAAATAACTTGCTCAAAGCAGTGTTTGCCAATATCCCTAGCAAAACCTGGCTATACTTGGCTCCCAGGCCTGGGCTCAATTCGTGCTGTATAGCAATAGTGTATGTCTTAATGGTGTGGGAGTAGAATTAACTACATGAAATCCCTATTTTGATGTAGACAGCAAACCTAAGATACTGTATAACAACATGGTAGAATGAATTTGCAGCAGTAGCACAAATGCTAGTCTCAGCGAGGTGCAATACTGTACATAGGTAGTGCTAGCAGTTGTATTGATCCAGGCCACTAAATCTTTTATTATCTTTCATAGTAAAAGTTAAATAAATTGCTCTGTTGCTAGCCAGTACTACTGCTCTGTGTCCAGATGGCAGCAGCAGCAGTTGATGCTTGAATCACTTTCTACTTTTTACCATATCCATGCTCTTTGTTTATAGAAGTAATGCATCTAAAAACTAATTAACTCCTAGACTTAGTTCTGAGGCATGACATTCCCTACTACTCCTCAAAACAAGTGTGTAAGAAGTTCATGGCTGTACAAATTTTCCTAAACATTCCCACTTATTTCAACATACTTGTATTTTTGCTCCCCTGTAGGAATTAAACAGATATTTCAGTACCCTTCTTCTCACTTGCAGGGCTAGCACAGTAAGTTTGGATGTAGCATTTAGAAGATGGATATATATTTTTTTTCTGGTACTAGGATAAAAACAAAGCCTTTGGCTTTTGTGATGATAAGCAGTTCTTGCTTCCCTCTTGAAGTCTTTCATGTGTTGTGGGGCTGTTCCATCTTCATTGATACACACCTGCCACTAGGTTTCATGATTACAGCCAGATGATTCCTATTAGGGCTCTGGGTAGTAGCCTATCAGTCTAAATTACACTCATGTGCATGTTCTTAGCTGCTGAAGTTTCACCTGAGAAAAGTGACCAAATGTATTGCAAAGGAATTTGCACTGACCTAGCTGATATTGGAAATTTGATTTCCAAACTAGGTGGACACTTAGTTGTTGTGATGGAGATTTTGGGGTCCCTGAGACTAGGTGTGTTTATACAGCAGCAGCTGTGCCAAGTCTTCTTCTCAGCTATGCCTATGTGAAAATGGAGATGCTTTCAAATGAGATGTGTGTGAAATCAGGAGTAAAATGGCAGAGATGGTGCTGAGGCAGGTCCAGGAACATGAATAAACAGAGGTTGGGTGCAGCTGTGGCACGTCTAAACATTTTTGTTAAATATGCTGCCAAGAGGATGAAGTTTTCTTTGTCATTGTCATATAATCAATTATCTCTTCAGTGCATTGCCCTGTACCACTGCTGATTTGTTTTGTAGTTAGTGCAGTTCACAGCCATGCCTGACATTCCTTTTTATTCTGTAGTACATATCTTAGTGAAACAAGAGGATGAAGATAAGATATTTAACAGGAAGCTCCTTAATGCTTGACTACAAACCACTATACCACGTACCATTATGCTGACATATTATATCTGAAGTGAAGATATAATTTAATAGAAGTAGTTTTCTTTTCACAATGAAGAACAAGGGGGGTAAAAATCAATGTTTAAAAACCCCACAACATCTTGAATCATCAATGCAGGAGAAAGAAGCAATATTCATATCTGTCTGTATTTGAAAATTGAGCTATAAAGCCCAAATGATTACAAAGAGACTTTGTTTGCTGTCAGTGAAGTCAGCCAGCTGTGTAGATCAACAACCTATGATACTTTTTAACTGCAGTGTTTTGTTTAAATAACCCATTTATATTAAAAAATTTCCACTAGTATTCTTTCTGGTGGTTGCTAGCTATGTCCATAGCAACAGATAATGATGTTGCAAGTGGAGTTCAGTGTGTTGATTATATGATAAACTGGAGAGGGAAAAAAATAGGTACTCAGTTCACAAATATCTTGAATTAGTAAGAGTTTTATAAGACTAGATGGGAGAAAATCAACTTTTCTAAGTCTTTGGTTTCTGTTGTTGACTGAGATGTATATTTTGGCTTGAAAGTCTGGATTTTTCTCCTAGTTTGAGGCCTGCTGTTTCTGGATTAGCACATTCAGGCACACATCAGTGTGGTTCAGCAAGATAACCCAGGAGAGCTGTGATTTAAGTACATGTAGGTACTTATATCAGCTGTACTAAGTCTTGTTCCTTAAAATATAATCACAAAAAACCCCAAACAAAAACCAAATGAGTTAAGTGATAATAATTAAGTTACATTAAGTAAGAGTTGAGGCTGCTGAAAGCCTGGTGGGAGAAAAAGAACATTTTAACATCAGTGCATAACAGTGAATGTTATTCCTTTGTTACTGTAATTACTTGCTTCTAGATTGGCAGCATTGTCTCTCACTGTAAACATCTCTTTCAGGATCAGTTATGTAGTGATTATCTTGGGGTTTGTTTTGTGGGTTTTTTAATCTCTAGACCAGTAATTGCTTGATATGAGCATGATTTTAAACATATATATTTGAGATAATTCATCTGAGCATCCTCTCTGGGAGCCTCTATCTCCAAAGACTAAAATTAAGGTTTTCTGAGGGCCAGCTGCTAAGATTACAGCAAGACTCAGTATTTGATGATTCTGCTTATATCTGAGATGCTTTTTTGTAGCAATCTTGTACATATATGAAGATGCTTGTGACCACTTTTTGGAGTTTTGAGTATTCTTCTGCATGTCATGTTTTCAAGATTACTTTTTGGGGTTGAGGGTGGAGGAGAGTGGGGGGTTCTGCTGTGGTTTTGAGGTTTTTTTGATGCTTCTTGGCTAGCTTGTAAATCTGGTAGCCAAAACTGAGTGGAAGCCACACTGGTTGACAAAGAATTATTAAATTTTCCAAAGATACTTCTGTTTGCAGACCCTCTTGTGAGGCTTGCTGGTTTTGCAGTCAGTTACTCCTTTTCACACTTGTTCAATGAACTGCAGACCTCAGTCTTGTGGAGAGGCTTGAGTGAGTCTTCTGCATTTGGAATTCTAATTCTTTTGTCCAGAGTCCATAGAACTTCAACTGCAGTTTTAGTAAGTGAAATCTATAGTCATTCAACAAGCACTAATGTTAAATAATGCCAGGCCAAAGACAGACCCTGTTGATTTCTACCTGATCCAGACAAGTAGTGGATCACTGAAGATTTGTTTTCCATCCCCTTCTGTTCCAGCCTTATACTTGCTTTACATAGAATAGGGCTTGTGTAGTGTGTTTGTCAACAAACTTGGGGAATAAAGTCTATGGCTTTACTAAACCAAAACCTTGCAAGCTCCAAAACCTAGTGCTGAAGAATAGGGAAGACAGGCTTATAACATGGATATTCTGCTGCCCCTCTAATGTCCTCCTGGAAACATATCTGCTAAAGCTGTCAGTAGCTAATGTTCCTTCATTTCCTGACAGTATTCAACTGCTGCCTGGCAATTAGAACTGGCTTGGTAATTCTTGTATAACCTTGGGATGCTTTCATGCCCAGAAATCCCAGTCACTTCCCAGAAGCACATGTTGTGCCATGGTATAGTTAGATTGTAAAATCAATGGATTAATTTGTGTAGTTCTACTTAATATTCAGTGGCTGTGTAAGTATAAGATGTTTATTAATAGATGGTTGATTTGCAGTAACAGTATACCTAGGACCTGAATAATACTTTGTAAAAGTGGAATCCACTCATTGCTTTTAGTGCTTTGTAGCTAGGGTCATGTTGCTCTGCAGCACACTGGCTAATATTTTACTCTGTGCTTGAGTCTTCAAAAACATGGACTGTTTGTGGAAGACATGCATTTAGATAATTTTGCTTAATAATTCCCCACTAGAATTGGAAGACACATGGGTGCTGAGATGCTCACTCTGGTAAGCCATGCATGCTCTACTCTGAGTCAGGATTTCTCTTGAACAGCTGTGTGTGTAACTGCAGTGTATCTGTGTGGTTTTCCAAAAGGGAATCTCCATGGGGAAAGTCTTTCAGTAATTATGTTGTTATTACTCCATAATCTCTCTTTTTCCATTACCATGGCTGTTTGTGTGTGGTGTCTGGCTCGTGCAGAGAGATTGGTGCTCACTGTTTAATGTGGACAAAGTTTTTAAAGGGGGAGCAGAGGTTTTCTGGTAGAAAATATCTCATAAATAGGGATTGATAGTCGTGTCAGCTGGAGATGATAATACTAGAGAAGAGGCTTTATGAAGGCCTTTGTACTAAAGTATTGCACACTGGTTCATGAACAGATGGCAGCTTTCTAAGAGAAGGCCTAATCAGGTTACTCTATGATTTTCATTTTATGATGTTTTTATAACCTAGTATTATCTATTTATTGTGTAATCTGCTAGACTAATAACCTGACAAATATCTAACTTCTGGGAATTATCCACTTGTAGAGTAGATTTTGGTATTTTCACATAAACATTATTAATGGAAATCTACCTATTTAAGATACTGCAGAGTTCGTTTACAGCATTTAGATAAATGATGCATTTTTCAGTGGAGGAAAAAGGTGTATTTAACTCCAAAAACTCTCTTAAATGCCTTAATAATGGTAACCCCTTTGGAAAATTTTGTAAAGGCCTGAGACATGTTCCACTGATGTTAACAGAATAATTTCTGTAAGCTTTAGATCAAACTCAGAGTTTATTTGCACTAGACTTATATTCTTTTTTCACAGTATTTGAACAATCAGAAGGCTGCAATTAAAAATCCTTGAGTATATCTTAGTGCTGAAGTCTGGCTGCAATAAATGGAAGTAATGAAAACCCTATTAGGTGCCCATGTACATCTTCAGATACTTAGAAGAACGAGGTGTACGAAATGACTTATCTCCATCCTTGCTGCCTTTTCCCATCCTGTCAGACCATGGTCTTTGGTCAGGCAGCATGTCAGAAACATAACTTGTAGTTTCAGAGGCCCAACTCATCTTCATTTTCAGATCAACCTGTCCTACTCTCTGGCTGCTTTTATGGTGAGAGTATCACTGAAACACTTGTTAGGACACCATAATACTGAATCATGGATGGGTTTTGGTAGGAAGGAACCTTAAAGATCATCTAGTTCCAATACCCCTGCTATGATCAAGGACATCTTTCCCTAGACCAGGTTACTCAATTAATCAACCATTATAACTGCTTATTACTCAGAGATGTTGACTGCTATTTGCACATGGGCTGCTGTTCCCTGCAGACTTCCACTGAGCTCCAGAGAAATTGTACAAATTCTTCTATTAAAACATAGGATTTAGAGTTCTCCTTTCCCTGTGCTTAAGGAATCCCAAAGGATCAGTCTGCTTAGTTTGCTTGCTGGTTGTTCCTGTCTTGGAAATGTTAGATTCAGTTAAGTTACATATTGCTTTAAAAAAAGCAATATTTATGTTTTGGCTGAATTCTTTGCTGGGTATGAATCACTGACAGGTTCACTCCATCTGCTACAGTCATCTTCCTTAAATATGCTGGTAAACTGAGCAGCCAGGAATCAGATTTTCCTTGGAACATTAGTGTGGTGCTGTCACAATTTAAAAGTTTTATCAGACAATGAAAACAAACAGTAAAGCCAGGGAAATGTTAGGCAAATTTTAGGGCACTCTGTGCAGCTGCTGAGCAAAAAGTGGCTGCAACCCTGGTAAGGGCTGGGGCAGGAATCTTCAGATGGTTTGGAAACATTAGAATTAATGAGTCCTTCAGATGTGACTAATTGATTTTCCTGATGCACAAGGTTCATCCTTGATCTAAATAAAACTCCTAGAGTCTGCAGTCTGTGAAGGTTCATGTCTGCTTCTATACCTGCCTTTAGCTAATGAAATTGAAACATTCTATTTTCCACACAATTATTAAGATATCAATAACTCATTTGAGGGGTTCTAATTCCACATTAATTTGAGTATGATTGATGACTCTAAAGAGTTGTCTTCAGTAGTTTGTATTCTAATTCTTTTTTTCCTATACAAATTAACACCAAACTTTTCACACTATTTTGAACATGGAATTTATGTTTTAACCTTCTGCACTTATCTTTTTAGATTCTATATGAATCTATTTGCTTATGATCATGTAATCTTTATAATTTGATTATGTTTCACTCACAATTTTGCTCACATTCCAATAAATGTATATTATCGTTTTTGAAAATCTTCATTTGAACAATTGTCTTAACAGATACATCTTGATTCACTTTGCTCTTTAGAAGTATTTAATGAGTAAAATGGTTTAATTGTCAGAATTTTCATCCAGTTTAATACAGATAGCAGCAGTGTGCATGTCACCAGTATTCAAGAATCAGCTTGAAAACTCTGGGTACAGTTGCAGCTGGCATTGAAGCAATTTGAAATACTTGTGTTTTCAAACACTCTAATGCTGCTTTCTTTAGAACGAGAGTAGAAATGGATGTAAATGTCATTGTCTTTTAATATTCAATTATTAGCACTTCATTAGAATTTTATCTTTATTTGCTTTATCAAATGTCATGTTAATTGCATTTTATATTCTTACTCTGTAAATCTATCGCAGTTTCTTTGATTAATTTTTTAAATCAATTAAGCTGGTAAAGGTTTATTGAATAAAGCAAAAAATCCTACTGTGATTTTTTTCAGTAGTTTTTATAATAAAAACTGTCAATAAGGATAATGTAAAGAGGATCTTTAGCTGATGTGCTATGACTGATTTCAGAGCAGAAAATACAGCCTTATGTATTTTTCCAGGAGATTTTTCTTTATTGGTATCTAGTGATAGCTTTGCAGCAGTTGTGTTCTTTGCATCCACATTAGAAAATTGAAGTGATACCAATGAAACACACACAGCCTTTGGACACTGCTATGTTCTCACTGTAATTTTCTATACCCCTTCCTATGTATAAAACAGATATGCTGTAGTAGGAATGTGTGATCTCTACTATTGCTTTAAATGCTTTTTCAGAAGCACATTAGTTTTGAACTATTAATGCTAACCACACCATGCCAAAAGAGGAAGAAGAAAAGCAGGGGTGTTCATTATTGATCAATTAGTGTATGAGTACTTCAACTTACCACTGACTCCTTTTGAGGCCTATTGGTGTATGCACTTGTTTCATCCAGTATAATAATTTTATATGTTGTTTCAACCTCATGCTCAAGGATATGACTAATAGCTGAACTCAGTGGGGCCTCTCATCAAGTAATGTAAGTGAAGGTAGTAGTTTCTTGCTCCAAGCCTTGCATGCAGATTTACAAGTTTGTGCTGTCCCACTCTGCTTAGTGTCAGCTCCTTGCTCCACAGGCTTGCTCTGGAACTTTGTGTTCTTTTATTTTTATTGGGGTTTTGAGCTTCCTGTGTCTTGTTCAGTTAATCCCTTAATTTTTTAGATGTTGTCTCTGGATCAAGCTTTTATCTTGTATAGTCAAGAAAGGATCATCTAATTTGTGTAAAAGGCAAAGTAACCAACCCTGTTGCAGTGCAAAGAGGTAATACTGTCTACAAGGGAGTTTATAGAGACATTTGCTATGTAGCAGCCCTAAGCAAGAGTATATCATGGCATTTATAGACTTCTTCAGGCCTACACCAGTGCTAACTACAGGGTTGTGCTTTCCTACCTGCTGTAAATTAAATGGAAATGCTTTCCTCCTTGTCTGCATACAGATCATCTGTGTTTATCAGTTAGGCTCTAACATGTTGATGTTCTTGTCTGTGATGGTGTGATAATTAGTGATGCCATAAATGCAGAAAGTTTACCTTCTGCTGAGGTTCTGCTGCCTTTGATTTTTAACTTTCTTTTTTTTTTCCACTAAACTACATGTTGTTATTCCCTCAGTGTCAGTCTTTAATAGGCTATCTTTGACTTGTTGAAAAGGCTTTCAATAAAACTGACTTTGCAGCACGCTGATGATTGCCAGGACTCTTGTCAAGCCCTAACGATGCAGTTTGCAGGCTATCAGTCTCTGTTGTCATTTGCTGCTTCTTGTGTAACTTCTTATTTAAACTGTTCTAGTTTTGTATGTTGTAGCTTTCTGCATGTCACTGTAAACATCTTCCAGGATCTAAACAGAGAAAAGGCATAGAGGTATCAAAGATCTTAAGTATTACTTGTGACTGTTTGAAATTACTCCAAGTTGATTCTACAGCACCTTGGCTTAGATGACCAACAAGTATCAGTCTATCAAGTCTGGAGTGTACAGTTTTTGCCTTGTGGCTACCCTTCTGGTTTCACCATGATCTCTCTCTTTCCTCAATAGAGCCATCACACTGGAGAATCAGCTGGTCATCCTCGCAACATCAGTGGCCGATGCGGGAGGCTACTACGTCCAGGCGGTCAATGAAAAGAACGGGGAGAACAAGACGAGTCCCTTTATTCATCTCAGCGTAGCAAGTGAGTGCCCAAATTCTGGATAATATGCTGTCGTGCTGAGGTTGCAGACAGTGTTCACAAAAGTCTGCCCTAAAAAGAGCCTTGCTAACAAAGGATTGGATCTTTAAAGGATGTCAACTTTGCCTGGTTGTTTTGGAGCGTATTGAGCTGCTTGTGCAATATGAGGGAGCTAAGAGAGTATATGCCCTCGACAAATCACTCTCAAAGCCTTTTGTCTGATAGTTTATTTTGTTGCAGGGCAGGTACATGATGATATCCCTCACTGCTTGTTGTGAAGTTGTGATCGTAATTTCTTTTTAATGCAGGGTTTTATAATGCATTGTCTTCCATTGTGTGTGAGTAAACAAGTCACTCTTCTGAGTGCAATTTTATTAATGAGTCTATTCCCCATCTATAGCATTTTTCTTACCTGGAGTTATCACAGAGTCCCAGGGAACATGCATTTCATTGTTATTACTATTTTACATTACACAAGTTGTACTAACACCTACCATTACAGAGGGATTCTGTGAGTAGATTTTACAGCAAAGGGGAGGGAAAAGCAGCAGAGCAATGGGGTCAGAAGGACGACTAAATAAACTGGTATGCATATGTAGCAAAAATATGCATATGTGAACTATTGTAAAACATGTAGTAAGTGTATTTGTATGAAAAAAATAATATTCTAAATGTGTTGGATGGTTTGACTCCTTTTCTGAGGCCATTTGGTGAAGGGGTTTGTAATGTAGCAGTGAGGTAGGGAGTATGCTGTGCCAACGTGGAGGTATCTATTTCAGATTGTAGAGACAAGGAAGAGATGAGTGGGTAAACTGTTGGGACAGGCAGCTTTACTGGCAGGCTAGTCTTATGGTTCAGGCTCCTAGGAGATGCAAGATTTTCAGCTCTAGATCAGTCGGTACGATGAGATGCCCAAGATCGCTTGATCTTGCATAGTTAGATCTGAGACAATCCCTGTGGCTTGTTTCCTTAAAATTGCAAAAATGTGGGAGTCTGGGTTTCTGGGCAGGAAGACTTTCTGGCAAGTTGTTTTTGAAAATATGCTGATGTTTGTATATCAGAAGTTCATCAAAAACATGATGTTCCTGGGAAGCATTTAATTTCTAAGAAAATATGACTTTTCTGCCGGATTTCCTAATCAGTTTTCAAGGAAAACTCTTCTTCCACAAACAGCAGTGAGATCAGGGGTCACTGAGGGCAGAAGCTGTGTAGTAACAGACAGCAGAAGAGACAAACCTGTGTGTTATTCCCAGACATGTTTATAAATTAAATGAACTTCTCAGAAGCTTTACGTGTATCTTTCTGAAGTGGAAATACTATTCCAAAGCCACTTGTGAATTCTGGCAGTACTGTGGCATGAAGATTGTAAACATTATTATTTCTGACAGTACGAAGAGGTTTGCTAACACTTTAGTAATTTCCTTTTTAAAGCAAATTTTTATTGTTTGTATTATGTGACCAATAATGTACTTCCCACTTTAATTTCATATCTTAATTAATGCTAGAAATAGTCTGTGATCATGCATGCATAACAAGTGCTATGCAAAGCAGAAGGAAATATGACATATGGAAAAGAAAACACTTCAAAATGCTTTTCAGACTTGATACCATGAATGCAAAGTCTATCTGGAATATGAAAAATAGGGAAGATTAAAGGGATAAAAGAAAATGAAGAATGAGACAAGACAGAAAGCTAAAAATGGATTTGCTTGTTAAAATGAACATTAGCCAATGAGGCTTTAAAATAGTCGTTTTGTTGTCTAGGATTATTAGTGTTATCTAGATGTTGAAGAAAGGCACTGGCCATAGGCATTACAGTCTCTGTGAAGAAAACGAGATTAATGTGGTCATTCTGAACTTTGATCTGAGGAATAAACATACATGATACAGTAGGTAGAAGTGAATAAACCTTTTTGGTTCAGTAGTAAAAAATAATTAGGCAAAAACATAGTCCTGAAGTAATATGTGGAGAATGGTTGGTTACAGGAAAAATGGTGTTTTGGAAGAGCAATAAAGAATTCCAGCAAGTGGTTGGAGACGTTATTAAAGGTGGATCCAGTTATGGAACATCTAACATTGAATTGTCACTGTCTGAATCTTCTCAGATGCTAAGAGTGATGATACTTGTCATTTTCCATTAGGACATGTATAAAATTAAAAAATGGGTTTTAATCAGCATCAAATAAACCACAAGTAAAGTGGTATATCCAATCTCTGTGTGAGTAGATTATATATTAATTATTGAGTACAACCTTGCTACATGACTCAGCATGCAGATTGCCACTTTTATTGAGGGCAAAAGGAAAAAAGCTATAGATAAATCCCAGAGCAGTCATCCCCTGAGAACAGTGTTAGATATGCATAGCTTGTTATTCCTTGAAGGATATCGGTGTCAGACTCGGTTCAGCCAGTAGGAGAAGCACATTTGCAGAATCAGTCTAGCAGCTGAGAAGGCTGTAAGCTGTCCTGTTCTGGTCCAAAAGACATGACTGACAGTAGGAGAAAGGTATAGCCCTGAGGTAAGCAGAAGATGAGTTACTGGGCCTTATATTGCAGATTAGAGTCAATGCCTTGAATTGTGGCTGGAGGCAAATGGAGTTTGAGACACATCTGGAAAATATACTAAACTGTCCTTTCATTAATAACTGTATTTGATACATGTTGAATAGAGAGATTGGAGGTGGTTGAACATATTTTAAAATCCAGTCTAAAAACCTCAGTTGTGAGGAGATCTCTACTAGTAGAGCTCTGAGTATTTACCATAAAGATGTTTTGTTTCTTGTCAGTCTAGCCTATAGCTCATTGAGTCCCACAGAGCCTTACACACACTCATCAGCCCCTGATTACAAACAGATGGAAAACAGCTTCAAAAGAAAGCCTCCTAACTTGTCAGCATTGATTCTGCTCTGCTTGGGTCTGCTTTTCTCTCCATTCTGAGGTTGGTCAGACATGGGGAGCATTTAGGCACGAGAACATCTCCTCTTAATGGAAATTAACAGATATTTAGGACAGCTTGCTGTTTTCAGATGAGTACCCAGAATGCATTACTGTGATGGCTTATTCTTTAAACACACTTTGCACTAAAGATGTACTACCTAAGAGATATGTCCACTCAGTGAGAAGATCCAAATCTTGAGCAGTATTTTTCCTTAACAACTGAGTTCCTAGCTTGGTTAAATGCTAGTGTTCTGCAGCCCTGCCCTCTAAAGCCATGAGTCTTAATTGGAAACTCTAGGTCACAGCATGAGGTCCAGTACAACTATGCTGGAAAGTAACAGAGGTTTCTTTCCAGTGGGCATGTTTCTGCTGATATCAAGAGGATTAGATCATCCCTGAGGTGACAGACTCCAGTAATAAAAGTGATGTCCAACAGGCAGCATATTGGGAATAACGTCACATCTGAAATTAGTGTGAGATGTCATATTGGTCCTAAATGTCTTCAAATCTGTAGAACTTTATACTAAGCTAATGAAAATACTGGATTCTTTTTACCCATATGTCCCAGCTTTCATGTAAATAACACATTTTTTTGCTAGGAAAATCAGTCTGAAAGTGATTCAAGGAAATCCTTAATCTTCTTTCCTGTTTCCGTCTATTCAACAATAAATTTGATAATATCTTAAAGAGATCCTTAATTCTGTAGGCTTTTTCTTCATGCCCATTCTCCCACAGGTAGGCATAGGTTGCAGCACAGATGGGCAGTTCTCTTCCTAAAGACTCTGGCTTGTTAGGGTGATAAAGTGACATGGTTTTGATGTTACCAGTATTGGCAGGACACTTAAAGATCTAAGGATTCACTAAAGTAAGGTCACCATAAAAGTCTTTATTTCCTTGAAGGCCATACTCTGTATCAGCTAAATTTCTCTGAAACTGCACCAGATCTCTTATGGTTGTGGTATAGAACTTGAACCAACAACAAACAAAAGCCCACAACCCCCCAGAAATAGACTAGTACCTGGTACATAGCTGTAGGCTGTGCCACCTATGCATCAAGATGTTCTGGGGGGAAGTGGGGAGCAAGGATGCTAAGAGCTCCTAAATGAAACTGTAAGGATTTCTACTATAGAAGTCCAGAGCTCAAGGGTTTCAAAAAGGGAGGGGGAAGATTCATAAGGAGCTTTTTGTTACCGTAAGGAGCTGGCTGAGGTATTCACTGCAGTGTATGCAATGTGTGTCCTTGTTACTTTATTACATGGCCATGTGGCCAGACTGGTGCTGCTTTAGCAGTAGTTTGAAAAGCCCTGCTGAGATTTTTCTATTATTAACTTCAGTGCAATGCTATAGATGTGAGCACTGTTGGCCCAGTCTTGGAAACTTTGAACAGTTTGCATTGCTGTTTCAGACCTTAGTTGAAATATTCTATGAAAAATCTGAGAAGGCATCCCCCAGCAAATGATTTAAATGGCCAGTTGGCAGAAAGTGGGGATGTGTAAACGGCTCTGACAGCTCAGATGCTCCTGCTTCAATTGGTTTTGCAGTGCTAATCATCTGGAACTGCAATTCAGGACCTTGCTTCTGGACCTTCTTGTTAAGCTGTGAAATATTGAGGTGCATGTCACTTTGGGAGATTTATTAGTAAATTAGATAGCCTCAAGACCTATTCATAAGACTAGGAGATACAGAGTGTTCTGCAGAGTGACGTCTTTCTCTGATGCACAGGCTTTGTGAAAATAGAAAACAAGATTGATGACAATTTTAAAAACCTTGCCAGGCAGCATTTCTGACAAGTCAAAGATAATAAAGCCAATTATCATTTAACAAAGATAAATTTTTCCCTGGAGCACTGGCAATGCTTAAAAAACCACCCCACCAAACCAAACAACAAACCCAACCCCAACCCCATCAACAAAACAGCTCAAAAAGAAAAGGAAAGTTGAGGGCTGAAAATTAAAATCCTGGCATGGTCACATTGCAATCAATTTGAAATATGAGGGTGTTGTGTTGTTCTGCCCAGCTTCCACTTGCAACAAGAAGACATTTATTCCATTACAGCAGACATTAACACGAGGCTAAATAGACCTTGTTTGTCTCTGGCTGGCACCTAGTTTGTTCTTCAATTTGCAGAGGGAAAGACTCCCAGTTCAGACTCAGAGGGTACTGATTTTGCACTGAAAGGTTTTTGGTTTTATGTTATAATGGAAGATACTTAAGGTAGCACAAGATGTTTAGGTTTCTTTCAGTATTCCTGAAAATGAAATATTCTTTACGTTGTTAGGAAAGAAAGTGAGGAAGAACTTGCCACGTGAGCTGTTGGTGTACTTGGTAGAACATTACTTTTGACATCCCTCTGTCAGTTTGTTAAGATAAGTTTTCAGAAGTTTCTGAGCAGGCATTTTCCTCTCTGGAACAGAGCATTTCACTAAGATAATTTTTCATATTAACCACCAAGGTTTGTTCAAGTCAACAGATGTTGAGGATCCTTCATGGGTATGTTTGAAGCATGCTAGTGCATGAATTTTTCATAGCTAGTTCCAGCTTTCAGGTGTAGGCAGGGGGTAAAACAAAACAAAACAAAAAACAAAACAGGAATGGGATGGAACCCCTAGGGAGTAGGTATTTCTGTTCTAAGGTGAAATTCATGTAAGCTCTATAAACTTTTGTTACTGATTTTAGTTCATGCCAAGGGAATTTACTTCACTTAGCCTCTCTGGGTCAGTGCTGTTGAGGTGAAATTAGTGCTTCAGTTATGGAATTGGGTTTTTTTCCTTTCCTGGTGGGGGGAGGAGAAGAAAATATGGAATGAAATGAGGTTGCATTTCTGTGCCATGATTGTACATGGTTGTCTAAGGTTGTGAGCAAATAGTGGGGAAGCCCAAGATAGCTCAGCTCTCTGTGCTCTGCTTTTAGCTCACTCTTTGAAATCATGATATTTCCTTTCTCATTTTCTACTCAGGTTTTGCTTTCTCTTTATTGAGCAGAATTTCCAGGAAGGAGATCTTCATGGTTGTGTCATGTGTGGTTTCATGTGTGCTTTTAGCTGTGATGGTCACTTAACTTTCTTTTGTTCCCCAAAAAGTCAATCTGAAGGAGACAGAAGTGTCTGGGATTTAAAACTGAACCTTAGGAATAAGTTCTGTGTAAATGCCATCTTTAATACCCTGGTAAAATACTGTCAGTCTTAATGGCTTTTCTTCAGTTGCAGCTCCAATCTGCTCTAGCACTAAAGGGCATAAATTTTTAAGTGGGAATCATTGCTTCTTATTATTTTGAGACTAGATTGAGTACAATTGTACCTTGCTTTGGAGATGTATGTATGTGTTTAAGTCAAATGCATTTTAGTAACGATTATAGCTATGACATAAAGGACTAAATTGAGTTAGTGTTAAAGATTTGTGATATATTGGAACAAACATTAGTTTCTGCTTTATCCAGAGCTAGGAATTTCAGTGAAGGATGGATATTCTCACTAGTTTACCCTATTATGTACTGCAAAAGGGATGCTGTATTACAGTGTGGAATCATTTTCTATGCATTACAAAGAAATAACAGATGATGATCAGGATTTATCAGCATTCTTTCAGATTGCACTGCTGGTTTTTAGTTTGTGGTTTTTTTCTCTTTTGTTAAGTTTCAGCCAGATCTCTTCTGTAATTCTTTACCTTTCTTGTCCTTAAAGGAATATTCCATCAGTGCCCTTTCTGAGAAACAGCAGAAATATTGGCTGGTCTCCAACTTCTTCTTCCTCTGGACTGTTTTTGCTAATGCTTATTACCATACATTGTGGACTTTTGCATCTGCTGCAGCCTCTGTCCCAGGCAACTAGTGTCTCCTCTGCTAGTAGTTTATGCAATGAAAAGATAATAAAATAATCTATCTTTAAGATTATTTTTTCCAGTCTTGCTATTTAAAGAGAACTTACAGCCAAAAAGAGCAAACCCCATATCTTAATATCTGGCACTTCATTGTCACCCTGTTGTATCAACAAATGTAATAAAGGCATAAATACATGGTTTATGGAAAGAATAGTTCCTTCCTTTTCTCCCAGATTCAACCACAGAACTTTGTAATGGGAGCTCATCAGTATCTGGTGAAGTGCACCAGAGCTTGGGTGTCTGTTCCTTCAGCATATATTTAGATGTTATGCCTCCTGCTCTGAAAAGATGGCAAATGCTAAAGTTTCTATAATCTAACCTATAATGTTAATATAGCTTCTTGTTACAGTTGTCTGTTTATAACATTTGGGGTTTTGTGTCTGCAGGAGATCTGAAATACGCACTCACACACACTCACTGGCTCTCAGAATCCTGGGTTGTCTCCTAAAGCCTTTATTTATATCTGACACATGCAATTAATCTCTCCCTATCTCTAATCACTTTTGCTATTACATTCATTGGAGTGATTTGTATCCTATCTCTGTCACTGCTCTTGTAATTGATATGTGGAGATAAGAGATTCTTAGAGGACACAAACAAGGAAAAGAGAAAATTGAATTTACCTTGCAATCATTTTATAAAGTGTGACATACATCAATTATACATGCCATCCAGGAAAATGCCACCTTCAACAAACTCTGATGATTTGTTGGAAGACCAGCCTAAGAGAAATGCCAGAAAACTTTTCTGGACAGAAAAGTATTGCTAGTCCAACAGTCAGACTTTTCATTCCCACTGATTCACCTGCTTTTTTTTTTCTTTTTTTTTGTTTAAGTAATACTGCAGAATTTACAAAAACTGTATCATTTTTGATCAGTGTTTTTCTTCAGTCTGTCTTGCATTAATCCTCTAGTGTAGAATAAGATGAAAGGAAGCTGCTGAAATAAACATTGTTTTGATCAGACATAAAAAGATGATGTTGGTTACTCAAGATTTAATCATCTTTAATGGGTATAAGTGGTAAGATTGATAGCATGGCCAATTCCAGCCTAGCCACATTGTGCAATGAAAGTATTCCTGTTTGGTTTCTCTTTTCTATTTCATTGCACTAAGAGAACTATTTTTCTCAGTCTTGTTGAAACACTTTGTACTCCAGTTGTTGGCATCATAGTAGTAGTTCCTGTCCATACTTGTAAATTTAAAGACTGCTTGAGGATCTTTAAAAAATTTCAATATATACTGATAGTATTAATATAAAATATATAGTATAGAGGTCAATAATATAATAGCAGTAATAGAAATCATAAAAATCAAAAGGTTTAAGTCAAGCAACATCCAATGTTGGCCACTTCCTGGGACCAGCACTGGCAAAAGATCTTTTCCCCAGGGCTGGTTATTTCTTTATCATGTACACCCAAGATCAACTGCCCTTTCTGAAGACTTACAGAGCAGACAGAAGTACAGTGATTTGTAAAGGGCTTTGCATTTCAGTTTGCATAAGTATCATAATTCTGAAGCTATAAAAGGAATAGCTACTGGAGACTCACATATCAATTTACCTCTTTGGAACATTATCTTTTGATCTCTCATGTGTCCAGTTCTGCTATGCCAGTCTCCTGGAGTATTCCAAGTGGCTGATTTAAATCTTTTGCTTTGTTTCCCATCTCCACACAGTTGGATGTATTTAAATATAGTCTTCATTAGTTTAAAGTTGCTAAACCCTCCTGAAGGTGCTTTTTACCTAGAAGGAAAGAACCTGCAATTTACTGAAGCAAGCTTTGGCTTAAACATGTTATTGTAAGAAAAAAAATAAATCACATTTGGAGGAAAAACTTTCAAGATATGGCTGTGGCAGCTTTGTCCTCTTCTGTATTGAGGCAGCTTGTCCTGGCTGATCTGGGAACAAGAGGGAAAATGAGACAAAGCTCTTCCTTAAGAAATAAGATCCTTCTCACTGTTTTCCTATGAGCTGGATAAATTTGCAGCATATAGGGTGGTTTGCTTTTGGGGTTTTTTTTGTTTGTAGGAGTAGGACTTGCTCTTCAGCTTGGAAAATAAGCAATTTAGCAACTATCTGATGCTGTTCTTTAAATTCTCATTGTATTGGGCAAGCTGGAAATGTCTTATAAACAGTATAGATAAGGAATAATAAATATGCTGAAACCAGATGTTTAATAGACTAAGTTCTGTCCTTACTCAGTTACTAAAATAGCCCAAATCTATCCTAAGGACTGCACTGCACATGGTCAAGGTCTGCATGGCAGAGCTGGTCCCCCACCCCCACCCTGCACATTTGCAAAACCTCATTTTCATCTCAAGCTTTCACAAACATACAGGTGCTTGAGGGTTATCATTTTTAAAGCTCTCCATATTAAAGATGTTTTTAATTTCTTCTCTCCATACATCACAGAACAGGAAAACTGAATAAGGATAGAATCCACTCAGATGCCTGGGTCATCCTTCTGCCAGATAGATATGATTTGTCTAAGTAACCCCCAAAGTGCAGACAGTAGTCTGTGTATGAATAAAGATGAAAAAACCCAGTGATGACAACTGCAAGTGGAGCATTGCAGGGTCAGGATATGCAAGAGTGAAGGACATCTGTAAAACTTTAAATGTTCTTTGTATAGTCATGTTGTGATAAGGTATTTAATTTGATTGTTAGTGTTTTGTTCAGTAGACAAGATGGAAGTTAATTAGATTGACTGGACACAGTCTAGCTGGGCTTGAGGTTTCTTTTAAATCAGCTATCCAAATTTTACTCAAAGTATCCTTAGTCTTGGAAACCTCTTTTAGATTTTAAGGATTTTCTATGAATTTTAAAGTAATGCATAATAACACCACCTTCCCACCCCACTTGTAAGAGAGAAACTCAGACTTGGCTGTAACCTGAGTTGCTTCACCTGAGGTACATAAAAGCTGCATTGATTTCTTGTCCACTTGCTTGTACCATGGGAGCTGTAAACTGCCAATCCAGGATGTTCCTTATCCTTTGCTTTTGTACTCCTCAGTCTCTCATGTTGTCATTTGCATCTGAGCAGTGCATAGATGTTGGAGTGATCCAAGTCCTGATTTATTTTTTTTTCCACTTACACACTGTGCTGTAAAGTGGTAGAAATGCTGATTTATTATTGTGTTCAGACTATTGTCTACACTTTTAAACCCCTTAAAAATAATCCATAATCCAAACCCCTGCCTTTTTATGGTGGATAAATCATGTTAGCTACAGAATGTGGGAACACAGTTACAACTTCCATAATCTAGGAGAACACTTTTGTTAAATAGTATATCTTTAAAGGACTGTAAGCTTTCTGTGATAAAAGTGAAGGAATACAGCAGCCAGGAAGGTGCACACAGTATTCTTGTCTCTACAGCCCTGTTTGTGCAAGTTTGGTCCACCTCAGTGAAGTATGTTCACAAGCTGAGAATAAGTAGCTTGCTGCTGTTGCGTGTAGGGGAGAAACTGCAGTGGACAGTGTGGTGTAGCAAGAAGGAAAGATGAGAAGTTGCCTGGTGTTTGGGGTTATCTTTCTCCCCACTTGTTTCTTGCACATTAAGGAGAGATAAAAAGGAAAGCTTTCTTATTTAATCCATGTTGGCTATGTTTTTGATCCATTCTGCAAAGCCATATGCTCATAAACCTGATTTAGTAAAGACAGTGATGGCTTAAAAAGCCAGCAATGTTGTCTTCTGCAAGTGCTGGGAAAGAAACTGCACACTCAGTGCTGCCTTCAGCTATCTGTGTGGATTTATCCCATGGCTGTGAGTGATACTGTCAGAGCTATTAAAGAAAGTAATTGGGAGTGAGTGATTAAAATTGTAGATGGCCTTTTCAAGGTGATTATGAATATTAAATCAGGTCTGTAAAAGCTAGCTGAAAAGGCCCATGAAACTAAAAAGGGAATATGCTGAGGATAATTGCACCTAAAAAGAGGATCTCGCAGGCATGCTATGCTCATCCACCCTCCCCCAATCAATCAACCAACCAACCAACAAACCCCAGGAAGCAAAATAATTCAAGTGGACCTATTGTATCAAAGGAGGTGGAACTAAATGCCTGCCTTTTTTGGCTGTAAATCCCTCTGTGCAGAGAACTTAGTGCATCTCAGACTGGATGATCTTTTGAGATCCAGGACAACCCCAAACATCCTGTGGTTCTGTGATTCTGTGATCTGCAATGTTACGCTGGGTCCATTGCTGAGCAGTGATAGTCTGCAGTCCTCTGCACGATGCTGTGTCATTAACAGGGATCTTTTCCTGTTCTTTTCCAATTGCAGGTAATTATGACAAATGTTCCTTTTCACATCACCCTGGAAGGAGGCCAAAATTTACAGTGGAGTGACTTAATTTCATTTTGTGAACTTTATCTCACAAAGCAAGGGTTATGGGGGAATTTCTTTTTAGCTGAAAAATCTGAGGTTCATTTTGTTCCATAATTTCAAATGGAAACTTGAGATGCAAACAAAGATTGAAGTAAAGAAAGCTGAAAAATGAATATTTTCATTTTGAGCCCTGCTTACTTAAGCAGAGAGCTTTCACATATGTTTAAATAGCTTGTGAATTTAGAGCCCAAGGGATTGTTTTCTTTTGCATATTGTGATTATAGACTTATCATTTCTGGACCAATTTCATGCTTTCGAATAGAAGAATTTGTATGGTTGCTTATACTTCAACATATTATTATTGTATTGATCTCAAACCTAATGCTGGCCTATCTAATCTGCTCTTAAACTGTAAAACACCATGGGATGTATTGTGAAGAATTATAGAAATGTATTTTGCAATTATTATTTATTACCCTTGGTGTGAGAGGAATAATTTGTTTAATCATCTGAGGAACTGCTTCTCTTTCAGGCAGTGCTTCTGTTTACATGACTTTTGTGGTCAATGTTATGTCACTGGGGGGTTTTTTTTGCATATTGATTCTTTATCTAAACTAATACTATTTCACTTATGAAATGGTAAATTCGATAGAGAATTCTGTTTATTCCACTACCATAACACTTAGTTCTAACCATAATGACTTGGGAACTGGTCTATGGCCTCCTTGAAAAAACATTTCTACAATACAAGTGTTTTAAGAAGCTATTCTAAAAAAATACTGAAACATTTATTCTTAGTTCCTTGCTAGTCAATGCAGCAGGCATGTTGTTAAGGGGTAGGTGGTCTAAACAGATGCTCAGTGCTTCCCTTTAACTGTGGAAAGACAAATTCCACCACGTAATGCAAATAGAAAATACCCAAGAATTTATGAATAATTAAAAAAAAAGGATTTTTTTTCCTATAGAAAGAAGCAATGAATTAGGATATGGCAATATTCTGATTTATTTCCACCCTCAAGACAAACATGTAAATGTTAAGGTTTCCAGAAGTGTCGTGTGTGAAATACAGGCACAGTAAATGGGGAAGCTGTTCAACATGGAAAGTATCTTGGCAGAATTTGGATTATCAGTTGCCACTTTGCTTTTTTTGGCAAGGATGTTGAGTACTCTTTTATATGATTGATATAATCTGTAGCAACTTTGAGGACCTTGGATCCTTTGAAAACCAGTCCTGCAGGCCACAGCATCAGCACACAGAAAGACTTGCAGTAGGTGTGGTGAGGAGAGGACGCTGCCTTTGACAGAACTATGGCTGATGGATCTGGAGCATTTATTGATGGAGAGGGCAATCTGCACTTCATAGGCTAATGAGGAGAAATATTATGGAGTCTGGCAAACCTTTTTGGACTGCTGAGTTCCTGAATAGAATGCAGAATTTATTAAAAAAAAAAAAAGAGTCTGGAATGGTTGCATATTTCTGTTGTAGTTTGTAATGGTTTTGACACCTTGCCAGTGCCACAGAAATAGTCACTTGGGCTACTTGATGAGGGCTTTTTTTCATAGCTTAAAGATGGAAAAAGCAGTGCTAAAAGATCACAGATGAATATATTTTTACAGTATTGTTACAAATGCTTTCAAAGGGTGTTTGTAATGGAAGATGTGCCAGACCTCTAATTACGGTGGCAGTATGAGATGCTGCAGCGTATGTGCTCACAAAGGAGGGGGTTGGAATAACATTGTTTGTCTGGAGTTTATGGCTTGCTGATGCAGGTAGATAGTGTTTCCCTTGGTTCACTCTTTACACTGCACGTACCAGAGGTGGTGGTTTTATTTTTATCAAAATATTTCTGAGTTGTGAAACTGAAAATATAGAAGTTATGAGTTTACTGTGAATAATGACCAAGTTGTTTTCCTGGAAGCCTTTGCAAGCACTGTTTCTTTAAGGCAGCTTCTTTTTTATGTTGCTACTTTTCCAGAAAATAGCTTTATTGCTTTAAAAGACAACTGTTTTAAGTAGAGGCTTATGAAGTCAGCTGACAGGACTTTATTGCAATCTTTAAAAGACTGGGGATTAACGAGTCAATTATCCTGCTCTAGTTTTGTGTGAATCAGGTACTTCATTTCAGTTTCACCTCCTAATGTCACAAACAACCTTGATGACTTCTCAGTATTTTAATACTGCATTTACACATGCTTCACGACAGGGGATAGCAGTGGGACTGGAAGTACAAAACTCCTTTGTCTGTTAATGCTGAAGATAAAACAGTTGTGACGAATGCTTGTCCTTAACTGGGTGGTGGTTTTGAAGTATTCGTCAGAAGTGAATATGATTTACCAAAGTAACAGTTGTGATGTAAAAGGTTGTTTCATAATTCATGGAATAAGGATTTTCCAAAGTAAATTTAGCCTTCATGGTGCAGCATAAACTGATTTATAGAAAGTGGTATGAAGGAGTGCAAAGAGGAAACCAGCAAACCTGTCTGTGCTGATGACCCTTCTGACTCCAGACAATCAAATGGCTCTGCAATTTAGCTTGTTTTAGCATCCTATTATGTTTCTCAGACATTGCTATTTAAAAAAGAAAAAAAGGTGGACAATGCAGTATTGTAGGCAGTGTGTGTGTTGTAAAGAATAGGTCATTTTGTGAAATCTGTCAGCTTTTCAACTAGGTGACAGAAGCCCTGTTTCCTCTTCTAAGTGTTCAGTGGTGTTTTAAGTAGTCTCTCCATTGTTGCCTATAGTGGACTTACGGGTACAATGAGTTAAAGGTGAACTGAGTTGCACAATCAATTCAGAAGGCAAAGAGGTTTGTGCCTAAGTTGTGTTATGCTTACTCTGTCCTCTGCAAATTCAGCAATATGAAAGGAGGGAACTTGTCTTCAGAGCCAGAGCTGTTCCTTCTGGTGGCCTTAAGAACCACGTAAGATCTCTCTCCTTTTCATCCCTGATTGCCATGGGAAGTTTAAAGCCTGTGTTTCAGAAAGGGATGCTGGGTGGCAGCCTCTGGAAATGTGCAGAGCTCTCCAAAACTGCATGGTGGGTAATATATAAGATCTCCATGAGAAGGGCAGATGCTGTCTGAGGGAAGGAGTGCACATAACACAGACACACATACAGCTTTGAGTGTGTTCTTCCATCAGGTTGTAGCGCAGTTTTATGAGCTTTGGAGAAGATGAGGACAGGATTTTTGGGGGGGTTGTTGGTTGGCTGGTTTGGGTTTCTTTGGGTTTTCCCCCCCACCCCAAGAATATATCTCATGCAATCCATTCAGAAAGAATAAGGCAAGAATAAGAATCCTCTGTAAGTCACAGCAGGTTATCCTTGTAAGTAATTCCAGTTCTGCTCTGATTTTACCAGAGGATTTTGAAAACAACTGAGTTGTTTATGCAGAGGAGGATTCATGGGAATGTGATTCTCATTTACAAGGGGAGAGTGTGTGTGTGAATTCTTTTTTACAATATTGCCACCATGATCCTGAAGTGATTCAGGGATTGATTTGTAATACATTCTGAATCAATTAAGGCTTTAATCAGCAAGCAGCAAACTTCAGATGGCTTGTGGACTAATTTTACCATCTCCTATCAACATGAACCTAAGCTGGAAAAAGAAAACAATTAAGGAGATGTAATTATCTGTCCTGATTACTGAATTAGGAGAGTTTGTGTTTATTCCACTGCTCTGTAAAAGGAGAAATCTGGTTTGAAAACCAATTTCAGGCAGCTACTAAATTGCCCAGGGTGGCAGGGTGCAATGTAGACGTTTGCTAGGAGAGTTTTGGAAGAGGTTTGTAGTTAAAAGCTATTGTACAAGTACCACATCTCGAGCTTTGGAGGCTGTTGCTTGACAGCTCTATGGGGTGCTACACAAGATCTACTACTTGAGAGTATTTTTTTTCTCCCTATGCTTAAAATGAGTGTGGATTTTGAAGGCAGAGTCTCATCTACATTAACTTGTCCAAGTATATATATCTATGCTTATATCTAGTGATCATAAAAAATTCTTGCAGTTTCTAGAAGCCAGGAATTAATGTTTAAGTTTCCATATGATGACAACCTTTCTAGAAAGCAAGGGAGAGACAAGCATCTCTGCATGATGAAACCTAACAGTCTCATTTCCCTCTGGTAGTGTCTTCCTGCTGTTGAGAGGAACCTGCTGTAAGTTATTGGTATTTTGCTCAACTTCAAATAAGAGCCTATAGAAATATACCAAAATTATTACATAATCCTATGTCAAATCAGACTTCTGGTAGGATTTTTATTTTCAGCTTAGCAAAGAGATAAATACAGCTTTGTGCCAGACCTTTCCTTGCCCTTTATATCATCCCAGATCTGATCAGAACCCACAAATTGCATAAAGCCTCTGATAAACCCTCAGCTTACAATGGTAGTGTTCCCATATTTAGCAGAATGTTAATCCTGACATGTTTAGCTGCCACGCTGAAGGATTGCTGCTGCATCCTCTGTAAGGTTCTGAATAAATGCCCAGAACTCCAGTGACTTATAGGTCAATTACAGTAATTGGAAGGAAAAGGAAACAAGAAACCTTAGTAGTATCAGACAGGAGTGACACCTCTAATTTTTTATTAGTGAGCAGTAAACAAGCTAGTCACTAATCACTGATATTGAAAAATGTGCCATATAACTTCAGCCTATAAATGGTGTCATTTTTACAGGGGGTGTGTGTCTCTGGGCAGTACTGGGATTATTTAATACTGTGGAACAAAAACTTGACTCAAATGAAATTAAAACTGTCTCCTTAACAAAACTTTATTTAAGCAGCAAGAGATAAGATTGTCTCAGCCACATTTATGTCACAGAAGGCTGATTTTATAGTGTTGGTGATACTCAATTAATAGCTTAGTATATTTTGGAACTTCATCTCTGTTGTTATGAAATAAACTAAAAGTACAGTCACTGTACAAATATAAATTACACCCTCTCTGCTGGAACACACTCATATAAAGGCCCAACCACTCTCTCCATTTACACAGTATCATGTAAATTAGAGTTGAATACTATTGTAATTTATGCAGATTTCATAAATATATTTGAATTTCAGAGCAATAAAATGGGTTATGGCATTATTGTCAAGGTAATTAATACTCATGTTGTCTACTGCATTTCATTTCTAAATTAAGAAAATCTATTCTGATAGGTATGTTTGAAATGTATGATGCTTCCTAAGGACCCTTGGTGTTAATACTCTCTTAATTCAGTACTGTATGCTATCTAGAGTTGCTGGGTTATGTTGCTTTTGGCAGGCTCCAGAGAGAAGAAATAATTGTACTCACTTTCTTTGCTTTTGTTACCTAGTCTGGCTGGACCAATAAGTACATTTCTGCAAGGAAAAGTCTTTGGAGATGTTCAGGTTGCCTAACCCAGCCCAGGGCAGGACAGGAAGGGAGCAAATGACTGCTTCTAAAGAGGGTGATACTCTGCAGGGTCAGATATTTCTGTAGGTAGAAGAAATGACAGCTTGTTTTACTCTAGCCCTATAAGCTTACAGACTGCAGCAGATAACCATCAGTGTTGGGTTTCCTTGCACAGCTTCACCAAATCTAACAGGGAACTTGTTTAAAACTGGGAATTTGTTGCATTGGTGGAATGCAAATGTAAAGATTAGGACATAGATACATTTCTAGGCTTACATAAACACATCTCACAGAGAATACTTCTGTGATCAGGAGACTGGAGAGAACAAGAAGTCTCAGAAGAATACGAGGTATGTGCACTGTTATCTGCAGGAAGGTACAAGATAGTTTAAATTATTTTAAACTCATCTGAGGCTTCAAGAGTTCTGGACAAGCTATGTATCCACTTTCTGTGCAGCCTGAGGTCTAACTGGGCAGAGATTTCTCGATGTATTTGAAGGACTAGCAAGTTTCAGACTAACTCAGTTTGTCAGCTGCAATACAGCTGTGCTTTGTTCTCAGACCACTTGAGAAGCGTGGGCTTCACCACGAGCTTGGCAAGAGTATTTTGGGCAATTATGAAGGAATCATGGACTTAGTGTGAGAAGAGAGTCAGTGATTCTGTGTAGTAACAATCTTATTTTAGTGTTATCCAAAGTCTCTGCTAAGTGTTGCGCCATTCAGATACATATGTGGAAATAGAAATGTTCTGTGAAGGAGGTAGTTTGTGTTATTCTAGCAGTCTCCAGGTACTTAATATAGGAAATACAGCAACTGAATCTTATCTTTAAAAAAAAAAAAAAAAATCATTTTCTCCTGAGGTATATCCATGGTATGTGTTTCTTTGGTATTGACCTGGAATTGTTACTGATCACTGTTACCTTGCAAATATCCAAAAAGTTCCTGTTTCTCCTCATAATAATCATTTCTGACAGGATTCTGAAACTATTGATGGAAAGGATCAATTTGAGCAGACTGGCCATGGTAGTGTTTCATGCAGACTGAAGTGTGGAAGGAGGAGACATTTGTGTGAGATCAGGAAATGTCTAGAGCACATATTTCAAGGAAGAGAGTAAATTGCAGTAGGTGATGAACTGGTGGGAGGTAGGGGTCTTCTCCTCTGCCAAAGCTAGCTGTGTTGTTGAACAGACAGCATTTTGGACAAATGTCATATCAAGAGATGAAATAAGAAGTTTCTTAGAGAAACAAGCCTAGACAGGCTGCTTTTCTAATGAGTTGGGAAAAAGGGCAGTCTGCAGTCAGCCTGCTCCTCTAGTAACTGAAGGGCAAATAAATGTTAAATCTAATTTCCCCCAGAGACAATGAGCAGATTATTGAGAATGGGAAGTATAGGCAGAGTTATCACCTCACCTGGTGACACAGTGTTTAGCAGTATTAGGTTTTTACTTAGCATGACTGTCACAAGGTTTCTTTATTTACCAGCTGGGTCACAATGTATGTGAAGAGACATCTTGTCTACAGGAAATCCAGATGGTCTCCCTTCTTTCCTTTCTTCTCCTAGTGGATGCAAAAGGTCAGAAGAAAAACAGCATTGGGAATTCTTGCTGCCAGCACAACATGCTTTTGACTATGCCTGCATCAGAACCACAGACTTTAATTTCCTTTACACTGAACTAAGGTTAGACTCACTTAAAGGTCATTCTCTGTGCAGTAGGGGTTGTTTTGTTTTGCCATTTGTTTTATTTATTGAGAACAGCATCTTTCCTGAGAAGAAAAGTGTTTTCCCCTGCTATTACCTCTCCTTTTCTGAAGTTGCTTTTGAAAGGTGTTTCATTACTTGCTAAGCTCTGAAGTGATTTTTCTGATAGTGATAATATCAACTTGCAAAATCTTTGAGCTGGGAGCATTTTTATCTCAGAACTGGAATAGTGCTTGTTGGATAAAGAGATGGTGACATTTAGAATTGACCCTGCCCTTATTAACTCAGACAGAACTCTGAAAATATTCTGTTATCTTTGTCAGCTCCACCAGATTCTGGAGATAAACTCCACCATATGTTGGACATGACCAATGCTGTCATCATACAGCTTGCTTTGGAAAGTCAAATGATTAGTTTTATCAACTAATGTTGGAAAAATAATTTTTAATTGGCTTCAGAATTATCCAGGTGAAGAACTCCTCTGTTCTAAAACTGACCAGAACTTCTTGCCTCCTAACTGTGACAACTTCTGTAGAAAAATAGGTGCTGCTAAAAGGCTCTCTCTCTTCTTGGCATCCATTACAAGCTTGGTAAGACAGTGAGAAGACATGGTTTGTCTTATGCTACCTGGGTATCTGGGTGTTCAGTAACTGTTAGAAAAAACTCAGTCTCCATCTGTGCACAGGAAGATGGAGAGATCACACCCAGAGCTAGATATTGCTATGAAGGTTTGCAGTGAGAGATCTGGAACTGCCTCTAGAAATAGGAATAGGAAAACTTATCTGATGTGTCTTATTCCTGCCTCCTGACACATAAAATGTGAATTATTTGTTCTTTGTTTGGATCATGCCAGGTATTTTTCAAGGTAAAGTATATAGGATCTTGGTTTTGAAGGATTAAAAAAAAAAAAAAAGAGAAATAAAAGGAATGCAAATGTGAGCATTTCCATGCACATGGGAAAAAGCTGGGACCACCAGAATATGACAGCTTTAGGATTAAGGATGAGCTGGTTTATTGGATGATGGAGTTCTCCTCTGGGCAGGCACGAGAGGATTTTGTTAGCTATTGGTCTCATTATGTAATTTGCTGTTTGTGCTCCTAGCTCCAGATGGCTGGATTGAAAAATAAAATTAATAAATTATCTTGACACAGTTTAAAAGTTCCCTGTTGATATCCAGGTAATATCCAAAACATTATATAGAGAATTGGTGGGCTGCCATGAAGTAAAGAGAAATAAATAACTTTTAAGTGTTCTCTTTGCTTGTTGAAACTCTACTTTGGCTTGAGAAGAGTTGTCAGATATTTTGAATGTCTTTGTAAAAAGGAGCTTACTTGGGGCCTAATGATATTGTTGTTCTGCTTGCTGTTACAGAAGTAAAGCATCTGGTAAGGAAAACATGGCCTTGTATTAAAATGATGTCTGGTGATGTGAAAGAGCCTCGAAATGAGGCTAAGTTTGGCTTAGGAATCATATTGTTCCAAGTCAGAAGCCATCCATGCCCGATGTTTTCTGTTGTAATAAATATTGGCTGCTGGTGAGAAGCCTGAACACTCTCCTCACACCACCCATTTTGAAATGCTTAAATGGAATATAACAATGTCTCTGTATGCTCCCAATGGAACAAAGGCAGAATTCTCTCTCCCACTTCATTCCAAGGATGGCACTTCCTCCCTTCGTCCTGAGGGCCAATATTCCTTAATTAAAAAAAACCAGAGCCCTATTCAACTCTTTCTTCTCAAACCAAATGCCCATAAATGAGAGATTTGTCTGCATAAGATGTAGGCACAAAACACTGAATAGAGCTTACAATAATCACAGCAGAAGTTTTAAAAGGAGCAGTCCTTTGTTCCCATGTCAGAGTAGAGCTAGGACTCCCGTGATTTCCAAACAGATCATTCCATCTCTTTTAACACAGCTTTTCCTGTTACTGTGCAATTATTCCACTGGTTTTTCTTTGCCTTTGCTAGACTAAAGGCTCTGAAAGCAGAGACAAAGGTGGAGAGAAGCTTGAAGATTGTGTGTTGTGAAAGTGCTTTGTTGCAGAGTTTCAGAGAGCTGCCTGGGTGTATCTCAAATTGGAACAGGACCTTACGTCCTCAGTTTGACCGCTCGGTGCCATGCTGCCTCTCCTCACAGGAGCTCAGTCATCTTCGGTCAATAGGTTTTGCACTGCCTTTTTTGTCTGTCTGTGCTTAATGTACCATGTTTCCTCCTCATCCTCCCCCTCCCCTCGTTTAAAACAAACATTGCCATGCTTGAAGCGCTTCTCTCGCTGTTAAAAAGTTATAGCCGGAGATGGAGCAGAGCAGTGATCTGATTAAAGTGATTAAAACTATATACAGAATGCATAATTAACCTTTGCCCAGGCTGTCATGGGGAGCTGATGCATGGGGCTGATACTGTATCTCTCTGTGGCAGCAGGCGTATGCTACATGGCTATTTTATTTCTTTCTTTTTTTTTTTATCTGGAGAACTTTAATCGCTCGAGATAAAGAGCCAGGAGAGAGAGATCAGGGCTGTATTAATCCTCTCAATGGCTTTATAATTTCCCCACTATTCTGCTGCTGGTAATCAAGAAAAATAATGCTGGCTTAATCCTGGACGCCAAGGTCAATCATCCCTGAGCTTTTTGATAGTAAGGATGTCATTATGAAAAGACTTTTTAATGAACGGCATTTTCCTTGCCTGTTTTAGGGCCGGCCATAGGTGTGTGATTTCTTACTCCTGGTGGAAGAATATGTCTTGGTTGGAGTAGTAATTAGCCCTTTTTGATCACTTTCTGACAGCTGGCTAGGGCAGCAGGATGGTTGCAGCAGACAAAGGCTGTTTTGGAAAATACTGGGGGAGAAAGAGTGCCACCAGTCAGCCAGGGCTTGAACAATAGCAACAGAGAGGCTGCTTCTGGAGATCAGCAGGTGAACAGGAGGGCAGGAGGATTGTACAAAGTAGTGGTGGAAGCATATGTCCAATCTCATTAGGTCTTGATGTGCCAGACAGACACACAAACTGCAGAGAGGCTACTGCACCACAGAATTTGTTTTCTGGTGTGACTTCAAGCTACCACGATTTTAGTTCTCTTTTTGTTTTTTTTCCCCCCTATTTCTGAACTAAGGTGAAAAAGCTTTTGGGCTGTTTTCTGAAAGCTGATATTCTGAACACCTTAAAAAGCCAGCTCTGTAAGTAATGCTGCTTAGCATCACATTTAGCTTAATTCTGCAGTGCTTTCAAGATTAGAAATGGTGAAAGATATGTCTGTCACTGAGACATCTCTAAAAGTGCTAAAAAGGCAGAGTTGACACTCGTACAAAAGCTGATGTTAATAGTGGGCTGATCTCATGAGAAAACATATCAGCTGTATTTGTGTTTGGAGAAAAAATGTTAGGGAGTTTTCAGCGTTGTCCTCAGCCAACGTTTCCCTTAATCCTAGGAGATTATTCTGTGTTCTTGCTTCTCACATTCATGGTTGATAACATCTAACAGTTAAGAAATGTGCAGAGGATATTAACACTTTTGCCCTCTGCAAAACAGACCCTGTCTTCTAGAAGCATCTGTTAGGAATTACTAACTTTTGACTTTGGTTTTTGCTGTGTTGCAATCCAGAGCATCCAGACGAAGCTTCTTGTGTAAAGTCAATGGTGGTTTAAAAGAGTAAAATCAAACACAAAGGAAACACCCCTGGACACTCCATTTCATGCAGATCCTCAGCAGGCCAGTTTTAAATGCAACTTGAAAAATACAAACACATACTAGAGTAGAACAGGACAAAATCCACACTTAGTCCAGTCAAAGCCAAGATTTGCAAGGAGAAGGGGGTTTATTGCACAGTTCTGTTACATTTGGTGCTACTGCATGAGAGTTGTATCGCTCATGGCATCGTCCTACCTGTCACAGTACCTGGGCAGAGAGGTTAGCTTAGCAATAGCTGAGCTGCTTAAAGTCCAAGCATTCAAGGGATGGGTGACAAACCTTTTCAATATGGGAATCTTAGGTTTATAATATTGCAAAATTTGACCCTTTCTTAGGAATATGCAGAATATTCAAGATCCTCTTTGGGATTTAAGCATTGGGTTTAGATAAGGTGCTGTCAAGGATCTTTGTGTTTCTTGTGATAGCAGAGATTGTTTTATCTGCAGTGGAAGTTTTTTGGGTTGTTTCATAGCAGTCATTGTATCCAGGGGCAAGATGAATTATATGTTCTACAACATCATATTTTTTTGTCTCAGGGAAAAGATGGTGTTTTACAGCATCACAGCCAAAAATAAAAAACCCTAATGGCTTTTTGAGTGATATTTTGATGTGACCAAAACAAATGGTAGTTATTCCACACAATACATTTTTGAAGGCACTGTTTTGTGAGTAGATAGTGTTTTAAATGAATCCAATTATAAAAGTAGCTGCAATATTTATGGTGCCTGACTATGGCTGAAGCATAGGCCTTTTGTTTTTTTAAATAATGCACTTCTCATTGTCCATATCCTTCTATATAGGAAACTAGACACTGGAAATCATTATTCTTTTCTCCATATATGCATGTTTGGGTTTGTTGTTTTTAAATTTTGTTTTGCAAAATGAAATGGCTGTTTAACAATACTTTAGATCTTGTGTGAGGCATATAGTTCAAGTCTCAAACAGCATGCTAGCTTTGTCTGATTTGCTGGTTTTGTTGTAGCAGCACCTTAAAAATGTAAAAGTCCTGAACTCCAAAGTTATTTCCATTGAAATGCAGAAGTTACACTGAACAGAGAAAAATCTGCTTAGTCTGGTGTCACAATTCAGATAAATGTCAAAAAGGGGCTTTATTATTATTATTATTGTTAATTATTATGGGGGGGAAGTTTCCTGTATCCCTTTTTCTCTAGATATTCTCACTTTCTCACTTGAGGAGAAAACACTACTGAAAATGAAGCTGCTTATTTAGATCCCTACCTCCTGGAGGAGTTTTGCTTTAGGCCATAGATGCTGGTTGCATCTTAATTCCCCACAAGTTCCTCAGAGGAGCCAGGGGCCAAGGCCATCCTTGCTAATCTAATTGATTTGGTTTGTTATTAAAGAAAACAAAATGGTGTTACTCTTTTCCCATGGAGCTCTCTTTGCTCCTGAGAAGCAGGAGGACAAGCTGTCTGAACATGGCACTGGGCAGGGAGTCTTCAATAATTCATAGAGACTCAGGCAACCAGGGAGGTTTCCTCTTCTCATTTTCTACCTGGAATCTGGGTTACAATGAAGAAGTAATGTTCCTGGAAGGGAATGCTGCAGTAGGGTAACAGTGTGACTAGATAATTTCAAGGAAAAGAGAGAAAAAATTGTTTCTGGCTGTATTAAACTGTGTGAGTGATAGAGCACACTGCATCAGGTCTGACCATTTCTGTTGTTGCTGCCTTGCTGGAATTAGGCTGGCTAGAAAGAGCCATGTTCATGCTTTACTTCACTCAGGTGGAGGATGTATAAACAAAGTTGTTCTCTGCAGTGTTTTATAAGGAGATGGTGTTATTTAACCAGTCAGCTTTCTAAGTGTACATAGATGCTTTCTTTAGTTTCTGGTAGTGACTAGAGGTCACACATCAACAGCCTGCTAATCTGAGAGGAATCACAGAACAGTTGGGGCTGGAAGGTTCCTCTGGAACCTGCCTAAAGCAAGTCACCTGGAGCAGGTCACTCAGGACCATGTCCAGCTGGGTTTTGAGCATCTCCAAAGATGGAGAGTCAGCCTTTCTGGGCAACTTTTCCACTGTTTGATCACCCCTTCAGGAGAGAAATAATTTCTTAAGCTTGTTAAACAGATATTTTTTTTTTTTGTATTTCAGTTCATGCCTGTTGCCTCTTTTCTCTCTCACTGGATCCTACTGAGAAGATAATATCAGTTTACAGTTGTTTTCTGTGCAGTTTGTTATGAAGGCAGTGGGTGAAGCTGCTGAGCAGAGCAGAGGGAAGGCAGCACTGTGCTTGTTCTCTTACTGCCATCACAGGCTGAAGGCTGCTCTCCTGTTGCCCAGATGTTATTGGCAGCATTCAGCACTAAAAGCAAAAAAAGAAACATAATGAGCTGTGCCCTGCAGAGTAGTTATGTTGGATAATTGCACTAATAGACACTGGATTTTACAAAGGCTTTTGCTGATGAAAATATAGGGCACATTAGTGAATAAATCAATGGCAATACATTAATAGACCATGGCTCTGTTCTGCACTCACTCAGTGAAACTACTTGATAATGACATTCTGTTCAGTATATCATTTTGAAACAATTGTAATGACTTTGATAAAACACTGCATAAAATGGAAGGTTTGAATTTTGATTATTGATGGAAATGGGAATTTCAGCATTCATGGAGAAGATTCCATGAATACTGACTATCCCAACAGCAGCACAAGATTTGGGTGTTTGCCAGCAGCACAGAGTAGATGTTCTAAAGCCTTGGAAGCTGCAGCAGTAATCATGTATGGGGGGTAGTATTTTATTTTTCTTTTTACACTTATAACTTTGTGTATCTGCTATGAAGTAATTTGAGTTCAATTTACCTGTCAGTGTGTAAGTAAAACTGGAGCAGATCTGAAAGATGAAGCAATTAAAGTACTAATATTTTCTTTGAATTTAAATAGCACTTATCATCCAAGGATCCCAAAGCAATTTACTATTATTAATAATAAGACCTGATTCCTATCTAATGCTTTTCATCAGTATTCCTCCAAAGTCTTCACCATGGTGCCTGTCATTAATTCCAATATCAAAACGAGGAAACTGACATGCAGAAAGATAAAAGTGATTAGCCTAAGATCACTCAGTTAGAA
Organism: Galbula dea; assembly: GCA_013399015.1. Classification (NCBI taxonomy): domain Eukaryota; kingdom Metazoa; phylum Chordata; class Aves; order Piciformes; family Galbulidae; genus Galbula; species Galbula dea. The sequence goes on along the minus strand of VWZX01009189.1, from coordinate 270,962 downwards.
TCAGGGGCAGAAACAAGGTTAAAAATCACATTTGGTAATTCTCAGTCCTGTGCTCTTCTCACTTAACAAAATTGACTCCTACATACAACACAAGGATAATTATTTTATAGAATTTTTAAGAGCTGTGTCATAATTTCTCTTAGAATGCTTCAGTATCTGTCATCTTTAGGGGACAATGGTGCAATGAAGTAAGGCAGAAGCACTTAACAGATCAAAATTGATCCACATTGGTCTGTTGAAAGATGATTAGCAGCAGTGATTGTGACTTGATCTGGATAATAGACTTGAAGACCAGATGCACTGATCCTGGAAGATCAGTGAGATTTGCACATATATTACCTTCAATTTTTTTGTATTCCCATCTTGAAAAACAACCAGTATTTTGGAAGGAATAGTCCCTTTCTCCCTGACTCAGTAATCCCTGGCATATGACACAGTGCACTAGGTCTTCCCATAGAAACAGTTAATCAGAGGGCCAAAGTCTTTAAAAACAAGAGTGAAAAATTCCTGATGTTCACAGATTTTGTTGTAGACAAAATACTATAGTATGGATATTCAAGTGAACTGTGAGTATCACATCCAGTATGCTGCCCACAAGATTGCTGAACAACTTTGATGCTGGAGAGAGAGAAGAAAAGACACATCTTGCTTTGTTTTCCCTTACCAGAAAGCAATAGCATATATCCAGATCTTAGTGCCTTAGTTTTCAAGGGGACAGCTATTTTTTGATGACAAAGAACCCTACTCTTTCTTTAGTATTTCACTGGTAATGAGGATGTGTGGTAGAATATCTGTATTTTCAGGAATTTGTATTGGCTAATTTTTTGCAATGTTATGTTTCCCATTTTTTTTCTGTTGCTGGCCTGCATTGAGTGGAACCAACCAGTTATGGGAGAAATAGGTAGCTGTAAATTCATCACAGTGCTGTTTACTTGCAAGAGGCAGCTAGCACACACATGAAGCTTTTTGGCAGAATCTAAGCACTATATTGGAAATAATAGGGGAAAGAACATAAACCAGGAAAATAAAATGTTGGAAATTACCTAATGAGTAAAGAGAAGCATCAGTGACCAGAGTTTTTATGGGTGCAATTCCCATCAGTGTTAATGGGAGTTAATGTCCTCCACCCCCCCATTCTCCCTGCACACATCACCCAAAGTAGAGTGAATAAATTATTAGGGAAGTGCAATTTCTGTGTGCTGTTGTAGTGTTTGCATTTTGATTTGCAAGCAGTGTTTTAAAATTGTTTCTAAGAAATGTTGAGAAGGTGTTGATTACTCTTCAGGCTGCAAATCATGCAGGTAAATGGCCTATTTTAATATGTCTTGGTAATGAAGTTACAACTCATCACATGCTAGCAGTGTTATTAAACCTTTTGGGCAAGGGGTCATTCTGTGTCTCTTCAGTGTTGACCCCAGCTGGTCTGATCTGACAGCAGAAGCTGAGGTTGCCCTGTGGAGTTTTCAGCCCAAATCTCAGGAAAGTCTCATATTCCTTCAGAACTCATTTTCTCCTCTGGTTCTTTTCTAGGATTCACTGACCCACACAAAATTACAGTTCTTTGCTGCAGCTCTTTGCTAGGGAAAGACAAGCTGCTTGCATTTCTTCTCTGCTTCAGTGTTGGTACAGATAGGACCACGTCGTCTGGTACAGCACCTAGCATGAGGGCTGCAGGTGCCTTGTCGTGTAGTTTCCTTGTCATTGTTGAGAATCTTTCACCTTTAGCATGATGATTGTCATCTCATGGTACTAATTATCATTGCTTCAAACTTTAAAGTCTTTCCTAAACATAAGGATGAGAAGACTTACCTTGATGAGATGATGCTCTAGATAAAAAGGTGCCAATGGCTCCTGGTGGCAAGTATGCTTTAAGAGAAGATGCTTCAGAACACGTTGTTCATGTGCAGGCTATATACCAGCCAAATATGAGAATGAAAAGAATAAAAGGTGAGAAAACAGCACTGAAAACTGCCAAAATGTTTTAGTTGATGTAAGGAGGATAGCAAGGAATGGATTCTTCTCTTCCTTGTACCAGTTCAACTTGATTATCCTTGTTTGAGTTCCTTTTTCGTTTGATAGAGAACATTTTTAAACTAGTTGTTGTTTGAGGTCTGGGAATTGCAAGGAAGGGTAACCTATGAAACTGTGCATTTCTCCTCTAGTACTGTGGATCAGACCCAGCATCAGGATGCGATTCTATTAGGTGACCAAGGATAAGTGGACATCACTTTCTTTTAGTTTATTTTTTTACTATGAGTCACTGCCATGCAGGAGATACACTGGAGCATCTTGGACTATTTGAAATTGCTATGAAAATTCCTCCTCGTTCCTTGCAAAGCTACCTACACTGAAGTAATTGTATGCAAATTAAATAAAAGATTAGAGAAAAGGGGTAGCTGGAGGATAGCTTTCATTTTCCTGCTTCTGAGACATTTTTCTCCTGCAAATGTGCTTAAGAAACATCACCCATAGTCTCTGTGCTGTTTGTTCACTAGAGTGAAGTCATCTTTGTTAGGCACACTGACAGCTGGTGTTCCTTAGCAGGCGTTCCCCCAGTCCCTCACCCACCCATCACCCATGCAAAGAGTTTGCTCCTAATTGACACACTAACTTGTACCCTGGACAGATTTAGTTTGGTAGGTTTGGGGTTAGCATTTTGGAACTACAGCAGCTTGTTGAGTATATATTGCCCTTCTCCCTGCAGAGCATAACAAATGCATGGCTATTAAGCCAGGGAGGGTTTGAAACAGAAAGACAGAGTATATGCGTTTGGGCACTGGGGAGAAGCATAATGCTTGGGGATTCTCAAATCAGAGAAGCAGCAAATGCTTGCAGGTTGCTGTGACAGGCTCTGCAGATGACAAGAACAGGAGTTCCAATGAAACCTTGCCACCATCATTTGTGGAAATCCTGATTACAAATTTCTACACGAAGCCCTTGCTGTGAACATTCATAGATTAAACCAGACAGCTCCTTTTCGAGTTTTACTTCATCTTTGCTATGTTGCTCCTGGGGCCATCTACAGCACATTTTCTGAGATTTAGAGAAAGAGTGAAAAATTACAGTGCATGTAGTGCCATAGGAACATCCTTCAAGATACTGATTTTTATGAAAAAGAAGAGAGGATGGATTGAACACCAGGCTAGTTATAATTGTAACCACAATATTTTTCAAGCTAAAGAATATTGATTGTGTCCTTGAACCAGCAGTGATTGTTTTTATGAAGCTTTATGTTACCCATTAAAACTATTTTAATATTTCTTGGTCTAATTAGATTCTTCTATAGATGGCAATTAAACAGAAGGGTTGCAGTCAGTTATATTGATGCAAGATCAAAGTCTTGCAGCAGTGCTGAAGTTAAATGTTGTCAGCAGTGCTAATCTAAAAATGATGTGCCTTATTTATTGTGTGGTTTGTGTATCACTTGTAGTCCAGAATTGCCCTAATCAGGCTACAAGACTCCATGTAGGAAACATTTTACCTTCTGTTCTGCACAGTGCAGGTACTTTTGTGTTTATATTTTTAGTGATCTGTTTAACAACAGATTGCACAATAGTCTAAGGGATGAAATGAAAAAGGATTCTTCTCACTGAGCTTTCATGTGGACTTGCAACTAGTTTCCTCATATGTACTGATTAACATTAATGCTAGAGCAAGTGATCCTGTGGAAAACACAATTCAAATTATATCATGCAGTGCTATTTTCTGTTCAATCTTGAATTGTGCTTCCTGGATACCAAAATATCATCCAGAGTATGGATTCATCACTCATTGTGGGGAAAAAAAAATCTGCATTTGTTAGTGTACCTATGATGTAGTTCTGTGGGATTTTCTACAGCTCAGTTGGATGGACACAGGTAAGATTTATTATGCCTTAGTACTAAAAGGTTTTATTTGGATCAGAGGTTTCTGAAAGATGATCTTCTATGCCATTGTCCAGATCTTTTGAAGTAACTTCACAGTATTTTCAGGAGTTGAACTAGGCTTTTTTTCAAGTAATGTATGTACCAAAGTAGTCTGCAAACACATTTCTGATCATTTCTGTAGTCTCCCCTGGACCTTCTCCAGCAGGTCCATGTCCTGTTCATGCTGGGGCCTTTAGAGCTGAATGCAGTAGTTAGTTGTAGATATTTCTCAGGTGTACATCCCAAATTGTCTATTGCACCTCTGTAAACTGGGAAGTAAACTTTCCTTGAAAGTGAGATGAGAGAAGCCTGGTAAAAATGAGTATTTGGGACAGCTGAAAAGCTGTCCAAGAACGTTGTAATTTTTCCTCCCAGTGGCAGTGCTGTAGCAATGCCACCCGCTCTGTGTGCCTGGCTCTTCCACACTGTGCTGCATCAGCAGCTTTCTGTGGAGCTTGCAGCACTTTGTGTTCAGCAAACAATCTGCAGAATTGCAGGATTAGGTTTTCTTATATTTTTGAAGGGGAAAAAAAAAGTAGACTATCGTACTCTGCTGTTCCTTCACTCCCCAATAGTAGCATTTCATAGCCACCTCTTAAAAAAAACCCAAACCAAAACAAAATTGTTTTTCAAGCTGAGCTACAAACACTCCAATTGTTCTCTGCCTACAAAGGCACTCTGTTTTCTGATGAACTGACTTTGCTAGTAATACATCTCCATGTTATAAAGCCAGCCAGCATTGTTAAAACACAAAGCTATAGGAACAGAAACTCTTGATGCCTTAATTTTTTTTCATAGCATTAATTTCGGTGTTGTATAATGAAAGTATTTCAGTAAGTTTCTGTCACCCCACTCATGTCTCACTTCCAATGCTTTGTTTGCTAGTTGGTTTTGCATCCCTTTCAAAATTGAGGTCTTGTGTTTCTGCTCTTTCCAAGGACTTGCTTTCTTTGCCTTTCTTCTCTAAACGTTTTATGCTCTTCTTGGTTTTCTTAACCCTCAAATACTGAAACAATAAAGGGAATTTTTGTAAACTTGTTGGTATTGTAAGTACACAGATTATCCAAGATACTTGATTTTATTAGTTGTATGTAAAAGTTGATAGTACAGAGGCTCATTTTACCTGATCTTTTGCTTTGTGGGTGCTTAATACCAGTTCAAATAGCAAAAGCAGAGGTGATCTCTTTAATCACTTTTGATGTTTTAGTACCTACCTTCCTTGAAAACTTGACCACTTTGCTTTTCTTGACCCCATCCTTGCTTGACTTCTTATCTATCTCTTCACTCTTCCAAAGAACTCCCACCTTATCCCTAGTTCAGCTTTCTTAGAGTATCTTTTTTTGTGCCCTTCCTCTTAATCTCCTTGGTATTTATCAACCATTTTTGAAAGCTCAGATTTATCTTGCCCTAGCTGTTCTTACAGATCCTGCCACACCTCTTCCTCTCATTCTGTTCAGATTCCCCAGAGAACGCAAGCCTGCTGCTTGTCCCAAAGGATGTCATTGCCTAGAAATTATTTTATCAACTTTCCAGATCACTCTTATTTGTGTTGTACCTAATATTTACAAATTCCTTTTACTTTTAATAGTCTGTGATGATTCAGCCTTTCCAATAACTCTTGTCAAAACCCTTAACAACTTGTTTCAATTACTGTAATGCTTTTTTTTTTTTTTCTAAAGACTTAAGGAAGCTGCTCTTGGCTATTGCTTTGACATTTACACTCATATTTTGTGTCTCACAGTTTGTCTCCTTCCCCATTTTTGAGGTGGTTTATGATATGACCTTTCCCATGCTGGGGGCAGCAAGGAGAGATCAGTTCCTGGCTCCAGTCAGCCTTTCCCCAGCCTGTTACCTTCTTGTTCTCTTTTCAGAGTCCCACCTGTGCTAATTCCTATGCTGCTCCTGGTTTATGCTCAAGGAGAGGAGAAAAAAAAAAAAGCCTAATCCTGTAAATCTACCTCATTAGTACTACAAAATGCCTGCTGGAAGTGTTTCTGTGCTGGGATGCCTACAAGAATCTTTGAGCATGATCCAGCAAGTTAATATGCTGTCAAATAGAGTTGAATAATTTCCTTCTGCTTTCTTGTTTGGCTGTATCATCTCTGGGAGGGGGACTTCTGTCTTACACTTGCACTGCAAGATCTTTTGAGTCAGTGACAGTCTGTTTTATTTTGTTTGATGAACCTTTGCTCTGTGAAGTCCTGTGCCATGTCCTTGACAAAGCTCCATTCCAGTTGGAGTCTGTCCTGTGCTTTGTGCTGGAATTTTCATGATTTGGGAGCACAAGTGAGAAGATGTCTCACCTAGATACAGCTTGATTCCTCTCAAGTTCATAAACCATTTAATTACTCATTGTCTGGAAATCCCACCCAAACAATTTCCTTGTTATTTTAGGCTTGTGTTCTACATGAAGCTTAATTTCTCTTTGCATTCTCACATTCCTAAATCCTTTCTTTCCCATTTTGTGGCCAGGAAAGGCTAGATGTGCCACTTAATGCTTTGAATGTTGTGTGCATCTGCTTGGTATTGTGTAGTTTCTAGGGCTTTTTTAAACTTTTTATTTTTTTTTTTAGTGGGGTGGTTTGGTTTTTTCTTTTTTTTATTTTAGTTTGGTTTCTTTTAGTTTTCTAGTTCTGATTTTTTTTTTCCCAAAGATTTCTCACATTTACTTTCTAAAATATTCTCTGGTGTTTTATCTGATAGACTATTGCATAAAAAAGACTTGAACACTGTAGACAGAAGTAAAGAGAAAATGTGAGGCTATGACAGGCTGCAAACAGAACTTTGCCAATTTAACTGAATTTACAGATCTGTAACTCAAGAAATGCTTTGGATCTCAGAGCTGAAAGGTTTTGAGTAGCTCCATAACAGCATCTAATTGCTCTAGCTATTTATAAAAAAAAGAGAAATTGTAAAACATAGAAGTTCAGAAGCTAGCTTTTGCTCTTGCCCAACAATCTTTTTCAACAATAATTTCATAATGATTTTTAGCTGGAGGACTTTGTGCTGTGCATTTGTAGCAGCCAAATTGACACGATGGAGTGTAATAGCTCCAAAGCAGCTATTACAGTCTGTTGGGTAATTAAAAGCTAAATGGAATGTTGAGAAATGATCCATACAATCAGATTGGCTAATTTCTTCACTTCTGGAGATTTAAGTCACTCAAGATGATAGCAATTTTTTCTTTTAAGTGGGTTTATATTGTTTAAAGCACCATGAAACCCAGTTCAGCCTCAATACAATGTTAAGGAAGACTTCAAGCTTTCTTGGTTTTGTGGATTTCATATATATTATTTTCATCTCATGAAATACTTTCACACTTTTGTTGTCCACTGAGCTCTTAATGGAGAGGATATTTTATTTGGAGATTCCTGAGAACTAAGACACAGCTGATTTGCCACTACTAGCACTACAGGGGCACAGCAAAGACAATAGATCTTCCCTTGGTGTGATGTACCTTTAGACACAGCATAGGCATCCATGACCATTCTGTTGCTGTTCCAGAGCGTGCCTTGAGCTTGGGCTGGGCTGAGAATGGGAGAGGTAGGTGTGACACCCTCATTGCCATTTGCTTCTGTTATGCTCAGTCAGGTTGTAGCTGGCCACAGTGTTAGAAGGTGAAGATGTTGCAGGGTTGTTTCCATCGATATCAAAGCATTTCTTCTGATGATAGATTTGTTAATCTGAAGCTATATGAAAGTACATAGTCATCTGATCTGACCTGGATATAACCAGCCATTATATTTCACTGAGATACCCTGCATTGAAGGCAACACCAAAGTACTTCAGTCTTTGAGTGATTAACTGGGAATGTGTCTTAGGAACAGAGCAAGACACACCAGCTACATTTGAGGACCCTCCGATGACAGGAAAGTAATCAGTTGAAATTTGTGCTACAGATACTATTCTTGCAGAGTCTGACTGATTTTACCTTTTATTTAAGTAGATTTAGACATGTTTGAAATTTATCTGTTCTCAATTAAGGTATTGAAACAGCAAGATGATAGCTTTCACTTAGAAAAATCAATTTAGAAGAAGATTGAGGTCTGTTAGATGTTAACTCTCCTGCTGCTCTTTTTGATCAAGAAAGCAACAATGTATGATAATAGAACTTGTTTTGCAAACACTTCCCCTTTACAAAAGCTGTCTTAGGGGATGAATGAAAGGTAATCATGAGACCAGTAATGAGAGTTTATCTTACTGCTATCACAGTTACAGTTACTACCTGACGAATATTAATTTTGTTGTCAAATTAGTGAACATGTCTGACAGACCCTTTTTGTGGCAAGTCATCTTGTGGCTCTTCAGTAGCTTTTCCTTTTGGGAATTTCCCCCATGAAGCAGATGCTTGTGACTTTTAGCCTGAAAACTCCCAGCCAAGCACTAGTGTGCTCATCAGCTTCCTCTCAAACCATGTTCTGAACAAGTCTCATTTCTGTCAGGCATTACTCATTCAGCAAACTATTTCCTCACTTCTGGAGAGCAGTATTTCTTTAAGAGATGGAGTTATCATGACTGGATTTATATTCAGATATAGGTACACACCAAATCATAAGATACTACAAATGACCTTGTCTCACCAGCTTAAATGGGTCAGTACCAAAACATTCTGGCTGAGGAGCTGATCTGTTCTGCCTGTGTTTAGTAGTGCAGTTCTAAACCTATATAGAGACAGAGGAAATCTTGGCTGTTGTACAAGGCTTTGTGTCTGCACATGAGATTGAGTATTATTTTGTGAGTGCAGGTTTGAAAATCTGTCTTTTAATTGGGAGTTGGGAATGTAGTTCAAATAATTCCTATCCTAGATACTAAAATGACTACACTGAATGTTTTGTTAGTGCCTAGGTGACCAGATGCAGTAGACAAGTTGGTGGTCAGGTCTGCACTGGTTATCTTTGGAGGTTTGCAATACCAAACCTTCAAAGAAATGTCCTAAGGACATGGGTTTTCCTGAGATTAGGATGGATTAGTTTTGAAGCTTAAAAGTCCAGTGAATCTGCTACATGGGAATGCCTTTACACTGTAACTTGTTTTCTGAAGGAAGCACCCCAAAGCACCAGCAAATCCTCTGCACATATTAAATGGTGAAATCTTCATTCTAGGCCAACCTAAACCTTAACTTCTTGAATTCTTTTTTAAATAATATGAGATGCTTAATTTTGGAAGGAACTGCTCCTCTAGCTTTACTTCTCTGGACTAAGCATGTCTTGCCAGCTGTTGCTGGTTCATTTTGTGGACCTGTCTTATCTCTACCTGGTGGAGGGTCACATCATTTCTCTTTTATTGATTCTAGGCTCCCCTGAGACATGTTTACCCTTGTAATTCAGCAGCAAGTGTTGTGCAGCTCCATCAGTTTCCACAGAACAAGCTGTTTCTGTTTATTAATCTTTATTAAGCTACATACTGTTGCTTATCCATAGGTTGGACACTTCAAACAGGCTTCCTGGTGATGCTGCCAGAACTGTACTTGACAGGTATTTTTCACCCTGTCTGGAGTTGTCTTGGTTTGAGTATCATTTCAGACAGGTATTGTAGCACAAATTATGCTGCAACACAGGCTACTGGTTAGGCAATCCATATTTCAGGATGTAACAGTGTTAGGTGTGCATTCAAACTTGTTAAAACTCTCTTTGACTGTAACTACAGTTAAAAATGGTTTCAGCCACAGTTACAAGCCCCAGAGGGAACAGGGTTTTGCTGTCTCTTTTCTCCAGGATGGCTCACACTACCTGCTTCCTGAGTTCTTGCTAGCCTACAGAATAAATGGTGAATTAATCTTCTGTGACTGAGAGAAACTTATGGTACATGAAATTTAGAGTGCTGTCCAGACCCTTTCAAAGAGGCTTCCATCTCTTTCAGACCTCAGGCTCTAGAAAATTGAACCAAAAGAATATATGTTGTACCTCTGACAGAACTCCTGTGCTTAACTATTTCTCATCCTTTAATTTCTCCAAGTCAATAACCTGGTGTTGATGCAGTCCAGTATTTTCTCCAGAAACCTGCTCTGAGGAATGCTTCTCTGAGCTGCTGAGACTGTCACCTTCATCAGCCTGGCTGTGACCTTGCATGCACACTTGTCTGAAACTTCTGTTTCTGCAAGGGCTAAATCCCTCTCTCTGCATGCATTATTTTTCCCTTCCCTAACTGAAGTCCTTGACAAAGCTCTTTGTTGAGACAGGGAAGGACAATTTCTCCAGTAAGTAACCTGCTTGTCTAATTCTTCAGCTTTACTAATTGCTAAAGAGGTAATTTTAAATCTGACTGGTGGTATCAGAAGGCCAAGTGCATGGTGTTAACATGGGTCGGGACCTGCAAATTCTAGCATCTTAATTTGACATTTGGCAGTTGACTCAGTGCAGTTTTATTCCCCATCTTTTCTCCTTAATTGTGGCTGCAGCTGCATGTCTAGCTGCTGTTACAAGAATGAATTAGAAAAATAGAAGAAGTTATTCCATGGTGCTTTGGCTCTAGGAGTAGCTATTTAACCCTGTGATTTTGTTAGACCCATGCATGAAATCTGTGCCTCTGATGTTTCCTCTGTCATATGTACTTAGAATGCTGAGAGAGAACACTCTCAAAAGGATGATAAAGGGAAAGCTTCAGAATTGTGATAATTTTGACACATCATTACTGTGATTGACATGATAAATAAGTCAGGTCATAAGGAATAATGCAGCTCTAAATCCCCAACCACATAAGCTTGCTGAGAGGGGAAAAAAGGGTCTATTAAATTTTCTGTATAGCAATTGCAGTCAGTGGTGCATAAACAATACATTCTATAGCAACCTGTTCATTGCTCAAGTTGTTATTGGCAGGCACTCTGGCATTTCTACAGTCATTAAAAGAAGCTATCACTATTAATCTCCAGTCTCAAAGCAGAGAGGTTTAACCTGAAGCTGATCATCAAATAATGGTAACATATATTTGGGCTTTGTTGGATGTGCCTTTTCATCTTTGGATGCCATTCCTGTAGTTGTTATGAGAAGGGTTGAGGATTCCTGCCTTTGTTATAAAACTAAGTTAACAATGTGTCTTTTAAGAAGACTTTTCCCCCTTAAACCAGGGGTATTTGTGAAGAGGAGAAGGTTTTATGAAACCTGGCAGCTCATTGTATGCATCTGCAGCATTCAGGGTTTTGCTTACTCTCTGGTGTTCTTAGGCCTTGGTCTAGCAAATAAACCCACCCTAAAGCTTCCCAGATGTGTACAGATTAATATGTGCATGTGTTCAGTGAGACAGCTCAGTGTCAACTCTGTTCGTGAGCAGAGGAATAAGAAAGTGGCCAGGAGAATGTCTGGAGAAGGGCTGGAAAGCATCTGGATCAAACTCATGTTAATATTTCTCCTTTAGAAGGAGTATTTTTTTGATGGATTGCTGCATCAACTCTTCAAAGATATATCAAAGAGTGATATGCTGACTAGTAATGTGTTTAATATGTGGCTTTTCTTTCCGGTGGCCTCGAGAACTTAATCCCACCACACAGATACACCTGTAGGTCCAAGGCTCCTGAGAAAGGGCAGCTGTGTGGATGCATTCATCAAGTTGTTTCCTTAGAAAGTGGTCCCTGGAAGAACTGAAAAAATCAAAACATTTTGATTCGTTTTCTCTTTTGCTTCCACTTCCTCAAAAAAAATATATTTTCCTCTGGGAAATACAGGAATTTGTCACCACAGACAAATGGGAAACTGTGATTCATAAAGGGTAGAGAGGATATCCAATTTATTTTTCATTCTTTCTAAAGAGGAAGTCATATTCCTTCTTCAATATCCCTGAACATCCTCTCAGAAATGGGATGATATCTGTCATGTAAGCTCTCTAAGTACTCTTGTCCTGGTTCCAGCTTCTCATTGTGCTAATCAAGTGATCAGGGAGAAACAAACTCATCCTAAGTTATGTCTTCAGAAGCCATTTTTATGTGCAAATAAAAAGACTGGATTCCTGTGCAGGAGTCTTCCCTAATACAACTTATCTTCAAAGCATCTAGTGTCACCAGTATATGTAGCTCACCAGAGAATATTTAAAATGAACAGTTTTGAGTGCGATCATTTTCTCTTTTAGTTTTCAGAAGAATGCTTTTTGAGGCAAAGGGTATCTGTTGCCCTTTGGCCATCAAGGGTCAGGCTTAGGCTTTTTCAGGGGTCAGGTAGCTGATCCTTATTTTTGTGTGTTTGTTTTGATGCTGCTGTATTTGCTTTCATCACCTGGCCTTAATTTTTTTGAGCTTGTAATCCAAGTTGTTATAGATAGGGCAACATCCCAGCAAAAAGTTAATGAGGTCTCAGATTTTAAGAAATACTTTAACCTGCTTTGGTAACATGTGAAAGTCTCAAATCCTGAGCCTCTTGTTTGAGAGCTGGCTGTCAGGGAGCAGCCAGGACAAGCTGGTATTGCCACAAGAGGAGAGTCAGGAGCTGAGGTTGCCAGCCAAGCAGCAGCACAGTCCTCCCTGAGAATGAGCACAAGTCCTACACTGTCTGAAGAAGGGATATGGTCAGTCATCACCAGACAAGTCCATAGTGACAGTGCATGTCCAACCTGAAGCCAGGAGGTCAAGTCAGCAAGGTAGAAGGCCATGTGCAAGCATACCTACAGCATAGCTCAGGCAGGGACCAAGGTCCTGAGTTTAAATGCACCTTCTCTGCTGGTGGGGGGAGGACATGGGTGAGAGTTCTCACAGCTCTTTCTCATGCAGCTTTCACAAGTTAGTTGTTTTCCCAGCAGCCTGATCCAAGGTTATACAGCTGCACCATAGCAGAGCTAACCTTGAGCACAGGCAGTGACACCCAGGAGGAAGGAATAAGCTGCAGAGCCTGCTGATGCACTCTGGGCCCCAGTGCTGGACATTTGGCATCACTGATCCATGTTCTGGCTGGACTCCTCTAACTGCTCTGTGGAAGTAGATGGTAGCCAGGAGTTCATTTTGAGCATATGACATTGTCCATATCTTTGTGTGCAGGAAAATTGGGAAGGCAAAGAGATGCTGCTGGTTTGTACTTGGTAGGATTCGGTTCAGAGGCTTGAGAACCGTGGTGCCTCCTCCTCAGGCTCCTTTGCTAGCTTGGTCTCAGGGCAGGTAGCAACTCCAAGTGCTCACTAACAGCAGATCTACACATGAACTGAATCCATGATCTGCAATGTCTCAGCCTGGTGTGAATTTTGACTTTGTTTGAATAGATTGAGTACGTGCATTTGCTCTTTGAAAATGTACAAAAACCAGATATGGCAGAAAATGGCTGTGGAGATTGAGGAGCAGAAAAACAGATTTTTAACACTAGAATGTGACCTGCTGTTTGGATGGCCATGCATTATGATCTAGGGTTTAGACATTAATTTGTGATGCCTGTAATAGCTAAAGCTCAGTGAAATTGGTGTGATGACATGTTCTAGAGTCTGCAGGCAGCTTGAAACAAGAACTCTGAGGAATGCAAATTGCCTGTTTTATTCTCATGCTGGAGAATACACTATCTTTTTTTCCTATCCTGTCTGCTGTTGACTAGAGATGCTATTAATAACTGTCCAGTGTTGTCAGAAAATTTGGAGAAGAATTTAATTTTAATTGCCATTTCCCATTAACAAATCTTTCCAATGAGAACTGACCTTCAAAGGGACTGTGAGGAGGGGGCACAGCTTCAGAGCTTCCAAGATCCCAGTGGATGTTGTATAGCATCTTCTTCCAGCTGGATGTTGGAAAGAAAATGAGTTTTCCATCCTGTATTAGTATAGCCTAAACAGTTAAAAAGTCATAAACAGGTCAGACTTTTACCTGCTGTACCTCATTTCAGTAGGGTTTGTCCTTGCCTCATTTCTACAACATGTGTAATGGAGATAATGGTTCCTACATCTTCAGTAGAGGTCTCTAGTGTACTGGTAGAAGCAGTTATTATTTTTCAACAGCACTTTCTACTTCTTATATTTTCCAGTGGTAAGGAATTGTACTTTTTAATGGTAGGACCCAAGGTTTTGTGCAGAATTAAATCAGCTTTTTTAAATGTTCCACTCTCCTTCATTACTGGGCTTTGCATTTTATGCATTTGTATGCATAGAGAGGAATCAGAAACAACAGTAGAGTTGTTGGCATTAAAAAAAAAAAAAGGCATTTTTGGTGGCTGTAGCTCTCCTATGTGAGATAAGAAACAGATCTGTTTGCAAGATGCTATTTTTTATCTTTTACATTGGCTGCTGCTATTAATTATTATGAGTGATGTGTGATTCACTATAAATACAATTTTATGCCCACTCTGCCTGTATTAAGGGAAGACTCAAACATTTACCACTTTTTAAGACAGCTTTGAATAGTTTAAAATGATTGTGCAGAAGATTTTTAATGTCTGTTGGAAATCTGATCATTTTTATCCTGCCCACAGTGACAAACCTGAGATTTGTGAGCAGCCAAAAATGGGAAAGGCAGAAAAACACTTAAAAGGCCACATTGCCACCAGAGCTTTGGGTGCACAGGGACCTTGAAGCTTGTAAAAATTTCCATTTGTTATTAAAAACAAAACCAAACCAAACCAAAAACAACACAAACACCCCCCCCCCCCCAAACCAAACCAAACAAACCCACCAAAAACAAAACACCAAGAAAACCCCAAACCTCTCTGCTCCCCCTTCTAAATCAACAGCAAAAAACAAGTTACCCAGAGAGGTTGAGGAAGCCTCATCCCTGGAAGCTTTTAAGACAAGGCTTGATGGGGCCCTGGGTAACCTGATCTAGTGGATGGTGTCCCTGCCAGGCAGGGGGGTTGGAGCTGGATGATCTCTGAGGTCCCTTCCAACTCTGACAATCCTATGATCCTATGAATTTGTGCTGGTTGGATTGCTAGCTGGATTGGTGGCTAGGTGGTAAGCAAGGAACCCATAAACCCAAGGCAATTTCCATGTTATGTGAACTAAATTGTTTTAAAATGGTATCAAATCCTCAGTAGATGTGTTTGAAGTCCCTGCCTTGTGTGTGTACCACATGAGAGCCCCAGAACACTGCGGGTTGTGTAGCCTGGCCACAGTGCTGGTACCAGTAACTGCTCTGCTCACTTCACACTGGGAAGTCCAGTCTTGCCTGCTTTTCCTTCAAGTGTCCAGTTCTGGGGTGCAGTAGATGCTTGAGTGTGAAGAGCTTTCTTTGTAACTTATGGTAGGCTCTGTTACAAAGCTGCATTAAGGCATTTGCTGAAATACCAAGTAATCCTTTTCTTTTTCAAAAGCACTAAGTGAAAATGCATTGATTTTTGTTTCCTTTCAGCAGCTTCAATAGCTCAAGATTATTACTATTTTTAAGAGTGATAGAGAAATGTCAAAAATGCTTCAGTTGTACTTTCCTTTTTTATTTGTCACCCAACTTTGGGGTTTTTTTCAGTGTTTTGTTTGGGGTTCCAGGCTTTGGTGGCAGTAGGAGGGAGAGATTATAGTTGATTTTGAAAAGTCACTTGTATTTCTGAGTGGTCTTAGATTTTCCTGGTTCAGTAGGTAACACATTTTTATTGTCTTAAATTTGGTCTATGCTGGAAGATTCTTTGGCTCCTGACTAGCCAAATGGTCTGGTCCACCTTCATCTCTTCTTTATAGATTACTCTTGAAAGAAGGGAGAGGAGATTGATCAACTAGGTGGCACTCCAGAGAGTGTTTTCAGTAGCCTGCAGTCAGGTCAGCACTAGTTTTGACATCATGTGTCATTTATTAATGTAGTATTTTCTGTCACTGAAGATAAATATGAATGCACTGAGTTTGCAGAACTAATTCCACCATCAAAAAGCTGCAGGGAAGTCCCACAGAAGAACAAGGCAAAGTTAGCTCCATGTTGTAAGCTAAAGGGCATCCTCTACAGAATTCAGGTTCTAGGGGGTAACTGGGCTCAGCCCTTCCCATCCTGGCTTCCAGTTCTGTTTTAGCTGCTTAGTATAATTTTAATCCATATCTAAATGTATTTTATGTGTGTGTAAGTGACTAATCCATCTTCATTCTGTGAAGCACTTTGAGGAGATTGTATGTGTATGAGAGAAAGCAAACAGCAGTGTTTTTTTTTTTTGTCAAGTGGATCCTGAAACATCCTCTTACTGCTGTATTTGCTCTGATGCTTGATAGTTCTGCACTAACACAGCCCATTACCATCCAGATAGCAGAACTGCATTGTTAAGTGTTATTTTTGGGGCAAATCTGAATAAAATGGGTTGATTAAATCTAAACAGTGTTGTTGTGTTCTGTCTAATCACACATTGCCAATTAATTTCCAGCTGATAACCCAAGGACATTTTGGGAAGCGACAGCATGTTTCTAAACCTAGGGGTGAATTTATTTCTTTTCAAAACAGAACAAAATAGATGTCACTTGTATCTCAACAAATTCATGTTAGACAATTGTACATTTCCTAATGTACCATTTTCTCATTTTATCTTTCATTTATTCCCCCTAATTTTCCTTATTAACTGTAATTCTGTTGTGACATCCTTGTGTCATATTCTAATAGAAATTTCAAATAAGAAGCAGCATGAAATGCTAAGTTTGGGATGAGCTGAGAGACAAGAGCACTCTGTGGAAATAAGCTTCTGCTTTTCACTATCAAAGCAATGAGTCCTTGTCATATGCAGGAGGGGCTGTTTACCATGCAGAGAGCTGCAAACAGTGACCCAGCCCTTTTCTGAGAGGGGAAGGAGTCAATGCAAGATGGAAGAGACATCATACTCTTCAACTCCTCTCTTATCTGGGAGCAGCAGATAGGAAATCATAAGTACATTAATGCAAACAGCATTTGTACTGGCCAAGTAAGGTACAACTAACAATTTATTTTTAACAATGCTGACACTACCCAGACTGCAGAAATACTAACAAAGAGCCTTGAGTAATAACTTCCCCTTAGATTTCTTTTTACTGCACTTGCAGCCTTCTCTGAGCATGCATTTATGTCCTCTGTATAAGTAGGCAGATACAAAACCCTATTCCATCTTCCAGAAATGAGAGATGCTAGTTTATTCTCACTGCAGAAAATTAAATGCTTATCCATCTGTGGAATTATTTTTGAATGAGTAAGTTTGTAGACTTTCTTTAGCTGGGTTATTGTTTGCCTTTTTGGAGCATTCTTTGCTTTCGCAGTTGTTTTTGTTCTTGCTACAGAGGAAATACAGCAATATGTATTTTTCTCCCTGCTGAGGTCTGAGGCAACCTTATATTATAAAATAACCAAAGATTGATAATCACAAAGGCTGCAAAGGGAAAGCTGCACTTTATTTAGAAGAACATCTGTGCTACAAAGAGGAAGAAAAATTCTTTCTTTTGATAGAAAAATATTTCTTTGGATTCTGAGCTCTGCTGTGTGAATGGTTTTGCCTTGCATTTTTATATTACAGTGCTCTAAATGTATAAGTGACATTTTATTTGCTTCTGAATCCCTATGACCTGAACAACTCTACTTTTATTAAGGATTGTATCTCTTTATAAAAGAAAGTGGAGAAAGTAGCAGGATACGGTCAGAGAGATGGAGAACTTTAGACCATATGGAGTGTACCTGAGGCCCCTGATAACCTATTTCTCAAAACATTATTTTGACAAGTCATTCCATATGTTTGGTTGAGTTAGCTGTTGGAAGAAGGCTGTGGGGTATCTTGTTTTTCAGATCTACTCTCTTTATGTAAAGACTTGGAAATAGCAGACCTTTGGGACCAAGGTAGCAATCTGGGTTCCAAAACGTGATTCTCAAATATATATAAATAGAATGCAGCAAGAGTTGACCTTGAGCTTAAAATGCTGCTCAGTGAGTGCATCTTGGTTTGAGTAGCAGTTCAGCAACAAAGAACAAAACTGCCTGTTTAGTTCAGTGTTGTAGAAGTGCTCTCCTTTAAGCCTCCATAAGTTGTTCTGTGCCTGTAGTGACTAGGATCTGAATGTGGGGTTTAAAGTTTGGGTTGGTTTTGGTTTGTTTTTCTTTAGAAGTTCAAATGATGTTTTTATGTAGGCAATCTTAATCCCTGTTCTTAGAGTGGATTTTCTGGACAAAGCTTTGATCAAAACCTTGCTTATCCAGAAACTGCAAAAATGTACTTTCATAGCTTTAACTGTGTGTCTCTTGTGTACACTTTGGAGCCAGTGATGGCCAATTTGATGGCCTGGACACGTTTACTGGTACCAAATGTCTGTGACACAAGAGTCCTTCCTTTCATTGTGAAGGACCCATCAACTGTGGAGCACTTTCAGACTTGTCTGTTCCTTATTCTGACTGAGGGCATGTTAAATTCTTTAATCTGTCAGGAAGATCACAGATTTTTAAACAAGCAGCCAGGTACAGCAGATATCCAGGGCTAAAGAAATCTCTGAGATCTGATAGTATTTACTGCTTTCATGTATTTGCCAGGTATCCAATGCATTCTCCTGAGTCTAAGCTGATGTTAGATAACTCCAACTCTTTTTAAACTTGGAGCCTAACTGAAATTTAGTATTAATTGTAGCTGTTGAGGACTGTTTGTCAGATGATCAGTATGTATCTGTACAAGTGTTTGCCTCCAGTGTAATGCGCCACAGCATCAGCTTCCTTTAAAACCATGCTACAAAGAAATAGATCTTAGAAACCCACATATGAGCATTTGTACACATTTGTTTTATGCTCTACAGAGCATATTTAATCTTAAATCTTCCTGGGACAATAATGCTTCAATTATTGTCCTAACAAAATAAATTCTTGAAGGCATTTCTTAAATAATCTCTCCCAAAGTCACTGCAGATGCTTTTCTGTAAGTCCAGTGCAGGATAGATGGGGATGTGCTCTTTCCTCTTCTGTGGTTTTTATTTTTTACCACTCTTTCATTGCTAAGTAGAAGAGTATTTAGACTTGTTACAAGTAGAAGCAACAACTAGATTGTCAATTGTGTGATTTGTGCCAAAGTAAGGAGATAAGAATGCATTTATTAATAAAAACCTGAAGCCACATATGAAGATATATTTGAAAATAGAGGGCAGCATTTTATTGTCTCCTATTTCTCTTTCTGTCCTGCTGCTTGACAGTAAACCAGAATCTGCTGGTGAGAATTGCAGCATCTGAAGTAGCAGCAGTTGTCTGATTCCTGTAACACAGCCATGTCCCTAGCTCAACTTTCCTTCTTCATTTCTTCTCTCAGCTCTTGTCTCAGCACTGGTTTTTGCTTTTCTGGATATTATGATTAACTGGCAGTTTTAGTTTATCTAACATCCCCTTTCTCATGTGTGATTTATTAACTTCATCTACCTTTATTAAGAAAGCAAGCAGTAAATATCCAGAGATGTGAAGCACCAGGACTGTAAGATGTTAAAGTTCATTTTTGTCCTCAGGAGCCAAGTGACTCTTGCTGCTGCTGCAGAAATCCATTAAACTCCTGCCAGATCCCCCAGACCTCTTTCCTCCTCTTCACTGCATGGCTGCTTATATTTAAAGGATGCACTAAAGCACATAGTAAAAAATACACAGCCTCTTACAAATCATTCCTACTGATGAGGTATTTTAAATCTTCTTAAACATGTTCCTGGTTTGGATTCTACTGCTAAAAACCCAGTGGTTCTGGATGCTGGCTACAGAGGCACTGCTCACCCTGCCAGCTGCCTGCAGCAGGCTGCTGTACCTGTTGCATCTGGCATCGCTTTGAAGATGACTCTGAGGCTAATAGATTCCTCTGCTAGACCATGGATATTTTTTTCCCCCCTTTTAACTGCTGTTGAATAAGATTACAGACTCTATCCACTTATATAGCTGATATTAAAGCTATCTGGTGAATTGAAAAGCCACCTGAGTGTTCTTTAGCTAGAATAGCTTGAGGCTATCAATTTTTTTCACGTTAAAAGCTCTAATGATGTGCTGGATGATAAGCTGCTAGACAGAAAGAAACCCCTCACTGTGCATGGAGGAAGGTCAGGTCAGTGACAGAGACTGAACTTCCAAATTGCTCTTTTTGCACAAGGAGTTGTGAGAAGGGGATTTCAGAGTGTTGGAGAGGAAATTTGCTCTGCTTTTGAATTTAGCTGCTGAATCCTCACAGGGAGCTGTGTAACTAAGCAGTGGCTTAATTTCCTTAAAGCACCATAGGACAACACTAGGAATTTATTTCTGAAGTAGTCCTAAAGTACAAAGTGGGTTTGTAGACCTCAGGTAATAGAAAAGAGGAGGAACAAGTTTGTTTTGTGGAAGACCTAGCCTCACATAGCAGTCTCTGGATCACCTGCACTTAATGGCATGTAGAAAAAGGGCAAAATAAGGGGGGGAGGGTGTGTGTTAATGTTTGTCCCAGTCTGTGGAGCAGAACTGGTGAGAGACAAGCTGGAGGGACTGTTTCACCATGAGCTGTCCCACCAGTGGTTCCTCTCCTTGGGCACTGCTGTGTCATAGCACCCATGTGTAGCTGTGCTTTACAGCTACAGAAATATTTTCCTGTTTATAAATCAACTATATTTGGGTCTCTGTGTCTTGTTATTCCCAGGAATAGACCCTAAAACGCTCTACAAGATTTTAGAAGCTTCTCAACCTGTGTTTTTATCCTTTTTATCTAGTAAAATATATATATATAGTATCTTTGTCCTTTTTATCTAGTAAAATATATAAAGCTGCACTTTGCTATAGAGTATGAACATACAAAAGAGTAGAAGTCATTTTGTGGATAAAGTTCAGTTCTCCATTTATCTTTCCTTAGGGCTAAAACTAGCAGCTCTTGCAGTCTGTGTGGAAGTCCTTACAAAGGGGGAGGGGGGAAAGCTGCTACAAATGTGGCTGTTATTTGTTTAAACATGTAGAAACATTCATAGTGTGATGCTAGCTTTTTTAACCTCCTATTCTTCTGTTTGTGTATTTTAGTGAATCCTTTCAGACTTGTCAGACAAGTAAAGTTTGGCTTGTTTAGCTAAGTAAAATTAAGACTGTGAAGGAGTATTATTGTTTTCTATAAATACTTTAGGACATCAACATCACAGAGGGAGAAAACAGCTCTTTTAGCTAAAGGACAGCTTTGGCAGAAGAACAAATGGGGTACATTGGCCATGAATACATTGAAGCTGGAAATGTGGAGTGCTTTTGACAGGTTAAGCAACAAAACTCTAGGAAACTTTCTAATCAGAAAAGTGGCATTTTTTATTTTTGTTTAATGTTAGTTGCAGTTGAAACCAATTGTGTTTGAACTGATGTGGACAAAGTTTAGTCACACTTGACAGGAGTATATTGAGTCCATAAATACAGCTGACCTAGATCATTCTCTTGTTTTCCTTGTGTTCTGTAAACATTTTTCATATCTGGTGTTTTATTCATATGTCACGATGTGGATCAAGAAGAGGCCTGTGTGTATAAGAGTTCACTTGCTGTCATTGATTCAAACTACTAGGCTGTTTTCCCTATCAATTTGATCCACAAAGCTAAATTGATATGTTGCTTATTTACTTTTTTGAGCCCAGGGTCTGAGTTCTCAAAGGTTCAAAATCAGGAACTATGTTAACACTGCATGCATGAGGAGTCTTGATAACCTTAGGTACTGAAAACTCATAGTTCTTCAGACACCAACTCTGTGCTATTAGAATGCTTATTACTGTACATCTTTTGAATCAGAAGAACTCCATCTGGAGTTTTAATGTTATGCATCAAACTAAACAAAAGTGTCCAAGAATATTCTCAGGGAAATCTCTGCTATTTTTCTTTATATCTAGAAATCTGAACAGAGACCTGTACAGGTCACAGTGGTGCACAACAGCATCACATATTTCCCTTTTCTTCAAAATGAATACAGTCCTTGCTAGGATAACAGTGAAAAAATGAACTGGTAACTTCTGTTATCTTATGGCTCTTTACTTGTATAACCTGTTAATGATCACTCTAATAAGTAGCAAGCAAATAGACAAGCCATGTTTTAGAACAGACTTTTATGATTGAGAAATACAGGTTTTTTCCATTCTTTGCATAATGTTTCTCTCTTGTGCCTGTGGGTGGTTGTCAGTTTTTGCTTGTCTCTTGATCAGGCTCCAATGCCTGTTGTGCATCTTTTACTGCAAAGGGAAGAGAAATTAATCTATGATTGATCAGGATCCAATTCCTCTTGTGTATCTTGTACTGGAAAGGGAAAGGGGCATTAATCCATCATGAGCTGATAATCCAAACCATCTGCAGGCTGTACCTTGAAAAAGTGAAATGTATTCCATTAGTTTGTATTTGTAAGGGACTTTTTTTTCCCCTCAAGCAATCTAGAGATGCTGTGATTGTCATTTCTCCTCTTTTCTCATATTCTGTGTTACACAGGCAGAGATTGCACATTCTTGATGCTATAATGTTGGAACTATTTATATGTAATATTTTTGCTGTTTGTATTGGACTCTATCTCCTATTCTGCTTTTTTCTAATATAGGGATCCATAATTTGGTAACATGAAGCTCAGCATGTATCCTGCATAGTAATTGCAAAGGCATTTCTGTGTCCTGTGCAAGTCTGAAAGTCTGTAGGAATTTTAGGGGGAAGTTTTCTAATCTTCTTCTCCCAGGATAACATACAAATGGTTTCAAAGTTCTGTTAAAGTGTTCAGTTTCTCCATTGGCTGCAGGGTAGTGGACTGGTCACCTGTTCTGTCTTTTCCTCCTATGGAGAAATTTCACAATATGAAGAAGTAAATCCATTTTGGATGCTGATTCCCATGGAATTCCTTCGCTGAAAACAGGACACTGAGGAGTAATTGCAGTAGTACCTGACACTCAGGGTTGGAGTGACTGTCAGTCAGCATCACCTTCCTGCCTCTGCCCTGTACTAAGAAAATAAGGGTGATCTGGGTAATGATCTGGGCAATTCTTCCTCCTGCTCATGGTCACCTTGTTTGTGCTAACTGTCCTCAGAGGGTTGGGACCTAGAACCAAGCCTCAAAAATAAGACTTGTTGTTTTTCTCAAGCCTGAACTCAAGCTGTTTCCACTTTTCAAGAGATAAACGCTTTCTCTCACCTTCTGTTGAGGCTAGTTTGCCTCATATCTCTCTGAAATGAATTTGGGCATCCATTGAAGTAACAGCCTTTAATATTCTGCACTGCAAACATGGATGTAGATAAACTTTGTGTGGCAGAATGTAAAATCTGGGAAAGAACCTAATGTTTATACATTTCTGAAGGAGAAAGCACCTTTTGTATCTTCAGTCCTATGGCCTGGGTGAGATTTCATCTCTGTTGAGAAAATTAAGCACCCAAGTGGCTTTAGTAAAGTTTATGATCTTTATAAACTGTAAATTCTAATATTTAAATGCTCTGTACCTTGTATGGCAATACATGTATAGAGATAAAAACATTTATCTTTTCAGAGATGACAGGGCACTCTACATAATTATTGTCTATAAATAACAGATTAAAAATTCTTCAGCTCATCAAGATTGAAAAAAAAATTAAAATCAGCATTATAGACCAGTTGATCCTTGGTCAGACAGGAGGAGGGAAGGGGAAAGTTCACTGTGATCCAGGATCAGTGTTGTGCAGTCATACGCAGCCACTGGTGATCAGAACAAATGAGATTGTGCAAGAAGTGTTCACTCTTTCTTTCTGTCTTCCCTCAATATATCTCTGCTTTGTGCAGGATTGCCAGATTCTTGAATTCCAGAGTCTGGAAAGGAGGTTGCTTAAAGGAATAGAAAACCCCTACATCTTCTCCTTTCTGCTTTCTCTTCTTCTCATCTCATTTTTTAATCTGGCTTTGGTTCTTATTTTCCTCTTTTAAAAAAAAAAAGTCTAATAAGGAAAAAATAACAATGATGCCAATTTACCCTAATGGAAAGCAATGAATCAGCTCCAAGGTAAGCTTCCTTCACTCTTGTGTCAAGGTCTTTGATGTTCTGATAGTCAAGCCTCAAAGACTGGTTGGAGCTGCTCCTGAAGTCACTTCAGTTACTAGACTGTAGTAGAGACTGGTAGTAATTAAGACAATGTCTAATGAGAAGGTTTAGAAGCCAAGGGAAGATTCAAAACACTGAGTGCTGTGGCTAAAAGGGATAAAATGTAAAACAGAGTAGCATGTGCTCTTTTTTGGAGAAAGGTCCCTGTTTGGATTAGGAGTCTGGCCTGTGGCAGTCCTTCTGCCCAGTCATCTGTTAAGGGCTAGAATCAGATTAACACTGCATCCCTTAAGTGTTCTCCAGAGCTGTTCAGCCTTGTCCCTGCAGCTTCCTACAAGTTCCCTGCAGACTTACTATGGCTAATAGACAACTCCTGGCTGCAGTTCTGGGGTCAGTGTAATGTTGCTTTGCTTTCTTAGGTGAGAGGAGGGGCTCAGAAGGTGGGTAGAAAAGAAGATATTAGAGTATGGGTGGGAACAGTGATTCCCTCTTAACAAATTCCTCTGGCTGTAGCTGTGTTGTTGTATGCATTTTTATGGCTCTCCCATTTCAGCATCTTTAATAAATACTTCCTTCAGAGAAACTCCACCTTAATCATTAAAATAAAGGATACATGGGAAATGGAACAGTTCTTAAACTATGTGCATCACCTATAGGGGACCATGGGGTGGCAGGGAGGTGAAATGGCCAGGGATGAGTGCAGAGAAGCTGCCTGGAGGAGTGGGGAGGGGAACAGAGGAGAAAAAGGTGATGAAAAGCCAGAAAAAAAAGAAACAGCAGAGGCCCAGAAAAGTGGGACAAGAAAAAGTCTAATGAAGTATGAAAGGAACAGTGAAGAGGAGAAAAAATTCAATTGTGTTCTAAACAGGATTTTCAAAGCAAATGTCTGTTTACTAACAATGACATTCTGTATTGTGTCTTAGTGTAGCACCAGTCAAGGGAAATCATGTCAGGGTAGTGCAGTAGGAGGTAGGAGAGGGATGGAGTGACTTTATTGACAGGTAGAAGAAGAAACTTGGAAATTCTGGGTAGTTTTTCATTATCTGATTGTTTGAAATAGCTCTCTACCTTTCACAGCCCAGCTGAATTCTGATCTGCTGTGTCACATCATCACAGCAAAATCAGTGTTACTTCTTATCTAGATTAGGAGCTGGGCTCTCCTGATACTCCAACCCATGGATTTCCTCCAAAAGGATGAAGTTGCAGAAGGATGGGGTGGACATACAGCTCCCATGTGACAGCCTTATTCATACTTTTACTCTAAAGTAAAATTGAATTCCTTCTTTTGATATTTTGAGCAGCTGTAAAACAAAGCTGCAAACTACCCCCTGCAAGAGGGACCATGGGAATGTCCCTGTGGAGTTGTATTTGGCAGGATTGGGGCAAGTGACTTATGGCAAGTGGTTTCTTTGTGTGGTAAAGAGAAACTTGAACTGTCTATGAATATGTAATAGGAATATGCATACTGTATAGGTGTAGTTTAGATGATGCTTTATATGCTGTTGTTTTCTGTATATGCTTGTGACATCTGCAACTAATCTTTGTAGATATATTATTTAGTATCCAAGAGCTAACCATTTTGATGAGTCCTCAGTACCACCTCAGTGTTAGTTCACTTGCTCAAAATCTTTGCCAGCTTCCTACTTTTAATAGATTTGTCCCAGGGATGGTATAAAACAAAAGTGTACTTACTTTGTTTGGATTCTTGTTATGGTCAGTATGAAAGTCCAAGAAGTCTTAAGTTTTCCTGGTTGGAAGGGGACTAAAGTTCACTTTTATTTCCCTTCAGTATCTGCTCACTGTACAAAGAGCCACTCTCACGTGGTGAACTCTTAGAGCTTACAACAATGCTGGCTTCTCTTCTTGGGCTGGTTTTAGTGGGGTTGAGCCATTCTTCATGGGATCTGATAAGGCAAAAAAGTGATTTTTCCTCTTTTCCAGATGGAGATAAGAAGCAATTAGTGCTGAAATAGTAACTTGTTTGTTGATTTGTTAGCATTTTCCTTTCTAAACCTTCATCTGGTGGTGAACAGAAGTGCTGAGGTTATTTTTTCTCAACAATAACAAGCTACTAATCTGATTGCCACTTGGTTTCTGTTTTTTCCATTGCTATCTGGAAAACTCCTGCCATGAATATCTGTAAGACTACTGTGGACATTTTCTTAGAAAATAGATTTCCTACCTGCTAGCATCATATTTCCAGGAATGTTGTTGAGCAGAAGTAAAATCTACTGAGGGCTTGTTGTTTGAGACCCCATGCAAGTTGTGTGTAAATGCTGTCAGGTCAACAGAGCACATTTATGGGAAGAGATAAACATGTGCTTACCACTTCCTTAAGTACTTGGATGCTTGAATTTATTCAGATGTATAGGTAGTATTTTTACAATGTTACTACATGCCTTCCTGTCCCAT
Organism: Galbula dea; assembly: GCA_013399015.1. NCBI lineage: Eukaryota > Metazoa > Chordata > Aves > Piciformes > Galbulidae > Galbula > Galbula dea. The sequence goes on along the minus strand of VWZX01009189.1, from coordinate 244,860 downwards.
AGCACACTACTTGCTATCAATTACAAAAACATCAAAAGGTAAAAAGTTTGTAACTCAGTAGTTCAGAAAACTGCTAACCTTCTGAATGTCCTGAGCCCCATTACCAAAACCTTTGTCTATCCAAGTGAGATCAAATGTCAGATGGCTTTTGACAAGCCAGGTACAGGATAAGCAAAGAATCTTCCATCCATTTTCTAGTCTGTAGAGAATTACCTTAAAAAAGAACCTTAAGGTTCAGAACTTGCATTTGCTAGTTTCCCATTCTGCTTAGTGGGCATGACTTAGCCTCCTGTGCAGGAAACATTTTGATGAACTGGCTTGCTTTGCCATCAGTTTAGTTTTATTTTCATTACTTTTCCCTATAATTCGTTTATTGGATTCTGTATCTTCAGGAAAATTTTATTACTCTGTTATTCAAGTTAAAAAATAGCTAATTTTTCTTTCCCAAATGAGTTGCTTGAAGCAAAGTACCTATGAATACATGGGTATTTTAATTCACTTACTAAATGTATACAGAGAAAATTTACAAGCAGCCTTTTTACCATTTTTTAAGTGTCTGCTGACTGTTGCATAAGCTAAATTATTTACAGTATGATGCCTCACAAAAGAGTAGCAGATTTGGGTTATTTACTTTCCTGATAAGAAAAAGGAATTGAAGTTGCTGTGTTATGCTGCTTTGTTAATTTTATATTTGTTCCCCAGTGTGTAAAATCTTTTTAAAGAACTAACGTGAGTATTGGCAGAGTCTTTTGAAATGCTATGGAAGTGGTGAGATTAAACAAAACATGAAAAGGTCTTAAAAGTATAAGTCAGCAAGTGTTTGATAAAAATAAAAGTGCTCAACAATAGAAAACCTTTAGGATGCTTAATTTATTTGCTCTCCATTTGAGAATGGCCCCTGCACTCCATCCGGGAGTACTCCTTGTGAGTTATGTGTTCTGAAGGATACCAAACCGAGTCTATTGAAACAGTGTGTTTGTACAGCATAATGAAAGCCATCCAGAATGGTCACACTGAAGATCTCCCCTTAATGAGGAGATTAAAATCCATGGTGAAGTTGAAGAAGAGAATTTGCAGCTGTGTTGCTCGACAAGATCCTCTGCCTGGAACGTGTTTTAGTGTTCACAGAGCTGCAGAGTCCTCACAAGGTTTCTTTCTGCCCCTGCAGGTGCCACAGACCCCCCTGACACCCTGGCTCCTGTCATTGTCATCCCTCCAAGGAACACCAGTGTGGTAGCAGGGAGCAGTGAAGCCACGCTGGAGTGTGTGGCCAATGCAAGGTATTGTGTAAGCCTCAGTGGGGTGGTAAGGAGCTAATCTTAATGCACTGTCCTTTACTGAGAAGGACAGAGGAAGTGATTGTCTTCTTTTTCCTTTTTATTAATTTAATGATTGAAGCAGAATGCTTGCTCTTCAGGGTAACCTTATGAATCTTGTTTGCCCAACATTACTGAATTAAACATATTGATTTTCCTGGCCAAGTAAGGGTTTAGGCAGAGTTACTTTCTCACCTGTTACTCACATGGTAAGGAGTAGTATAGTGTTGTTCAATCTGCAGACATTATCTTAAGGAAAAAGTTATGTTAAGGGTTAATAATCTTTCAGCTGCATTACCTACTGATATGAAAGGTGATATTGTTGAACAGTCTGTGCTTCCTAATAAATAACTTAGCTAAGATCTGCTATGAAGTAATTTATTACAGATGCTCTCATTTTACAGTGATTATTGCTCAACTGTTCATAATGCACCATAATGCAGAGCTCACAGCATTCCTTCTGTGTTTCCATGTACATGGCCTTGAGTAGCATTGGATTCCAGCAGAAGTGAATAGTTGGGGTCCTCACATAAGACAACCAACAGATTCCCTTTCCCCTCTGAGGGAGGGGTGTTCTTGATATGATTAATGTTGTTTTAGCAATTGAGTTATAATGAAAGCACTTCCCATGCAGCTGATTCCCATAGCAGTATATATGCCTTTTGCTTAGAGAAATCAAATTATTAGCACTTAAGTTCTATTGCTGTATCAGTTAGTGGTACTTGCATGATCCCACGTGAATAGTCTGTAGTCTTGATATGTGGAAGTTATATATGCATTTACTTCTTAATAATGAATGTCAGGGATAGAGAGGAAGGCTTAGAGGAGCTTGATAATCTGTACATAACCGCAGACAAGATTATTCTCTAATGTATATGTTTGATTTTTGTGGTGATTTTTTGCTTGGTGGTTTGGTTTTTTATTTTGTTTTGGTTTTGGGGGGGTGTTTTTTTAGACCTCTTCAAAGACTAAGCATGACCTGGAAGAGAAATGGAGTAAAAATGACCAGTGGCATTAGCAGCTTTGGGAGACGACTGACTATCACCAACCCAACCTCTGCTGATGTGGGGATGTACCTCTGCGAAGCCAGACTCAGAAACAGCACAGAGGAGCCTGCAAGAGCCAAAGCCTTCCTTTCTATAATGGGTAATGCTCAAGGCAATGTGTTTTTTAGTAAAACAGGCCCTGGACTGTTTAATAGGAAATCAAATTGATATCTTAATATTTCATTGACCTTACATTTGAACCTTTCTTCGGAGAACAGAACAAAGGAGGTGAGAGAGGGTTATCTTCCAAATTAGTTCAGCTGCTCTTCCCCACGAATAGAAATTCATCAAATAGATTTTTAGGTTTTTTTAAACACTGATGTGATTCTGAGTCCCTTGTGAAACTGTACATTTAATCAGAAGTTGGAGAAATACAATATTAAAATCCTTACTGGGCAGCTTCCACATCTTGGCTTTTAGCTGCATTAAATCCTGATTAACTCCCAGCTTCCTTATGTCTAGTTTTAATATGTCAAGTGCCTGTATTTCCAAAAGAAGCCTTTTAGGAGCACTTCTGAGCCTTGTCTGCTGCTAGCATCAGTCAAAGGGGCAAGGATGTTCTGAGCACACAGGCAGGTAGCTATCATTACTGAGGTAACAGAAGGGAGAAGGACATATCATTAAAATTGGTGCTGTGTGTTAGACCTTTACTCCAAGGGAAACTTTGGATTTAATATCTTTACAGGGCCATCAGTGTCCTTTCACTGCCTGTTTCCACCAGCACCTCAGTGCTGGAGGATTTCTGTAGCAAGGACGTTGTCATTTGGAAGTGGTGGTTACTGTGCATGTCATATCCTGAAATAATGACACAAATTAGCACACTGCACACCACAGAGAGGTTGTTAGGACTTTTAGAATCAAAGAGAGATTTTTGAACAGAGAAATTTAGATGCTTTAAGCCACAGCTGATTATGTAAAGTCTAGCTTTTATGCAATACTCCCAGCAATAACTGTGCAAGTGTCCTGAAGAGGTTATTGTTCTGGCAGTGGCACAAGGCTCAGCACTGATCAGAATTCATGCACATGCATTTGTGTAGTGCACTGCAGAGGGAATTCAGCATGTAATTCTCTATGCTCTTTTAGCCCTCTGAAAATACCATTGTAGAGACTGCTCTGTGGTCTGTATTCTACTAAGGCAATTTATAGTAGTTGATGCTAAATGAGAAGACAGCTCTCCTCTCTACAAAACTCTACTCCAGCTTCATTTGTGTCACTGTCTCTATTATATTTATTAACCTGCTGGATGAAGTTTGGTTCCAGTTTTCCCCTTTGTGCTCTGTTTCTTAGAACTACTACCTTGCAGCTTCCCTTGTCTTTAAGGAGCAAGGACAGATTTCACTTATTTATGGGCTTTGTTTAAACTCTCTTTTATTCTTAAAATTTTCTTGTAACTGGTTTAACTTTGCTGCTACAGCAGGAGATCCAGTCTAATGCAGTACTTAGAGAAGCCTCTCAGTCAATGTAAGAGAGTCTTAAATATAGTTACAATAAAACTGGGGGGGGGAAATCATGGAGGAATCATATTAAAGTAGCAGTGATGTCTTTCTTGAGTAGCTTATCTGCTTTCTTATTTTTAAGTGTTTTATTTCTTTTTTATCCAGTTTTAGGGGGCTGTCAGGGTATGGAGTTATGAAAAGGCCTGTAGATAAGAACAAGCAGATGAAAGAAAGCAGAGACAAATTGGTTACCAATTACTTTTATTTCCTTCTGATGGAACAAGACACTTCAGTTGCAGGTGTTTACTCAATGTGTCAGCAAATCCTGATAGATTTCTTTATTTATGAGTTTCTTGAGCTGCAGGATGGAGCTCAAATTCTAAACAGGAAGCTAAATCAAAGGATTAGTAGTTAATGCATAACTTATATTCCACCTTAGAATTCTTGGATGGATCTGGTTGTTGTTTAATTAGTCAAGGGACAGGTTCTAGAGGAAAGTGCAGATAAGATTCAAACCTAAGGATTTTTGCAGAGTATCCTTCATAGTCTGTTGAAGTAGTACTTAGAGGGAATGAAGTATGCTCATCCATTTGCATGCATAAAATATTTGTAGTGTGTACATGTTGATAGTGACCTGATAATGAGCTGTACTTCTTGGGAGAATAACACAGTGTGGACTTAATAAGGGGTCTTGACTAACAGAAAAAGGAAATTGTGTTAATAGAAGAGGTTTGTTTTCAAAAGGATTGGGATAAATCAAATACAGACCCTCAGTAGTATGGTAATGAGAGCCTTTGTGGATTAATAGAGAAAAATATTTTGCTATTAACAGGTAGAATAGGGGTAGTGATAAAAAATGCATCAAAGATATCACAAATACTGAGTTAATGAAAGCTATTTTACAGCATGTTAGTCCTTGCCTGTCCCAGCAAGGGAAGTAACAGAATTTGAATGTGGGCTCAGGCAGTGACAAAAGCTTTATTAGAAGGCAGGGGAACTTAGTACAAAGGCATGTGCTTAATTCCAATTATTATTTGTGATCTACGCTACTGTCTCTGAAGTTTCTTCTGAATATTTCTGAGAGTACTTCTCAGTTTGTAAATTAAAATCACACTGATGTTTGAGAAATCTGCATCTCCAATGTAATAAAGTAGTACTGCATCAGCAGGAAGGAACTCCTATAGCCTTATGCTGCACTGCAATTTTCTTCTGAACGTGGCAAAGAGCTTTCTGACATCTTCATATTGTTTCAGCAAAGATAAACTGAGGTGGTTCCAAACCTTGGTTTTATTAGCTGCAGTTGTTATAAATTTTTAAAGGGTAGCATGTTCCTCAGTTGGCAGAGTAACAGTTTGGGAAAGATTTGTTGCAGATTAGATAAGAGCACATTCGTTTTATCACTAACAGTTTGAAGATTAAGTAATTTAAGGAGTCTTCTCATGAAGAAACCAATTTGAAAACTGAGCTAATCTTAAACTCTTTGCTCCAGTTCTGCAGGTTCTGTTAGGGACAAATTGCAGGAGTCATTTCTAAGTCATTGTTCTGTAGGAAATTATGAATTGGAGGAACTTAAGAAATGAGGAATGAAACCCTTCCACTGCATGAAATCCAAACTCCTCTTTAAATTAGATGCAGTCAGACAGTAAAGTCTGAACAAAATGAGGAGAAAAACAATTAGAAAGTAAGACCTGATGTAGAATCATTAAGGTTGGAAAAGACCTCAAGATCATTGAGTCCAACCATTAGCCTAACACTACCAAGTCACCACTAAGCTACATCCCTCAGCACCACATCTACACATTTTTTGAACCCCTACAAGGATGGTGACTCCAGCAGTGCCCTGGGCAGTCTGGGCCAATGCTTAACCACTCTTGCAGTGAAAGAAATTTTTTCTAATATCCAACCTAAACCTCCCCAGTACAACTTCAGGCTTTCCTCTTATCCTGTTGCATGTACCTGGGAGAAGAGACCAGCCCCCACCTTGCCATAACCTCCTTTCAGGTGCTTGTACAGAGAGATAAGGTCTCCCCTGAGCCTCCTTTTCTCCAGACTAAATAACCCCAGTTCCCACAGACAAGACATTGCACAGAACTGAGCTCTGAAGCCCTGTTGGCCTATCCAAAGGAATAGGATAGAATAAAGCAGAATCACTGTAGAGGGCTTCCCTTCTTTCTGCAGCTGTTTTATGCCCAAAGAACTATATTAATAGATGTATTATTCTCATCTTAGTGTTATCTAGGGGGAATTTTTACATCCTATCTGAATAGTTTTCTTTCTGAAAATAGGACTATAAGGAATTGTTGTAGGTCTGTGTGTCTCTTAGAGATAACTCTGGTTCTCATCAGGTACAAAGGGTAAAGTTTCCTGGGTTCATGGGATTCACATGAAAAAAATCAGGAGAATTGTAATGTTAGTATGGAGGGGCCACATGGCTATGCTCTGAGATGAGCTAGAATGCTGCTCCCACTTCACTGGACTCCTCCAGGAGGATTAAGATGCTGAAGGGCCTTCTTTGTGCTTTGCCATTGTTCATGAATTTGCATGTAATGGATATATAACTGCCAGAACAGAAAGTATTCTCCTTTGTAGCTAGGCACCTCTGTGTCTTGTACTCAGATGTCTGGAAACAATAGTTCTCGTGGCTCTAGGTTATACACTTTGAAACACAACAAATGCCATGAAAGCAGAGGAAGGAATTTTTCCATGATGATTGTGTTTGTGTGTTGTGCTTTAGAAAAGACCATGCTGACTCCATGAAGGTACTATGCCTAAGGAAAAAATAAGAATTTGCACAAAGCTATAATACAAAATATCTTTGGACTTGCCTAAAATTTAGTTTGGGCTCAAAACAGAGGAATGTTGACAATTTCTGATTTCATGAGTCAGAGGTTCTTGAGATGGACACAGGCATGTCTCTGTGGCCCCAGGTGTGCACAGGACCTATACCACAGGGAAGCAGTGGGAATTCTGGAAAGTCCAGTTCTGTTCTCTTGACATGCAGGAGAAGTTCCTCCTTTCAGTCCTGCAAACAGGAGATGTGTTCCCTATGCTGTTACAAGGTTTTAGAACACACAGGCTGCAGCTCACAGTAGATGTAGTAGCAAGAAACACAGAGTATCTTTTCATCTCTTTCTCTTTTAACCTGATATTCATGCAAAGAAAACTCCTTCTTCAAGGAACCTGTTATACCTGCATATATAATGTGGCTTCTCTCCCAGCATGGACAGTTTGATCTACTGTCTGGAGTTAGGGACTTTGTAGCTACAAAGGGCTCTCAAGTTTCCAGTTCCCCTTTCTGTACAGGATATTCACCAAATAAATTAGTTTATGGTAATGCTAAAGAAAAGCTTCCATGTTTAAGGTTCAATTTTCCTCTTAAGTATGCAGGCCTGAATTTCTGAGTGATTCAGGACTTTCAGCTTTGGAGGAGCCCCTGGGGCTTTCTCTGTTCTTTCTGACTTTCATGTGTGTATCTAGGATTAGGTCACATATCTCCAGTGCAGCTTGAAGGGTATGCAATGGATGCTGACTGCTATCTTTTGAATGTTAAAATCAGTGACCATGTAACTCTGTGTGTGGGAAGTTAGAACAGTATCATATTTTGCAGGCTCCCAGGGGCTTTTCAGAGAGGCTAGCCTTTCAATGATGTCTGTGCTGCAAAAAAAAAACAAACCAACCCCAAAACCTGAAACCCTCAACAACTATTAAAAGCATGCATTTATATTCAAATACTCTTTTTCACCTTTGCTTGTTCTCAACCTTTTAGTTAAGATTAGTCAAACAGCTCTGCAATAACCAAACAATGCAGGATGAGTTTCCTTCAGTCTGATGAGAGATGTGACCCTTCTCCTTGCAGAGTGTGCTGAACTCAGTGTAATGGATCCTCTCCTCTTCTAGCCAGTCTAATTCTGTCCTTTCAGAAAAATTCTGGGTGTTTGACCTGATACCAAGAGACTGCTGTCATTCCTAGAAATGACCATGTCTGGGGGCTTGTGACTGCCCTGTTAGATAGTTTGGGAGACGTTGTAATTTCTACACAGGATTATTGCCTACAACAATAAGTGTTCAGGTTGATACTGTGGGATTCAAACCAAACCTTATAAATATGCAGTAGAGTCATATCCAGAGACAGCCAGCATGCCCTTTCAGAATGCCATCTGACCCCTACAGATATTGCTACATTTTTATGGCCTCTTTCTGATGGCTCTTCACCAGGTAGAGTGTAGCACCCAAAGTGAGGTACCCTGCATCTTTCACTAGCAATTTTGCTGGGCCTGCAGGTCCTTAGGCACACACCTAATGTACAGGGGATACATCTGGCTCCTCTGGAAAGTGGGGAGCATAGATTTCCATTGTTTAGGATCAGTCAGTAGAGCTATTTCACCTTGAGCCTGAGTTCTGCTGCAGCCCTAGACCTTTACTGCAAAGGACCTGTTGAGCATCCATGTTGCTGGTGTAGGACACATGCATGTGGTAAAGCAACACAACTTTCAGGGAAATCTTTTCCCTCTAAGCCCTAAGATTATACCCATGGCAATACTCCTGTGGTTCTCACATACTTTAAATCACCAAGAGTAATTTTCCATGTCTGTTAGACTTAGGATGCCACAGAACTGTTGTGCATGTGATGTTCTACAGCTTCCAGAATTCCCTTATGAATTTGTCTTGTCTTCCTATCCAGGCTTACCTCTAACTCCAGGCAGCAGAAGCAGGTAGTTAACAATCAGTAAATTGTTAGAGGAAGGGTTTCTGTACCTGTGCTTATCATGCAAGAATAAGATCTGACCTCTCTATGGGTAGTGGCTGCCTCAGCCTCTTGACCCATCTGTCAGTTGTAGTGTTTGGCAGGGCTTCCAGCTGCTGGAGTGGCTGTGAGAATTGAGTTCAGCAGGCTTTAGTGTAAAGAGAAAGGTGGGTCTGGGCTTGATGATAACTGGAAATAATGTCTGTTGGCACACCTACACCCTGAAAGACCTCTGGGAGTAGTCTGTGGCCTTTAGATTGCCTCTCTCTGCTGCTCCTGCTCTTTTTCTTGTTTGCTTCTGTTTCTCCCTGCTTCCTTCAAAAAAAAGCTGATGTGAATCTGCCTTTTATACCATCACATCCTATTTGCTAAGTGACAGTTGTCACTGACTTCAAGTTCCTTGTCAGGTAATTCATTGCTTGATATCTGCTCACCTAAGCATCTCTTAATGTAATAAGTTTCTTCGAAGGTGGCATAACAGCCTGCATGGGATTTAAAGGAAGGAGCACAGATTGTAGGAGAGGATTTTGGGAGAGGCACTGGGAAAGCAGACTGTATAAATATGCCAAGTATAACTGCAGAAACAGTAGCACAAAAGCAGTGGCCATGGAACCACCAGCAGCTTTGAGGTCACATGAAGTGCTCTGCAGCTGGACTTGCAGGCCCCTGTTGAAGATAAATCTACAAATTTATCACTGGCATGTGAATATGTTGCTGATCTAGGAGAAAGTTTGAGAGCTGGCAGCTGAAGGTTGCCAAGTTTAGAAATTGGCCCATTAAGGTTGAGGTGCCCTTAGAAGGGAGGGTGGAAGATGTGCAGTCAGAAATTCCCTTAATGGAGGAAAATGAACCTCACTGGCTGAAGAGACATCCATGGAAGCAGAAGTGGATGTCTGGGTGTGGGGCTATGTGTCTGGAGATTGTTATTGCTCCTGTGCTGCTTTGGCCACCTTTCCTCCTTTCCTCCCCTCACAAGCAAATTACATTAGATTCAACATACATTTTGAGAGGTGGACAGAAGGACACTTACCTGTGTTCCCACAGACAGACACAGGGAATGACAGGGTGCTAAAAGTCTGGAAGTTAAAAAGATGCAGTTCTGGGGAGTGGAGCACAAGGAAATCATCAGAGAAGGCTTAAAGGATGGTGTGAGGAAAAAGAGCATACTCAGAGCTATACTATGGACTTAGATAAATTGCAGAGGACTCAGCAACTTAGTTGATCAGACATGTCAAGCACAGTGTGCCATCAGTGAATTTCAATTAAATGTTCAGCTTTTCAATTTGTTGTTTAGATTAATGCATGAGATCATAGACAATAAATCACAACTTATTATGCATGTTTATTAATAGCTTTATATTTAGGCAGCGAGGATCAATAATGTTAACACATGTATATTATTAGAATATAATAAATCAGGTAGCTTGTTTTATTGGTTTTGCTGGGTAAATGAGGATTCCAGGCTATTTTGCAACCTCACCTCCTCCTCTGTACAGGATTTTGAAGAGTAATATTGATTGACTTTATTTGGAGTGAATACAGAATTGTAATATCCATTGGTGCCCAAATGAGACCCCAGTTCTGTACACTCAGGCAGATATTTTACTGTAGTTAGTGGGAAGGAGTGCTGGGAAAGGGCATCTTGAGTTCCAGTCAAATGCTTACTGCTGGGTACCTGCTGCTGTCCCATGTCACCCCTGTGAAATGATAGCAATGCTTGCTAGGCTACAGGCAGCAGCAGCAGGCGAAATAAGGTTTTTCAGGGTAAGATTCTGTGATTTTTGGTTTTATTAATGAAATTACTATTGTCCCATCAGTAACACAAACTGCATTTCTGGTTTTCAGATACAGTTTGTGAAGAGATTTGAGACAAGGTCAGCTCAGGTGACCTTGGATCTTGTTGCAGCTTACTATGTTGTTTTGAAACATATTTTATTCCCTTAAAAAAGAAAATACAAAGTAACTTGTTTTCACAAGCTACTTATATTGTCTTTTCTGTTTCCTAAAACTTTCCAGGGAGTTTGGCTGTGCTACAGTAGAACTCCAGTTATAATCAAATAAACTGCTTCTAAAAACAGTACTCAGATGATAATTGAATTGAACAGGCTATGACAGTTTTTAGTTACCATGATAATTACTGCAACCTTAATGCCTGTGGGACTTTGACATGATGCTCTTCAATTTTATGCTGTCTAGAAGAAAGAGTTACATGACAGCATACTCCACAGTTTCTGGAATCTTGTCTTTAATTAAATGTCTAGTATCTTTTCTCCAGTCCTAATGATAAAGTCTGGATTTTTATGATTATTACTGTAACTTCAATTAAAGCCTTAAATCTGTTTTCTTTCAAGAAATAAAACAGTTGAGAATTTTTTCTTTTTAATTATGCCTGACTTGTCCTCTGATGCTGGCTCTCTGACATGCTATGGCACTTTATTTGACATGCTTCATGCCTTCATGAGGTAGAATTTCATTTAGATACTGAAGCAAACTATCCTATAAAATGCTGTGTTGTAAATATAAACCTTTATAAACCTCTTGGGAGGGCCTTTCTGAAGGAAGAATTAAAATGTTGCATGGTTCAGACCTATAAAATGAAAAGTAGCCCCTGCTCTGAGTGTTAATTTGCCATGCAAGCCCCTAAATCTTAGTGTACATTGGTTTAACTCTCAGCATAACAAAAAATTGGGGTTTTTTAATGATACTGTCACCACCAGAAAAAGTACCTCCAGAAAAAGACAAATGTAGACAAAGTAGTCTGTAACACAACTGTGTTAAATACAACATGCATGGAGAGATCGCATGATGAATCAACATCTTTAACAGCAATATCTTTAAATCAACAGCTGTTTTTCTCTTGCTGTGGCTTTGTTTGTTTACCTTTGTTTGTTTTCCCTCTTCTCAAGAACCACCATATTTCACTGCTGAACCCCAGAGTGTGATTTTGGCTGAAGTGGAGAAAGATGTGGACATCCTATGCCAGGCCATGGGTGAGTGACAGTTCATACATGGGTGAATGTATGTCCATGTATATCCAGTACTGAAGAAAGCATGTTATATAAACTTGTGATGTTTTGAGACCTCTGCATTGTTGCTACTTACCACAGATACCAGGTACAAGGGAGAGGAATGGCTTTTGCCCTTGGAAAATTGGGCAGTAGTTTAGTTTAGAGAGGAGGAATGCAGGCACATTCATGGTTGCTGTTGGGCAGGGCAGCTCCTGCTCCCTTCCCTCTGGTAGCCTGACTTTGTTTCATAGTTGTTGCTATGTAACAGACATTGGTGCCTTGAGCCAAGAAATCAGCTGAGGTGAAAGGATGGTTATGGAACCCATCATTTGCAATGCAAACAGTCAATATTTTCAACTGAAATGTATTTTCTTTTTTTAATTATGGAACATTTATACTGAATAGAAATGTCAGTAACTCTGACATTTAAGTGCAGTTGAGAAGTCTGCAGGAGGACTATTACAGGCAGATTTTAATTGGCAGGTGCTTTAATAACATAAAAGGCTTCAAATGTCTAGAATGCCACCTAAACCAGAATGGCTTTCAAGGTTTAGTTCCAGAGAAATAGCTTTAGCACTGCTTTAGCACTCTAGTGAGCTAGGAGGCATCATGGTCTTCCGATTAGAGGAGCTTTGTCTGTGCCACCAGATTGCTCTGTGGCTTTGGCAAGGGACTGAACTTCTTGTTGTCTTGCTTTCCCTGTTGCTGAGTTTAACAAGCAATACAACCCCCCTCCCCAAACCTAGCTAACAGCTTGTTTGGATGGGCTCTCTCTTAAGAGCAGAGCCAATAAAGATATTCTTTGTTGCATAATTACATTATTTCCAGTATGAATTAAGCAGCTTTTAATGATTTAGGTAGGAAAAAGTCAACACTGCTTTTCAGGAAGGAAGCTTTGCAAATAGTGTGATAAGCAAGTATGTGTGTGAGGGTGCTGTGCTTGGTTTGGGATTTCAGAACCATTTGATGAGGTGTTTTATCAAAAGGCTCTTATGGAAGTGAAGCTATCAGGTTATAAGAGACACAGTTTTGTTGTTAGTTAATAGCTTTTTAAACAAAACACAGCGGGTCCTGCTGTCAGTGGAGTTCCCCAGGAGTCTCTCTTGGAACCTGTGCTGTTCAACACACTCATAAATGCCCTGGAAAAGAGGGTGAACAGTAAGATAATATTTGCTGATTATATAGAATTATTCAAGAGAGTCAGTGTTAAAAGTGACTGCAAAAGAATTGCAGTTCTGGTGATTTGAACTGACAGGACTATAAACTGGCAGGTGAAATTATTGACAGAGGTGAAATTTCTTATTGCTATGCAGAAAAGATAATGTCTTCTGAAAACATCAGTTCAGTGCCAAGCCACAGTTCAGAATTTTAGGTACTGGAAAGAAAGCAATAAAGAAAATAGTGAGAGAATGTCACTGTGTGGATCCATGTGGCACCTCTGTCTGCAGTACTTCACACTATTGGAGAGAGAGATGATGTAAAACTAGAAGAGGCACACAAAAGTAGGGATGCCAGAATTAGAGGTCTACCATGGGTTTTGAATAATGAAAAGTTAAACTGTCTGGAACACTTTGTGAACGAGATGAATGAAGGGCAGGTGCCATATGGAAAGGTGAGCAGGAGAAGATGAATCTGTATTGCACAGTGCAAGAAGTAGGAGGTGATACCTAAATTTTCAGGTGGGAGATGTATGATAAAGAAAGGATAGTGTTTTTTCAGAAAACATTAACTGGGGAGGTCATTGGTCCAGGCAGGATTGAAGATCAGAAACAATACTGATTTAGGAAAAAACCCAAACAATATATGGAAGACAAATGCAGCAAGGACTATTAAACACACAGCTGTGTGTATGCAACCTCTGGCCCAAGAAATAGCTGAAGCACAGTCTGCTGGGGCTGAGAAGGTGGAAATAGTGCTCTGTCCTTGGGCTGCTCTTGTGGTTTGTGCTTGAGCATCCAAGACAATCCAAGACAGTTTCAAAGGAAGGCATTGTGACTAGATAGACATTTATCCTGGCCATGTGCCACCAACTTTGTTTCAGCATGTGTTAGGACAAACACACTGATGCTTTTTTATTGGAGAAGAATTAAAACTAAATGTTGTATCACTAGAGAAGTTGAAAGAATATTCTGAGATGATTTTTTCATGTTTCAGCACTGCACAACTGCTTGATGAATGTGGAGTATCTCACTGTCATGGGAAAATAACTATTTACTGTCTCAAATCATGTATAAAACCCAACCAAACAAGCAAAAACATAACAGAAAAAAACAGACTAAACCCTGGAGGAATCAAGGAGAGCAGCAATTGACTTCTAAATCTTTCTTCTACCCCAATTCTTCCTTTGAGCAGCTTGGCTTCCAAGGGAGTTAACAGGGCCCTCGTAACTGTTCTCAGTGTATGAGGTCTTATTGAAGATATTATAAACTAAATAATTTATTTCTGTTAAACTCTTCTAGTGCACATCTGATTTGCTGATGAATGTGGGGCAGGAGCATGGAAATTAGTCTTCACATGGGTTATTTTGCTGAGTATGACAGGACAGGCTTGTAAGGGGCAGGTACTAGTATTAAACATAGAGGACTTTTGATCCATTATTACACAAATCTGGCAATCACCAGGATTTAAAAAGAGAGTAAATGAGGGTTCCTATCTCCCAGCTCTGGGTTAACAGACAGGATAAAGCACTAGGGGAACTGCAAAGCTCCTCTGTACCTTTGCTACAACTAAGACGACAGATTTTCTTTCTCCCAGCCCCACCAAATTCTGTGACAAAGCCCATTTGCCAAGTCTTGGTGCACTTTGAATGTGTGAGAGACAGATTAATTTCACAGTATAAGCAGAGATTAACTGTAAATAAAATTGCAACTTGCACAGACTAGCTTTATATTTCTCTGTAATGGACTTTCGGTGTGTCAGACTCCACAGTAACCATGCTCTGCTGTATATCTTTCAGCAGTTGCTGATGCTGCCTGCATTTGCAATGGCTTTCCTTTAAATGCTTTTTCTTATTTGCTCATAGAAAGTTTGAAGCTGCAGGCAGCAGTGGTGGTGTCTAGGGAGTGCAGTTAATTGGACTTTAGTTCTACCTGTTTAGGCAAGTAGATGGAAAGATGCTTTGGGGATTCCCCACTAGCCCACTGGGACTAGAGAAGGCTATAAAAATAACAAAAATGACACAGTGAATATTTTGAGTCTTTTATCCAAGTTCTGCAGTAAGTTAAATTTGGCAGAGAGTCAAGCATCTGTTTCACACGTGGGGAAACCAAGCCTCAGATTGCATAAATTACCTGCCCAAGGTTACAGAGAAAGTAGCAAAGCCAGAACCAGAGTCTCAGTTTCCTCCCTTCCTTCCCTAGATGTGTCTCTGAAAAATGCATAGTGCTGCCTACATGCTGAGAAATGAGCTTATTTTCTTTTTTATTACTGGTCTTTCTAGCCACTGATATCTCTCAAACAGTAAGGTAGGACTGATGCTCCTTGGAAAGTTCAAAAAGTCTTCAAAGTGTTTTCTTCTGTTCAGAATTTTTTCACCCCCAGTGTTTAGAAAGGAAAAGAGGCTGTGGGGAGAGGAAAGGCTGTGGGGTAGGAGAGGAGGAGAAGAAAGGAAGCCAGGTTTAACCATTTTTATAGCCAAAGAGGTAGCAAAATGATAAAAGAAAACATGTCCAACTTGGAAGACAAATCTCTCTGGGAAGATCACTGAAGCCCAGATGAATGCTGCTGACAGGCATCAGAGTACTTCGCTAAGATCCTATTATTCAGGCTCTAACTTTGAGTAGAGGAACAGATCCGTAACCAAAATGTAGCAAAATAGAGATGGTAATATTCAGTTTGTCAGCTGAGCTGGTGATAGGACAGTGTATCTCCAGTGATTATGGGATTAGAAGGCTTCCTAAAGCTGTTAGTAGAATGGGATTTATGGAATGACACCGGTGTTAAAGGTTCGAGTGCACCCAATGCAGGATTTCATTATTTCCTAGGTGCCTATCAAGTCTAATGTGTGGGAAAATGGAGTTGCTATTATTTAAACTTGAAATTATTTCCAGGCTTCTCTGCATCAGGAGAACTATTCCATTTTGCATCATCTGTTTCTTCATTACTCAGTGATAATTTGTATTTGCCTAGGAGGATTTTCGAGAGATGAATAACGCTCTCACCGAGAGTTCTGAACATTGAAATCTATGCTAATTCTGTATATGGGCTGTTGTATAATGCACTGTGTCTATTCTCTGTCAGACAATGCACTCTACATAGTGGATCTCTTCCTGGGATGATTACCTTCTAGATTATGAGTATATTTTATTTTATCAGCAGAGCAAAAGCATCAGAGGTGATTGTAGTAAATGCTACATGTTTATAAAAGTAACAGCTGCCATTGAATGTTGTTTTTCCATTGTTCCATACGTTGTTTGTACCTTCTTTCCAGGAGTTAATATAGCTTGTGTCTGTGCAGAGAGAATAAACACACTGAGAGAAGATGTGAATGGAAGTATAATAAAGTAGTTTTTTAACTTCAGGATTTTTAAAATGGTCATGATGATAATAGAGCTCTCCCTGTAGCACTTTCACTCTGGGAACCTTTAGTCATTGCCAACAGTGCAGTGAAATTCATTGTCTGCAGATGCTCAATTCATCAGTGACATCCCATCCTTAATGCTTCTCTGATATTCTGCTTCTCTCTATTTAGGCAAATTTCACTCACTCATGAATTTAAGTCCATAGTTCCTTATCTTATAACAAAGGAGTGTGAACCACAGAGGTGATAGGCGTGATAGTGATAGGTTTTTAAAAATAGCTACAGCTTATGGCGATGTCCTGTTTGGGGCCAAGATAACTTAAATCAGCTCAGTGCCCCTGTGATCCCGTGATTATCATAGCAAAATATCTCCTTCACTCCTGATCTCTGCTCAGGGCCCTCAGCATTTGGTCAGTTAGGGATTCCTGGGATGGAAAGATAACCGATATGAGGAGTGGGACAGGAAGATCTGGGTATGACAGTTCTAGGCCCCTGACATCTCTCCAAGAGAAGAGAATCCTATGCTATTCGTATACACAAAATTTACAGCCACTTCATCCCAGCTGACTGGAATATGACTGCAACACAAATGTGTGATATAACTGTGTCAGGGTTTATAGAATATGCACATGAAAGAAAACAGGAATAAACAGGACTTTAAGTTATATACCTAGGGTAGGATTTTTGTTTCTCCTAATGTCTGCATTTTTCAAATAACAGGTGAAGCTTGAGAATGAATAAATAATAATGTAAGGCTGTCCTATTGTTGGCAGCATGTTGTTTGTACATCAGCTCAAAACAAAGTGCCAGATTAGGACTCAAATACAGCCATGTGAGCACTTCATTATGTGTAATTTGCCATTTCATTCTTATTTTGACATCTTTGCTACAGTAGCACAGACAAATCTTATTTGGGATGGAAGAGTCTTACAGACTTGCTGCATTGCCACACTGCTGCTGTTTAAGTAGCATGATTCTGGCTTTCAACGTGAAATTGCTGTAAATGTTATTTTGTGGTAGCATGAAATATGATTGGGTGAAGAAAGTAATTTGATAACATGTTTTCCTACCATTCCTTCTTTCACTGTTTGCTGGTTTTATTCCCACGTGTTCTGCAGTGTATTATTGCCATTGATAATGTAAGATGCAGCTTCCATTTATCAAAAGCAGCTTGTAAAAATACAAATAATTTGTGTAGCAGGATGGGAAATCAGGGATATGACTATAACAGTGCAAGGTATTTCGACTACCTTAAACATGTTTTGCAAGGATTAGTAGTGAAGCTTTTGTTTGTTTGCTTGGGGTTTTTTTGTGGCTTTGGGTTTTTGTTTGGTTTGGGTTTTTGTTTTTGATTGGTTGGTTTGCTTTTTTTGCTTTTTTTTTGTTGATTTTTTGTTTTATTATAGGTGTTCCCATTCCTACCCTGGTCTGGTATAAGGACTCTGTTCCCCTCAGCAAGCTGGAAAACCCTCGCTACAAAGTCCTGCTGAGCGGTGGGCTGCGGATCCACGCACTGCGTCCTCAGGATGCTGGAATCTTCCAGTGCT
The DNA here is from genome assembly GCA_013399015.1 of Galbula dea. Classification (NCBI taxonomy): domain Eukaryota; kingdom Metazoa; phylum Chordata; class Aves; order Piciformes; family Galbulidae; genus Galbula; species Galbula dea. Next base: position 227,244 of record VWZX01009189.1, on the reverse strand, counting down.
TTGCTAGTAACAAAGCTGGGCAGATCCAGACACACACCTACCTGGATGTGACTAGTGAGTAAGGAGTCGTGATACGAGGTGACTTATCATTTCTGTAGGTGGTCCCACATCCAGCAGGTTCCTCCACTGCTCTGTGCTTGTTTAGTTTGTCACCCACCCTTGTTATGAAGTGTAGCTTCCTGACCTGTAAGACACCCATAATGCCCTCTGTGGCCTGAACACAGTCTGCTGAAGCCTGGAGAAAGACTTTCCATGGCAGTGAGGTGAACTCTCCTATTTCACACTACAAAAGGAGAACAGAGTGAAAAGAAAAAAAGAAAGGTTAACTGTGAAATACTTTTATCTCTCCTTTATACTTAAATAATTTAGCTCTAATGTAATTCTGTTGTAAATTTGAGCTACTGCCTCATGACTGTGCATGGTATCATTTTGTCTTTCTTTTGTCTACAACTACTTTTAGTAGGGGAAGGAAAGAATGTTGAAGCTAAATGTCTTCTTTTAGCCAGAAAGTCTGATTAAATGGTTTTGTTAATGAAAGTAGGCTCTTCTCTGTGGAAGGATTACAAATCCTGGTAGTCTCTTTTAAAAGTGATTATTAACAGGCATTTTTGTAACACCGTAACTCCTTTTCAGGAAGCTGGTTTTTAGCCCGAGTGCAGTTTACACATACTAACCAGAATTCCTACTGGCCTCAGAAAATAGATCAGCCCCAGTTCAATATATATCTAGGAAACTGCAGGAAAAAATGCAATAAAATGCAACTGGGGGAAAATAAGAGAGAGAGAAACTTGGAAAATGCCTTGGATGAGACTCAGATTCTAAATTCTTTTGGCTGACATTTAAGTTTCAAAGTTAATGCCTTTTTCAAGTTGCTTTTCATCTTAAAGAACTCTGTTATGAGGATGAAAGAAAATAGTTTTGTTTATCGAGATTTCTCAGCTTCCCCCCAAACACTCGTTCTGAGCTTTATCTTCCTTTTTTGTGTGCCATCTTACCTGGGCATGTACAAGCACTGAGAGATTTTTATTTTCCATGTAGGTAATAAACTGAATTAGACAATTCCTAGGAGATGTATAATGAAAGGTTACAGTCACTGCTGAAAGGTTTTCATGTATTACTGTCATGTCCTTCTCCATGATCAGCTCTATAAAAGTGGATGTGAAGTAGTCTATGATAATAGCTAAAGGACCTTTCTGATAGCTGATGCACTGAGGTTTTTGGTTGGTTTTTTTTTTTTTAAATTTTGATTCTAGACATTAAACCAGCATTTATACAGCCTCCAGAGGACACCACTGTCACAGAGGGGATGACTGCAGTGCTAACCTGTGATGTTTCAGGGGCTCCCAAACCTGCCATCTCATGGAAAAAAGGTAGCTTGTTACTCAGTTGTTGTGGAAAAGCTGTAATCCATGTTTTCTTGTCCATTACTATTACTGAGATTCATTCCTGTTACTGAGATTGCACTTGTAGATCCTTTTAGTGCATTTTTCTTCATTTCTCTGGTTGTGCAAGCCGAGGGTTTACTGTGGGGCTGTTGTGAGCCAGTGGCCTGGATAGGCTGTAATAATCTTCTGGAAGCACTGAAATTGCAGTGTTTAATCCATACAGACTACGTGACACTAATCATGCTGGTTTCCCCTTCTGTGTTTCAGGAAACCAGATCCTAGCCAGTGGCTCGGTTCAGGTTCCTCGCTTCATCCTTCTTGAATCTGGAGGGCTCCAGATAACACCTGTGTTCCTCCAGGATGCTGGCAATTATACTTGCTGTGCAGTCAACTCTGAAGGAGCTCTGAATGCTTTTGTGATGCTGACAGTGTGGAGTAAGGATAATTCTTTGTTTAAAGTCTAACTTTAATCAAGTATTAATCACTTTTTGTTGTATGCTCAGGAAATTTTCATTAGTAATTATGCTTCTCTAGTTAATACAGATACTTGTATGATTTAATAGGAATAATGTATCTATTTTAGGATACATCTCACAAATGCCCTTTTGGTTTTTAAAATCATGCATATAAACTTTTCTATTTTGTGGAAGGAAGCACATTTAAATACATCTTCAATCACAATTACAATTTTACTCAGGTTCTGCCTTGGCACATCTCGCATTGCAAATCAGACCTTTTAACTTGTAGGTTTGGCTGTTTGCAGTTGGTTTCTGCCTTCAGGAACCTGCAGGCAATAGAGACCAGCCCATGCTGTTACTGAGCCCGTGGCCACACTTAAAATGGGTATGATTTTCCTCATACCTTTGTATTTCTTTGTGGCCTTGGGCACTGTTGGAAGCCAAACCAAAGTACAGTAGACTTCAGCTAGTCTCTCGTGCTACAGATTGGCACGGCACAGGGCAGCCCATGAAATGATTTTGTTCTTTACCATTTGCCCTTAATGTCTGTTTTATTTATTCTGTAGTGGAAAAAAGTCTGATCCAGCAGGTTCACCTGTGTTACCCCTAAGTGAGTTAAATTTAAGTGTAACATGATTTTCGTTGTTAAAGGCAGGAAATAACGATTCATGGGCTGGGACGAAAAATAATTAAAAGCAGTGAAGATTATGATAAATACAGGAGTGTTGTGGCTCTCTCTCCTTTCCTGTGCTTGAAGTACTGATTATGCTGCTGCTGCATGGTGCCTGTTTAGTGTTCGTTAATCCCAAAACTCTGCAAGTTAAATTAGCAGCATTTTTTGAACTTGAGAATGCCTGAAAACAATGCTGGCAGTAAACGTAATATCCTTGTGTCACACGACCATCATACTTATATCTCACTGACAGTATAGAGTTGGCATACATAGCAGGATATTGTAAACTGAAGGCTATCCAGATGTATGGATCAAGTAAAGGAGATCCTTCCTATTAACTCTCGAAGGCATGGTTCCTCTGTGTAGTGGAGAGAGTTCCTGTTCACTCTGCTGTGTTCGAGGGGGGAAAGAAAAGTGACTATGACCTAACACTTGTGTAGCAACAACACCATTATAAAGCTAGAAAGCATACATAGGCACATCAGGAATAATGCTAGAAATTCCATGCTATTAGAATTACCTTTTGATTTTACTGATGATTCCTTCCTGTGCATGTACTACATATTGCAGTAGATGCTGATTATCTCTGGAGGGATTTGGGGCTGATTAACATTATCCACATACCTTCTATACTCACCCTAGTTGTCTGCCTGCTTCAGCTGATGCTATCTGCTGCTGCTAAGCATAATAGAGATCTTTCACACCAGATCCGGTTGCTGTAGTTACAGCAATTATTGTGTTCTGGGTCTCCAGGAGGTGCTTTTGAATAAAGATGGTCTGAAATATTTGAGTAAACAGCATATCTTTCTTGTATGGAAAATTCAGACTACCAGAAGCTCCTCCTCCTTTAACATCTTTCCTGGATTTGATGAGATTGTAGACTGTCATTTGAGTTTTCTTCCTCTTTCTGGATCTTTTTCTAGCCTACACATTTTCTATGTTTTTGTTTTCCCTGCTCCAAGCAGTGTGACTCGTTTCCTGACTCACTGTATGCTTGGATTCATTCATAACACATTACAAACACACTTGCTGCCTTATGACTTTAGGGAGTTGCCATAGATGCTTACCAGAAGATGCGTGAGAGTTACTATAGCTTTAGCACTCTTCCTGCTCGGATCACTGCTGACTCGGATTCATGCCCTCTGCTGCTTTTCCTTCTCTACACCCCACAGCATAGCAGCTCTTCTTAGCACAATGACATTAGAGGGAGGGAAGCCTTCACAGCAAAGAGGGATGGCCTGCTTGCTTTGAATGACAAATGCTCAGTTGCCTGCTCTCTGAGTGAATACCCAAGTCAAAATGCTGTAATTTCACCTGAACTATGGCTTGTGTTCCTTTCAGACCGCACTTTCATCGTTCACCCTCCTGAGGACAGCACTGTGATCAAAGGAACCACAGCCACGCTGCGATGTGAAGCAACTCATGATCCTAGAATTTCAATCAGGTTGGTGGTGTCAGTTCTTATTTGTGTGGTTTATCCAAGCTTAATTTGATAAGCTATATCAATAGCATTAGGTGAAAAGTTTCACACCCCAGATTTTAACACCAGACCCCTGATCACTGCATTATAAGGTTGTACACCGTATCATTAATCATATAAATCCCATCTTCCATTTCAGCCTTATGTATTATTTACAATGAGCTATGTTCCACTTCATGACTTCAATATAACCTTCCATGATTTTACTGTCAAGGTTAATACACTATCAATAAAACCAACTTGTCAGAAGCTGATACTTAATGAGAGTAAAAGCCAAAGGAACGGAATAGGATTTCAGATGTGTTTACATTGAGGTGCACGAAAGCCACACAAAGATGCCCATGTTCTTGTAAACAACTCAATAACTAGGGGCTATATTCTGCTTTAACTGTGTGAAGGAAAACAGAATTTCTCTGGACTGTTAAAATTTGCACTAGAGCATGTAGAGGAAGCTCATAATTTAAAAATAAAATTGCCATAAAAATTCATATACTCTGAAAGCAAGAGAAACAAAAGAAAGTGCAGGGAACAGGTTGGGGAGCGCTGGAAGGGTGAACTGCAGGAAGAACTTTGGAAAGAGAAATAAAGGTGTAGAAGTTTCATGTAGAGAAGCTTAATTGTAAGACCGTGGGCTATGCACATCTCTGGGATGTGTCAGCATATCTGTGTTTTGATGGAGGAGCTCTAGTAAACTTTGCTACAGCAGTTTTTAGGTGTTACTGATCATGACAGTCTAATCTTATTACAGCCTTAGCAGAGATGGGCCAACACCTCAGCTGTTCATTGCAGAGTATGATGTTCTAGTTTAAAAAGCTGAAGAAGGTGGACTTAAGAACTTGGACATTTATGAGGACTTCACCTATACTATATGCTATTTATGCTATAAAATATATAGTACTGTTTATAAAATGTAGAGCATCTTGGATGGCATTACATTTCAGTGATCTAAAATTTGTCAAAGGCACTGCTCCTGCAAGTTAACTGTAGGGACCTGTCACTCTTAACATCTGGTTACAGAAGCTGATACCTTACAGTACAGTTCCAAACTAGTTTGATGTTCTTTATGTGTAATTAGTAACTGAAACTTTGTAATGCTCAGGTACCTTTGGAAGAAGGACAGTGTTGTCATAACTCCATCCAGCAGTTCCAGGATCACAGTAGAGAAAGATGGAACCCTCCTCATCAGTCAGACATGGTCAGGGGACATTGGAGACTATACCTGTGAGGTCATTTCTTTTGGAGGAAATGACTCCAGAATGGCTCGACTGGAAGTGATGTGAGTATTCCATCTTGAATATAAACTGTGCTTGGGTTCAGATATCCTTGGGCATTTTTCTAGCATTTCTTGGGACTTTTCATTCTAGGTGATCTGAGGAGCATACCCTGGCAACAAAAAGGGCTAATGGCATCCTAGACTGTGTTAACATGAGCATAGTAGATTGATGGTCGGGATTAAGCCCTTTTTTATTTGACACTTACAAGTCTACATCTGGAATACTGTCTCCAGTTTTCAAGACCAGACTGAATAAACTGGTCTGATCTCATGGCTGACCCTGCTTTTGAGCAGGAGGTTGCACCAGAAACCTCCTGAGGTCCCTTCCGATCTGAATCTTTGTGTCATCCCATGCTCCAGGGCTTTCCCATAAAGCCCAGATGCTGCACTGTGATGCCAAGGTTATAAGAAAATGTTTTCCTCCTTTTAGTATATTTTTTTTTTTCTCTGTTAAACATATAATCAGAATGGCTGGTCCCTGGACAGGCATTGCTTACTCTTGCATTCCCTTTATACATACTTTTGCAGGGGAAAAATATTTTTATGTACATTTTTCTTTATTCCTAAAGATCTTTAAAAATTAAAACATGAAGATGTTGGAAGTGCAATTCAATTCTGAAAAAGGATTATAACAACATCATTATGGGGTTCCATATTTTCCTATTTCTGTCATTCCACTGGGATAAAGTGCACATCCATTTTATTGTTATCACTAAAAGCAAGAAATGGGGGTTAGGTACGTGTGTAGAGCACATCAACTGGATGAGAAGGCAATGTTTTATGTAGACTTTTCATTTATTTATTTATCTGAGTAGTGCCATGTGCTTTAATTTAACTAAAATTGCATCTGTTTCTGCTGGTCATGCCTGATCATATCTTTGAGAAGATGGCAACTTCTGCTGTTGGCAGTGTAATGAGTTCACCTCCGAGATTTGCTCTGCAGAGAGCTGTTTGATACAGCATTGTTCTGACAGTGCCAAGGCTAGATCAGATGCCCATTTCCAGAGAGTGGTCATACATTCTTTCTCTAATTAAGCACTCCTCTGCTCTTCTCCCGGAGTGCATTTTACTGCTGGTAAGAATCCAAGAGCAGAAGACAATTGAAAATATATTGCTACTATATAACCATCCTTGCTTTGCTCTGAGGCAGTTTTTGAATGGAGGGCAGAAAATTACAGAGTAAAGACTGAAAAGAACATTAAAACTTGGACTTTGAAGGAAAGCTATAAATACGTGCTACACACTTCAGCACTCTGACCATTTCTTAATCCTAAATAGCCAAAAAATAATCCTAAATATGCAAACCAGTACAGCACACAGGATATATGCACTTGAAGTTCCCCATTGATCAGTGAGGGAACAGTTTTATACTCTCTAAAATTTGGGCCAGAAGTTGGCTGGGAGAGACATGTCTTTTGTCTGTTGCTGAGGCTTCCTTGCTTGCACTCCAGCTTGTTCCAGTTGTGTTGGCTGGCTCTCCACGCACTGGGCCTTGCTCTTAACCCTGTATCTCCACTGCCTCTGAAGTTCTGCTCCTGATCTCCCACCACCTGTTTTTTCCTGGAGGAATCCAAGTAGTATATTGGACCCAGTCTTTTAGAGGACTTGAGTAACTGATAAGTCACTCCATCATCCCTCGAATTGTGACATTTTATTTCGAAGTAGTGCTGCAGGTAGTGCAATGATGCCAAAAACTATTGCATTGCTTTGCAGCTTTCATCATTATCGTTTGGCTCAGCAGCACAAATCTGTGGGAAATAAGAGCTCCATGATACAACAGAAGTGAAATGAAGAAGAAAATATGTAGAAGGGAAATGTCTGAAGTAAAGCTTAAATTAAATTCTAGCTCGTGTAGGAATGACAGATCTATAGCATTCCCTATTCTCCCAGATAATTCTCTTGTGCAGAGCATTAACAAACAGGGCATGTACATCCCCATCGATGAGCACTTCCACTTCAGTGCCTTGAGTAGCACTAATGTCAGACAAATGTTCAAAGGAGGCCTCTCAACCAATTACAGACCCGAGCAGTCTACCAACGGATAATACCGTGGCCTACCTAGCTTTATCTGCCAACTCCAATTGTTTCAGTGCCTTTTTTTCCCCCAGGAACTAGCAAGTCCCTCCTGTACCTCTAGGCATGTCAAGAGAAATTTCCAGAGGCACAAAGAAGTTTGTTACTGATTTCTATTCAAACTGCTTCAATTCAAAGCCACTGACCTTCAGGATGACCTTCAGTTATTTAATCTTGAAGTGGTCTGGTTTTCTAATCTGTGAAAAGAAGGAAAGAAAACTTTCTCTTCCCTTGCCTTCCCTTGGTGGAAGAGAGACTTGGGGAAAAAAGGTAGTGTTTCTGGCTATAGAAGAGCAAAGAGTGGTAGCACAGCATGGTATACACTGGTGGTGCAAGCAGGAGGGATCATTTTTCTCACCATGTCTACAAAGAAATAAAATATTTGAAAAGGAAAGCCAGAAAACTAATGAAGAACTTGCTAAAGTGCAGCCAAAGGTTACCTTGCTCATCAATTTTGCACTGATGGTGCTTGGGCACAGAAACTAATTGCTAGTCAAGATACTCTGTTCATTCATTTGTCTTCCCTCTAAACGTGTTGATTCTTCATGTACATCACTTGATTTGATTTGCACGAGGTAAAACATTTCTGAGTGCTGTTTCTCCTCTGCAAGAGAGAGATTCTCATTTTTTTCTTACTTTTTTTTTCCCCCCTAGCAGAGCTTCTTGACTGCAAGTACAGAAACATTTTGCAGGTCTTTTGATGATGAGCTTGTGTTTGTATTGCAGTCCTCCAAGTCATAGAATTTGATCCTGAAAATAATTGTGTGTTATGAAACATTCCAGCTTCATTTAGCTTACTTTTATAGTCCTGTAAATACCATACTGAAATACACAGAGAGGAAAAAGCACTTGTTCCTAAAGCTGCATAAGCTGAATTATTGCAATGTATCACTCACCTGATGGGAAGCTCTGCTGATTCCAGCTCAAAGTATCCTGAGGGTTCTCACTATAGATAAAATATGCAGAATTACCACTACCTGTGCCTGATGATACCTGCTGCTCAATATCAGCCTGTCTTCAGTCCATAATAAAGAATCTTTGTTGCATGAATGTGACTGGGAAATATGGTAATGCTGCATTGTTGGAAAATCAAAGCCCTCTACAAGCCTCTGTTATGTCACAACATATAGTAAAATCTTTTAGGCTATTTATGCAAAAATATGAGGAGGACAATGTAATGCAAAAATAGACAATTTATTCCTGGCAAGCAAGTTCATCTTCTTTCAGTTCTCTTTCACCAGGGAAAGAACTATTATTGTTCTGTCTTCTTCAAAAGCAGGAGAGGGGAGCTAACCACTTGTAATAAAACCCAGTGGGTTGCCAAGAGTGCACAGTATTGCCTTTGCAATCATTTATACATGACTTTTGATACCCTTTCCACTAGAGTGTTTGTAATTGCTCTTTCTTCCAATTTCTTCTCAATATATCCCCTAAAACATAGCTTGATTACTAAAAATCAGTAAGACCAGTGCAGAGTAACAAATCCAAATGATGTCTTATTACAAACCTGTCTTCACATGAATCCCACATCCCTCAGTTCCAATAGCACATGTCTTTTCTGCAGGGAGGGAAAGCAGGAAGGATGTCAAACATGCAAATATTCCTTCCTCTCTAGAAAGAAAGCTTCTACTTATTTTTCCAAGCTTGCTATTGAGATGTCATCCAAGAAGTAGGGTTCACTGCTTGAGTCTAAATGCACTTGGTAATCAAAAGAGAAATGCCACCTCGAATACACTTGGAAATACAATTGTGTCTGTTCATCACTGAGGGGTATCAGAAATGTAGGTGCTTTTAGCAATAAGAAAGCATAAAATTCAAAGGCCTGTCCCAAGTTGTCTGCAGATCTGAGTTTGTGGTGACCACCAAAATGAAATGGGAAATCAGTCTGCATGTTGTGGGACTCAGCAAGCCTTGCATTTCAAAAATCCACCTCGTTATAGGCCTCCAAGAGACAAAAAGCCTCAAAACTCATGGATGCCTTGCAAGAATCCCTCCTGTGTTTGGAAATTGAAGAGGCTTTTTTGCAAGAGAAACTGGAAAGTCCTGAGCAACAGACAACTGCTTTTTTAATTTAAAGCATTATAAACTTTTATGAGCAAAGCCATCAGGGCTGAGTACTTTGCTAGGCTTCCTGCCTCAACTTCTTACCACGTTATCAGGTCTAGCAGATGAACCACCTGCTCCTGAGTAAAACTGGACTGGTGGACCTGATTTAGGAAATAATTTATGAAATAGGAGTGGGGCCTTTTCTAAACTGACAAGAAAACTTGTTTAATCTCCCTTGCCTTTTCAGTAATCCCCTCTTCAGTCACAGTCTCTCTAATTACCTGCTGTTGGACCATTTTTCTCAGAAATCTCTCCAAACCATGTCTGGTTTATTTCCCTCAGCAAATAGTCTGCTTTTAGCTAATTTTATAAAACACTCTGTGTTTGCTGAGTGAATTTTTCCGCTGCCCTCTGGCAGTGATGAGCTGACTCAAAACATTAGGGTTTCTGTTTTGAACATGTATCATCTGCAACTAGCTAATATTTCTCTCCTGGATTGTCACAATGACTTCATGTTCTGTTTTTGCAAATCTGCTATTTTAATTGCTTTTTCAGAGTCCCCTCAGGTCACCTTGGTGGCTATGCCATTAACCCTGGCCTTATCTATCAATTACAGATTTAAAAGTGTCCATATATGTTTTTTGCTATCATACAAATAAGTTATGGAAAACTTGCCTCCATGGAACTTTCCAGTGTTAAAGGACTGAGTTCTTAAAATAGCCTATATTGAAGAACCTTCATGTATTTCCTGTTTGTGACTTCAGGGAACAAATAAAAGACAGCAATGCTGGAATTAAACTTCCAGTGTCTTATCAAGGGCTGTTCTGTGCCTACCCTGTGTGTTGCTGTCCTGAACCTCAGCCACTTTCTTGATGTATCAGAGGTTGAGCAGTTCTAGTCTGAGGTCCTTCTCATCCTGAGAAAGGGTGAAATTACCATTCTCTGCAATTATTTCTTGGATTTTAGCAGCAAGGAAAAGTAATTCTCTTAAAGAAAAAGAAGCAGCAATGATCTCTTTTGGGAATGTGAATATTCATGATGGTGATACAGGTCTCATTTATCATCCTTCCATACAGTATGTGGTACAAATGAGAAGGAGACAAAGTGTAAATGCTTGCTAAAGTAGGAATTACTATTTATTAATCTCTGCATTTGTATACTACAAAGAGGAAAGCACACTTCTGTGCTGAAATAACTTTGTAGTTTTGAATATTTAGTTCTGTCCAGGTGTGTTTCTTAGGTACTTGTTATGTCTGCCTTGAGGGATTTAAATCTGTAAGCACCATCTGTTGCTGTTTGGTGTGGACACATGCCTAAAGAATATGATATTAGTGGAGATAAGTCTGCTGTATGGCTGCTGCTGCTCATGCTACTCAATCTCTGTCTGAACAGAAAGTGCCTGTTTTCCTCATGCTGCTGATTACCATTTTGTGTCAATCTATGAGAATAATCAACAAGACACAAATCCTAAGCAAAAAAAATGCTACATTTAAGCTCAGTTTATGCTTTAAAAACCATGAAAAAGATAATGTCCCGTCTCCTCCAGAAGTCCTATGAGACTTGTACACTAAGAGACTGAGCTGTTAAGTCTTTCTTAGGTAAGCTCTGTCCTCAAATGAACTGTTAAATTAGCCCTAAATGCATGGGGAAACACCCTGAAAATATCCTTAATATGTACCAGGAGTGTTCATTTAGTTCCCTTTTTGGGGATAACTTTGGTGTGAGCTCCCCTTCTACCATCCCTCCTACTGCTCACTGTGTGCCCATCATCTTCTGGAAGAAGCTGAAGCAACAGCCCATCTCTGAGCTGTTCCCTACAGGACCTGGTGACAAATGAAGTGGGGACTGGGGCTTCTGTGAGCCATGTCCCACCAAGATGTTTCACTCTCTTGCCTTCAGTAATTTCCTTTGCCAGCTTATTCACAAAAGCACTTTTCCAACCAGCTTGCTTAGGACATAATGATAAATTGTAGTGGAGTTTTAATGTTTATTATAATTTAATGTTTCATTCAAAATTAAGTTGCACACTCCTGTAGTCCCTGGGTAAATGGCCATATTTTAAAGCCCCACTCCACCCTTTTCAGTGACAGGTTTAATCTGCCTTTTTGTCTTGCAGGCTAGATGCCCTGCTTCTTTGTTTCCAGGTCCCTCTCTTCCCTAAATTTATTTATCCAAAGTTTTGTGGTGCTGTATTTGAAATCTGCTTCCATGGGCCCCACAAATACTCTTTCCTACACCTGATGATTCTTCTAGCACAAAAGTGACCATGCCTCAGAAGTCTGGAGCCTGTTTGCTGCATGCCCAGCTCTAAGTTAGGATGTAGTCAGCTTAAACTCCTCATAACCAAGGCATCCTGAGAAAGCAGTTTAATGAAGTTAAGGTCTGAATCACACCCTGAGGTATCATTCCCACTAGAGAAAGAGCCTGAGGTCACTGTGCTGCTAATTTGCTTAGGCATTTAAAGTCAGATGAGGTGAGATAAGACTGAGTCTTGGGTTTAGCCTTAGGAAGGAAGCATCAACCCTTCTAGGCTAGAGAGGTGTGGGCAGGTGGGTGTCTTCCACTTGTGTCCTCTCCTTATCTGTGTGTTTTTCTTACCAGTCTTTGGCCCTTACAGGGTGAAGGTTTATTTTTTCTGCTAACTCCATGGTGTGTAACCACCATAAACCTGTGAACAAAAGCATCAACAGTTTTAACAGAAAAGTAGTAAAATTATTGCCTGATTCTCCATACAGTTCCTCAATCTTCCAACAAGAACCCAAACCCAGGACATATTCATTGTCCTGGCTTAAAGCCAGAGTCTGTATTTACTTTTGTGAGTGATTAAGGAGTTGTGGGTTTTAAATAACTGTAAGACTTCAGTAGCATGATGCATTACAACCAGAAATGACTACGTTGTTAAATTAAGCAAGTGGAGTACCCCTGTGGCTTCCAGCTCTGGCCAGAGCAGATTAGCAGTGGTGCTTGCTGAGAAAGGGTTACCCTTAGCTTTCCTGGGGAGGAGCAGTAGATAGACTGTGTAAAAACTGGTCCTCCTTGCTTTCCCTTCACTCTGAGATCCTTGTCCTCCTTAGGAACCAGGATGATAAGGAGCAGAAATCCAGCTCAAGTATAGTGGCCGAAGGGCTCTTATTACTTGGAGCAGATCAGCACCTAAGGGAGGCAGCAGAATTTAGTTTTCTCCCTGCACCATGCAGCCTCCAACTTCAGCCAATGAGTACAAATTAAATGTTTTTCCACAAATTGCCTTTATGAGGAGAAATTACATGTTTTAATTGAGCTGCTGTTTTATTTTTGTTTTGTAATGTTTCATTTTGTCTTTCTGTGGGGTTTCTGCAGGCATTTTCACTACATTTTTCTGGTTGGGTGCTTCTGAAAAAATCCTTATTATTGGAAGGAAAGATTCTACCCATGACAGGATAAGCTTGAATCCACGAGTGAATCAAGCTGTTCTCTAGCCTAAGAATACATATGGTAATTTTGATTAGTAGCTCTATATGGATAGTGTCAATGTCTTCTGCTTCCTTGAGTATGAAAAATTCCATGTTAAATCATATTTCCCGTGTGGTTTATTGTTTATATGTATTACTGCTGTCATGTTGCTAGGACATCATTGTAAGAAGGGAGAAAAGTGAGAGAAGAAATTTATTGACCAACTTATCTCAGTCAAAAACAGTATGAAAATTGGCTTTTTTCCACATTTAGCAACATTTCCATTAGCTGTCCTAAGCATTAGCCTTGGGACTTTAAGCATATTTTTTTCCCTCCAAATAGGATAAAATCCTGAAGAATTCAGAGATGTCTTTCATTTGTTTAATTGTACAGTAGCTGCTGGGAGTTCTATATCTATCATCATACAAGTCTGGTGTCATGTGCCTTTAACTGCCTGTAGGACTGGAGCTGAAGGAGATGTAGATTGATTTTTCTGTGCTGTTTTTCCTCCTTTTTCTTTTCCTGAACAGTGAGCTGCCTCATTCCCCTCAGAACCTTCTGGCCACTCTGAATTCCTCGTACAGCCGCAGCGTGCTGCTCTCCTGGGTGCGCCCTTTCGATGGGAACAGCCCTGTCCTCTACTACATGGTCGAGCTCTCCGAGAACAGTGAGTAGAGTCAAATACGCTTCACCCTCATGCTCTCTTTAAATATTCAGCCTGCTTTCAGACTCACCTTTTACCAGAGCTACCAACAAAATACCACTGTTTGCTAAGTGGCAGGCAGTGTGCATGAAGGCCTGGGTTGTGCACTCAGCTATTTGGATGCTTGAAAGAGTTAAACAAGAAGAAGAGGCCTCGAGGTGGTGGGATTGTCATACAGGAAAGACTTAGTTCCATCTCTAGTATTGCCAGCCAGACTTGAGCCAATATTTCTGGGGGATGCCATTGCAGTCTACCACTGAGTGAGTGTCATTATCACAACAGCTTGTTCCTTGATACTTCTGTTCCACCTCTGTAAAATAGCAATAGTCATATTTTATTTCTTCCCATTGTTGTTTTTTGCTCTGAGTTCATAGTTATCTTGATGTATTCAGAGCCCAAATTTCACCTGAAAAATGCAGACAGCACGATAATATAATGAACTGGTGATCTGTCAGAGGAGCAAACTTGGATGTCAATAGGAGCTTACTTGTGTGTGGGTTCATCTATTTTCTTCACTGTCCCTAGGGCTATCATTTTACACCCTTCTTTTAGGTAGGTGGTTGAGGATGCTTAAGTGTAAGGTACCCATATATCTAGCTTCATGAGTTGCAAAGCTGGTTACTGTGAATTGCCACTTCTCACAGTTTTGTCATGCTGTGTATGTCTGGTCCTCTGTGGCTCTCAGTTTGCAAGGTTATTCAGGGACATTGCTAATGCCTTTTTAGGAGTTGATGGAAGGATGAGGTTATATGGAAATCGGCCACCTTGGCAATGCTTTCTAATCTCTATCACCCTAGAAGCTGGAAATCCAAGCCTAACAATTGATTCTTGATGAAAAAATTAAGAGCATCACTTTTTCTGACATGTGGAAATTAGTCACTGCATAACTGAATGTGAAACAGTCTTGATTTCTGATTATCTAGAGAGCAGCATTTTGTTTTGCCACGTAGCAAGCTCAAGATGAAAATTGAGCTTCAGATCACATACAGCCCTTTTGCTTTGCATCCTGGAGTGCATGAGTTGTTGATGTGGAGGTCCCAGAACTGATCATCTTGACATCTGTTAAGCAAGGTGCAGTTTTCTAATCCTAGCAGAAATCCCAAGTCATGCCCAGAACTGCGGTCCTTAAAAGAGTTCTTATTGAGCAAAGACTCCTTGTCCTGTAACGATTGACTGAGAAAGTTCAGTGTTCTGCACTCACACTCCCTCCCTACCTTTTTATCACCACCACCTTTTTCTATTTTCTTTCTTCTCTCCTTCCCCTCCTATCAACTACAGGCCAGTGACTGTCTTTTTGCTTTTCCTTACCTGTTCCTTCACCCAAGAGTGTTACCTTCTGTTTCCTGTTTTGCACTGACTTTGACAGTGACAAGCTAGTAAAGTCCCAGCCTGGGAACATGATGTGAGGGTACTAGAGTTGTATTTACATGGAGGCAGCACAGAATGTTTGCTCTTGGGTCCTGCACTTGGCTACCTTGATTGGAAGTAGTCACTAAAAGAAGAGGCAGCTCACTCAGTGCTAGGGGAAGTTTGGAAGGTGTTCACAGAATCGCAGTGTGTTAGGAGCTGGAACGGACCTTGAAAGATCATCTAGTCCAACTCCCCTGCCAGAGCAGGATTCTTCCCTAACCGGGAATCAACCCCAGGCCCTGAAATTGCTGTAATTCATTCACTGAAATTTGTAGCAGGCTCAGCAAAAATCAACAATACTTCCCCAGAAATCCTGCAGACAGTCCCTCAGAACTCCACAGGACCCTGTGAACCCTTGCTCACTCCATGATAGATCCAATAATTCTGGCTGATGGCATTGCAGTCCACCACTGAGAGAGTCTCATTATCACAAATCACAGGTATAGGTACTTCAGCAAGCTTGCAGCTGCAACAACCAAACACAGGCTGGGTTTGTTGTGAATTGAGCATCTTAACTCCCAGAAATATTCTAGATCTTACTGTCCTTTCAGTTTTTATCTTTGTTTACTTTGCTTTTATGCACACTGTCTAAACAGTTTCTCACAGAAGTAGGACAAAGGAGTCTAAGCCCTTGAATATTCCACTCTTGCTGTGTTCTCTCATTTCATATATTATTGCTCAGCTTTATAGATGCCAGCAGAATAGCAGAACAATGTCAGCAGTGACTTCAGTTTGGAAAGCTGACTTTGTCTGCATGTTGTCACTACCTTTTCTGGTTTTTCTTTTGTTGAAGTGTTTGTTTTTCAGAGTTATTTTGATCTTGGTAGTATGTGGTTATGTGTAGTTCCTGCAGACCTTCTCCTTTGGAAAACACCACCTTTCCTTTATTCCCACCTGTCCCAGGCAATGCTTGTCAATGAAGCTGACATTTGATTTTCAGTAGGTATAGTTTTGTCTGACACCACTGTGTGGAATCTCTCTTTGCTTTTCAAAGAAAACTTCCTTTCAGGTTTTCTGTTGGTCCTGTTCATGCCGCAGCAAGAGCCACATGCCCTCCACGAGCTCCTCTGCTGGTGTCTGTCGCTCCGTCAGCACCACTGCAATATGCTTAATATCCTAATCCCCCTTTGCTTTCCTACATGCAGAGGGTTAAGGAGGGACATCAGAATTAGCATTTATTTTCCAGTTTGACAAAGCTGCACAGGAGACTTTGTTCTTAGTTCTGTGGAGTTTTAATGCGTGGGTTTTGCTTTGCAGTTACAGGTGCCATAATGTAGCCTAGTTTTGCTCATGTTTTTGTAGCTATTTTGCTGTGAAGAAATTCCTAATAGCTTTAGGATCCATTGTACATTTTGAAGCACGTGCCATAAATGAATACATAATAACAGTACCTGTTTCAGAGAAATAGCTGGAGAGGGTTCAAAATAATGAGTTTAAATTTCAGGGGACTAATTACTAGCTGCATTAGAGAGAGGTGTGTCACCCCACCTGGCATGGATTAAAACTCCTTTTCATTAATATCAATTCGGTAAAGAGATATAAAACTCTTATTTTAATTAGAGGGAAAAAAGACAGTGGCAGATCACACCCATAAATTGCTGGAAATATGAACGAATCTAGTCACCTAATTTTTAAAATTAATGTATTTGGCACAGTGCAATAATTCTCAAATTACAAGTATTCACAGTAGGCTGTGTCTGTGGGTGACTTGAGACATATGGCCTTAAACATTTGGGGGCAAATTTATAATCTAATTTGAAAAACACAGTTCCAGGGAAACACAGTCATTAAGCATTCCTGCCCACACAGAGCCAGAAATGTGAACCTTAATTTGAAATAGGATTTTCAAATAAATAGTAGCATGCATTGCTCTCCTTGGCACTAATATAATTTTTGGCTGTTTCATGACCTGTTTAGCCCCTGTTGCGATACACCTAGGAACTACAATGAAGTATCTTCATGGAGTTAGAAGGGGATATATGCTTTTTTTATTCCAAAGATGATTAGATTTCAGAGATTAATCAAAAAATATTCTCAACAGTCTTTTTAACTGAAGAAATGAATTAATACTTAAAGAATTGTGCCGAGTACAATTAAGATAAAAGCCCATTTTTGTTTTATTGTATTCTGGGATATCTCTGCTCTGTGATGTAATGATATAACTCAGATTCTTCATCTTGTGCCAATGAGGAGATAATAAAATCTCCTATGAAAAGCATCCATACATGCTTAATTTAAGGCCTAAGAATGATCATCCTGAATTTGTCAGGAATATTCAAATGGCAAAAATTGAACACATTGATAAAATCTTTGCACAAATCAAAGTAAAACTGTGTTACTTGTCATGGCTGTGACTTGGGTCTATACATGATAGTGTCAAAAGATACTTTTCCTCAGGCCATTGGTAGACCTTGTTGAAATACTATCAAATAAAGGATGAACCATTTAATTTTTCTTTGAACTTTTTGCAATATCATCTTGTCATGAAGATTTGAAAGGTGAATTCAGTAAACTCCAGCATTATGGCAAATTCCACTACTACCATCTATGCAAAACCCTCTGGAGAAGGGAGGAGGTGGAAGTGTGCTCCAAACCTGCAAAAATTAGCTCTCTGCAATAGGTCTAATCTGCAATATGAAATTAGAAACGATTTTTGAGGCATTTGCAATTAATGCATGAATTGCAAGGTAGGTAGGGAAATATAGCAAAAATGGTTTTTTGGTGGGTACCCAGTGTTTTAAACATATCACAAGCGCATCCAAAAATCCATGACAGGACAAAAGCAATCTCTAAAATCCCCAAAATCTAAATTAGAGTAGCCCATGAGATTCTTTGTTTCCAATAAATGGACTTGGAGAGGCAATCAGAGTTAATTCAAAACACCCAATATCCTTAAGATGATAGACAGCTGAACATGGAAGTTTTTCAGGCAGTAGCAATTTCAGTGGAAAAGCAAGCAAAAAAAGCCCAGAGTACATTCTGGACAGCTTAAGTTAAATGAAGGATTAGCACAGTCTGTTCAATCTAACAGAAGCTTATTTAATAGCTTGACCTGGCAAGTCTTTTGTCACCATGGAGCTTCTCCAGGCTTCCTGGGACAGGCAAGTGACAGTCATCCCTGAAGGAGAAGAGAGTCGGTGTGAAGATTTGATGGCACATTTCCGATGTCGGAACTGCTCTTCTCCATGGTAAAATAAGCTTCTGGACTCTTCTGGATTTTGGTGTGTATTTAAGGAAGGGAGAACAGCCTTTCAAAATGTTTAGTTTATTGATTGTCAAGAAAAAGAAAAAAAAGGAAAGAAAAAGACTTGACATTTAAATTTTCAAGATACTCACTGTATCCAGTGCTCCATGAGTGAGCAAATCCTTCCCAAACCACTTTCCTTTACGAATGAGAGTGCCCAGGAGATGAATAGGCTTCGTTTATATTAGTTTTCAGTTTAATCTCTCTTCCTGCCAGATCTTTTATCTTCCACCAGGAGAGGGAAAAGAATAAATAAAGTATTCTACAGATGCAGCATATAAACAGAGCAAAGCCCCAAGGTGCTGAAGAGATTAATAGGCCCTGTTGTTGAATCAAACTGCTCACTACATTGAGCTGTTTGGGTTAAGCACTCTCAGGTGGTGTTTACACTAGCAGTAAACAAATGAAATGCTCTAGGAAATGGACCACTACCCAAGTAGCTCATCCAAGGGTATTTCACTCTCTTGATGGTGTCTGCTCTTCCATTTTCCTCGGGAAGCTGCTTCAGGCAATGTACTAAGTCAACCATACCTTAACTTCAGCTTACCTTGATTTGTTATCATGCAGTCTGGCTGTAACAAGGTGAGCAGTTGTTTGTGAAGTCTCAAAAGAAGCTTGATAGAATTCAGAAGGAACTAGGGTCCAAAAAACTCCTTACCAGTGCTCTTCTAGATAGCACAGAAGTGCTTCCTCTAAGGTCTTTCAAGAAGCTGTTCAGCGTTCATCCAAGATGAATTGCCATCGAGATCTTGCAGCTGATGGGGCTGTTGGTAAATCATCACCAACTGGCAAGGATGGAACTTGACTGCTGTGCTAATGTCCCTCTCCAGCATTCCCAGTATTCTGCTGTGTCAGTTTTCCTCCTAAAAAAGTCTCTGTTCTCGGAAAGCCATTACTGGAATAAATATATTTTTGAGTCGTTTGAAGATGCAGTGTTTATAGCTCAACTGGCATCACACCCTAGAGGACTTAAACGTGCTAAGGCATCTGCCAGGAAAGCACTGAATTAGTGGTTTACATCTTGGTGTGAAGTTTAGCAGCCTTCCACATTTGGGACATCTCATCTTCATTTTCAGGCAGACGTCTAGGTGGCCTGCCAGGAGCTGCAATGCACTTCTGATGAGCAACATGCACAGATACTTTGCCAAAATCTACAGCTAGCTCCTCAGTAATTTCCAGAAGTGTTAGTAATTTTGGGCAGGGAGCATGGAAACAGCTGCTATTATTTAAGAACTGAACAAATCTTTAAATTGGCTGATTCCATCACTTTACTGTTGTAACACAGACCAAATGTCACTTCTTCCTGACTCTTTCAGTCATGACTTCAGGAAGAATATGTGGCACTGAGCTATGAAGAAAAGAAGTCAGGATATTTAATTTTCAATGTGTTTCATCTTTGACCTCTTTGAAAACTTGAAAATGTAATTTGGCCATCAGAAGAGCTCGATATGTCAAAGATGTGAGCTGACAATGAGGGGTTTATAGTGCTGCCAGGGCTGTTTATACTAAGGAATCTTCCTGGCAAATTATTAGACCAAATACCATATACTATCTCTCAGGAGAAAAAAACCAAAACAAACAATAGCAGACATATAAAATCAACAGCAGAAGCTTTCTGAGGTCTTACAGCAAAGGGCTGATTTGGCAGAGAGAGTCATGCTTCTACACCTGCTTGCAAGCTGGGTAGGAAGATATTCCAAACTGACTGTGAATTTCATTACAGTCCTTCCACCAGAGCCACTCATGGGTGTGGTGTTGTAATGGCCTGCCAAACAGATGGGTTGTGAAATGCACAGCCCATCTGTCTTTATCATGCTTGTTTCCTCTTTTATTAAAATGTTAATGAATATAGTTTTTATTTATTATGCCATGACATGTGCCACATCACTTTCCAGTAGATAAATGTGCAAGCTGCAGAACCGTGGGGGCTGACAGCAAGGTTTCTTCTGCTGAAACTTCTTCCCCAAAAGTTCCTCTGAGGAAAACAAGCACAAAGAGCTCTAAGAGCAGTCAGAGGCATTTTCTCACTTCTGCAGGGGCTTTTAACAAACACTTCCATCTTTTTTCACATGTAAGTTATTCCAACAGATTCCCCCTGGAAGGTTCACCTGTCAAATCTTGACCCAAAGATGACCAGCGTCACTGTGAGTGGACTAACTCCAGCCAGAACCTACCAGTTTAGAGTGTGTGCAGTTAACCAGGTGGGAAAGGGCCAGTACAGCTCTGAAACCAGCAGGTACTGTAAAAATAAATATCTGTGTACTAAAGGTACAATAACCTAGAATTATTTTGAGGAAAAAAAAATGCTAATTGTTTGTGATTGAATAAACTGAAGAAGTTATCTTTTGCACAATAATTGGGAAGGGGAGCAGTTAGCATTACTCAGGCCTCTGGAAAGTGCTCTGCAGCTGTCAGTAATTGGTGATAATGGCAATTAGGTGATGCAGGATATCAGCACAGGATGGGAGATGATGCCCTCGTGATTCCAGAGGTTCAGTTGAGCAGAGTCTTGGAAATACTTCTTTACTCCTGTACTAAGCCACAGCAGTTAGCCCAAGCAGGAGTAGAGCATTCACCCAATCATTGCAATGTCACTTCTGGAATTCACCCAGATGCGACATAGAAGGATGGCTTCATCAAATTTAGTTTCAAATGCAGCCCCTTTCTTCTGTCAACCAAAGCTTGCTGTGAGCTTGAATTGCAGAACAGCTGAACTCTAAATGGCTTTTTCAAAATGTAGGAGTTTGATATGAAAAATATTGAAAGAGCTGAAAGAAACAATTTGGAAAGAGTCACAGACACTGGACCTGAGCTCTAACTCATTCAGGCTTGTAATCTTTTTAAAGAGTTGTAGCAGCCTGGGTGATTCAGAGAGAATAAGGTTACCTCAGCTGTCTGTCTTGTTGCTTGCTTAACTGATTTCCTATTATGTTGATTTGTTGTAACTATTTCATGCATGTCTTCAACAGTTTGATCAGTGTTATATTTCTTTCTAGTCATCAGACTTTGATAAAAGAAACTGGTTAACATGGAGTGGATACATGAAACAGAAATGTCACCTATCATTTATTTCAACACCCACCTCCATCTCATGCTTTTGTACTTAGGTTAATGCTACCTGAGGAGCCCCCCAGTGCTCCACCTAAAAACATAGTGGCCAGCGGTCGGACCAATCAGTCGATCATGGTCCAGTGGCAACCTCCTCCAGAGAGTGAACACAATGGAGTACTCCATGGGTACATCCTAAGGTAAGTAATTTCCTAACCTGGAAAGCCTGGAGATAGATCCATGTGTGCATGAGAGAATACAGAATGGTGTGACTTAAGAGTCTGTTAAAAACTATTTCTAGTTCCCTTAAATATAGTAGTTGTTATTTACAGATGCTGTGGCTGCCCTGGTTTATTACAGGCTGCTCTAGTGGCCACAAGGGTGCAGGCACTTAAATTCTGGTCTGTCTCTACTAGAAGGTTAGTGAGCTGGGATCTGTTAGCTAAACCCAAAAGGACTGCTTACTTGTACTAGCTCCCTATGGAAACACTCAACATCCAGATAGCTTTTTTCCATTTTCAAAGTGAGGTGAAGCACCAAGTACTGAAAGTGTTCACATGGGAAGTTGATACAGTGCAGAATATGCATTGCAGATGTATATTTGCTTATTACAATCTCAGCTTCCTGCTATAAAGGTTAATTAAATTTATCAAAGACACAACAGGGCTCCTGTACTGTGGAAGAGCAAGAATAGAATCAATAAGCTTCAGTTTTGTGCCAAACAAAATGGAGAGAGGGAATGACAGGCCAGATGCTTCATGGCAGACCTTGGTCAGTCAGTTGGGTAAGATTCTTTCAGCCTCATCTGTGTTTGTGAATGAGAAACAGATTCAGGCAGGTAACAGGGAATCTGTTGTGTTGGAAAGGGTGTTGTCACACGAGAGTCCTTGCAGAGCATTTGCCTTCTGTAATTTTTTGGGACTCAGTTATTCACTCCTACCCAATCCAAGTGCAGCTTACTTGCTCGTTTGGCATCCTACATATCCTGCAGTGCTAGCAGCCAGTTAGAGCCCTACCTTTAGTAAGAGAGGCATTATCTAAATTAGAGTTTTTGTGGGAAACACCCACTACTGACCCATTTCCAGGTGATGGCTACAGCCTATGGTAGACAGACTGCTGACATTTTGAATACCATGTCCTCCAGACCTGCTAAAAGATAACTAAAAGCTACAGTTTAAAGGCCAACATCCTGTTCATGCTGTGCACCTACTTTTGCTGGCATGGATGGAAATGCTTTTGTGATGTTAGGAATGTTGGTGAGCTCCCAAAATAGTGCTGGAAAGTTCCTTCTCTCTGCAGGAAGAGTTGAAGTCTGCTAATCTCCCTGTCACCTGCACAGAGCCTATTTCATTGGTGAGCCACTTGTGCAAGCCCCTGCAGTTTGAAAGCTGTGCTAGTCATCAGTGACAGGTGGGAAAAGCTGCTTTAACTTCTGTCTGCAGCTAGAATCCTGTCATGAAACTTAGGTAGCTGTTTGCCCAGGGTACCAGTGTTACTTGTGCTATTCTTTCCTTCAAATTGGTCTACTCAGTGATGAATTCCTTAGCTAGTCCCAATGAATCTTGCTCAGTCTCAGCATTATGTCCTTTGAGAAAGCAATCCCATACCCTCCTACTTCTGACAATCTGTTCTGTTTTCTCCAGATAGGATTTTCAATGTTTAACTTAAGTATTTTCTCCAACATCAGGGTGATTGATCCCTATCCTCACTGTAACATCTCTTTCCATTTTAATAGAGACTGATCATACTCATTATGCTCAGTCTGTGAAATTTTTTGATGTCTACATGCTTTGCCTTGACTACAGAGCAGAGAAAACATTTATTTAACAGGAAATTAAGATTATCATATAAAAGCAGAACTGTCCCAGGTAGTAAAACAGGCTGTTTTTCCAAGTCAAATTGTGGGGTTACAGCACTGTGCACTGAAGAAGTCTTTCTGCACTGATTTCTGTAGAACTAGAGTAGAACAAAATGAAAACCACCATGCATCCCAGACACCCAATGCTCAAGACATTCAAGATACTAAACTGAGGGAGCACCTGATCTTTAACAGTGAAGTTGCACTGCACAAGTCATATGGAGTATACATCAAAGTCCACAGTGAGAAAAATCATGAAGACATGACATTTCTGAACTGGCCTCCTTCCTCTGCCCTTTTTCTCCCTGGCAGTATTGCATTTAGAGAACTGCCATGCTAACAGCATAATAGGTGCAATCACAGGAGCACTCTACACCTTGTCTGCTAGGTGTGAGACAAAACATTGCTGCATAAAGAACTTACTTAGCCAGGAAGTACATGCCCTTCACCAGAGACAAAAGACAGAAAAAGGTAGATACTGCATAAAGTAGGAAAAAGATCAGGACACTCAATAAACTCAACTGAGGGCTGGTATTTCTTTATTTCCATTTGTATTTCATATATAGAATCACACCAGTGTAGCACTGCAAACATGAAGTATGCCAAAATATGGTCAGGCAAGCACCTCCTCAGCAGAAAACAGAGGAGTTGTCAGTGATTCAGAACTGATCTCTTTGTAAGAAGACTTTAGAACAAAATCTCTGGCTGAAAGACCCCAAGTTGCCTAGTCATGGAAATTGCACCAATTTAACTTAGATGAATTTAAAATCAGACTGGAAGATGTCATTGAAATTGTTCTGTGTCAATAAGCTGCTGGTGATTACTGTGAAGCAAAAGATGAATCAGAGTGTGTAAAAGCTGTGTGGTGGATAAAAACATAAATGTTTCCATATTTGTCTTTTCCATGGAATAGTAATGTCTGGTGCCCCTACTTGGCCTCTGGTTTTCTGAGTATTTTGGTAAATTAGCATATTGTAAGCAGCCATTGTGCCATTTTCCTAAAGGAGAGAAAGCAAACAGTATTATTCACATTCACAGATTTGCAAGATTTGTTTTCTCTAATTTAATTCTCCTCCAGAGTTTCTTGGGCTAAAGAAACACATCAGAGGGGCTCTGTTTTCTGCAGTACAATTCTTACATGGGAAATACATTCAGTGTTTCAGCTTCCAGTGTCTCAGCAGAAAATTTGTCAAGATGTTTACCACTCCATCTGTATTTGGTACAGCCCTTCTCCTAGGATTCCAGTCCTTCAGTCTCAGCTATATTCCATCCTTATTTTAATCATTCTGTGAAGTAAACCCTACTGGAAGCCAGAGATGGCAATGCCTGAGACTCTAGAAGGTCATAGCCCTCTGAGCATTTCCTTTCAAGTTTCAGAAGAGAAGGAAGGAGGTAAAAAAACCAGAAACCAAAACCACATTTCTCAAGCTGATTTACTGCAGCACCCTGATAAAAGTCACATCTGGGCCATTTTTCCTACTAAATCACAACTTTTACTACACAAGCCATATTTAAAAAGCTGTGTATTTCTGTAACCATAAACCAGGATAAAATACCCCTTTTGTTTAGCCCTGAGCATGTAATCTTGGTGAGATCAGATTATAAATACTAGAGCAGCCAAACACAATATGGTCTTATCTGAGGTGAGTCTGTTCTTTCTGATTATTTTTTCATTTTTCTTTGTATAATTCTGCATAACAGTTTGCATGTTGCCTTTTCACAGAGGAAGCTAGTTTGCTAGTCAGGATATTCACTCTAATTGATACTATTGAATTTAACTAGCAGGGTTTTTGCTTCCCATATGGTAGGTATCGCCTGGCTGGCCTCCCTGGAGAATACCAGTACAAGAACATCACCAGTGCAGAAATTAACTACTGCTTAGTGAAAGACCTGATCATCTGGACCCAGTATGAAATCCAGGTGGCATCTTACAATGGAGCTGGGCTGGGATCATTCAGCAGACCTGTGACTGAATACACTTTACAGGGAGGTGAGCAAATCAGACCAATATATCCTTTAGAGTTAGAATTTATAGCACCTAACAACTCCTAAAATGAATGGCCATTTCAGTCAAATTTGATAGACAGCTTGGGGTAGGAAGCACCTACAAATTTTAAATGCCTAAGCAGAAATAAGATGAGACTCTGCTACTTGCAGAAAAAGCTGTGAGTGTATTGAGAAATTATCTGTTTTTGTAGACCCTGGTGGTGACATGTTACCACACTTGCAGGTCAGAGACAGCTGCATCATAAGTAATAAATAGAAATGCTGAAGAGAGCTGGGGTCCCGTGGAATGGATTTATAGGACATGTGACAGGCAGGGGCTGAGGTCACTCTGCCAGGAGTCAGAGAGAATATGGCAGGGAATTGAGTTTATCGTGGTCAAGATATGCAGTGTGCTGCATATGAAATACAGGAGACAAAAAGCTGAGTAAACCAGCTACATTCATTCTGATAATCACAGAATACCTAGTTTTAGAAACAGGGAATAAATTGTAAAGAAACAGTAGGGACAGAAATACAGCCTGTGGAGAAAGGGTATTTTGTAGCATTTTAGGAATAGTGCAGGCATTTGCAAAGAGGAAGATAAAATGATCTTTAAAGCCCTGATTTTTATGCTGCAGCTCTTCCACACCTTTCTGGTAAGTGCTTCAAGAAGAGTATAAATTACATCAACAAAAGGATATGTAATTACTTTTTACCACCAGTGTAAAGCATGTTTACACCTCTAGATTGGTACAAAAATCCATAGGATAATTAAGTACCAGGCCCTTCAAACTTTCATATATTCCCATAACTGCAGGGTTGTGCTGGATTCTGAGCACTGGACACTCCATGGTCTCTACTTCATTGGTCTTAAAATAATTAAACTGTTTAAAATAACTTGCAGATTTACAGTGTGTCAGGGTTCATTTACAATCAGTGAAGAATATGTAATTCTTTGTTAATTGTTACTAGGAGCACATTATAACATGGTTAGATACAGTTTGAGGTGTAGGGAGATCTTTAAGAAAAGATTATTCATATGCAACACTAATTAACCACAACAATTAAAGAAGGAAGCTATCTGTATTTTGTCTTAGGGCATGTAAAGTCTCACAGTTTAGAGGAGTCTAGACACATTCAACCTCTTTCTAGAAGTATTTATTGCAGACCTTGAAATGTTTTTCCTTAAGGTCTTCTCCTTGCAGCCAGGATTAATGTTTTGTATCCTACTAAAGACCAGATCTCTGCTGAGAATTGGTTTGCACACAGAATCTGAGTCTCTTTGGTGAAATGCTTGCAATTCATTGCTTTGTCTATTTGCACACTTTAAGCTATCCTAACACCTTAACCTTCCACCTGGTCAGACTCAGGTTTGGACTTCACCCTTTTTTTCTTAAACCTTGCAATTGACTCTAATTTCCCTTGATATTATGTGCTGTTATTATCACCCTTTATTGATTGTCTGTCTGTTGTCATGTATAAGGATATAAATCCTCTGTTATAAATTAAGTGTAGTCAGTCCTGCATTCATATTAATCAGCAAAGGTGTTTAGACTTCAGGGCAACCTGCAATGGCCTCTTTGTCTTTTTGTAGTTCCTAACTGCTCAGTGGTGGGTAGCCATAGAAGTAGACTGGATATTTCTTCTTTATTTTATATCAGTATTTAATAATAGCAGTAAATAATGACTTCACTGATGCTGCCATCTCCTAATGGATGCCTTGCTGGGTTTCTGTGCAAATCACCAAAGGCACACAGTCTGTTCTGAAAAGAGTTTGAAGCCTTTTTACATTTAGAGCTGAAAAGGGAGGCTGGTTGCTCTCAGTATCATTTGAAACTGGGTTAATATCAAGTTTTCATATGTAATGGGCCACTCTCTGAAACTCTGCTCCTTTATCTTTCTTGTAGTTAGGAAGCGACAGGAAAAGCCAGTGGCTGCTTCTTGCTCTGGAAAGTCCCTTCTAAACCAAACCAGCAGGAGTAAGAGAAAGCCATGTGTAAAACTGCCTTGTAAATCATACTCTGATTTTAATATGAGCAGAGATAAATGTCAAAGACACACACTCCCATCCATCCCCCTCTCCTACTACCATCACCACCGCCTCTATCCTGACATGCATTAAATGATGTGAGCTATGCTGGCAAGAACCTGTCTGTCTGCAGATGAAAAATACCCGAAACACCTCGTATTAATCAAGTGTGCTATGCAGTTGAAGCCTGGCAGGAAATGAACACTGGGAGCATATCAATCCATTGGCAGGAGCAGATCAGCACATTGGCATCTTTGTCATAGGGAATATTGACTGGCCATATAAGCTGTGGATTTATACCAGAACCTAGTCTATTAATCCCTTATTAGTCCTCTACTGTTGCTTTAGCCACTGATAACCAATCAGCTACTCAAAGCTCTTTGAAAATCACCAGCTTGTAGAATGTAGCCAAACTTGCAAGATGCTGAAAGATCTGAAATTGTAGAGAAACTGGCACATAATGTCAGGTAGATAAAATGTCAGAAAGACTTACTGGCAAAGCACTGAACATCCTAGCACTAGGGTCAGACAGTTTGACTGTCTCTAAATCTTGAAAGTCTTTTCAGAGTGATATTCAGCCTAATCCTTTGATGCTCTCTCTATATAGGTCTTTCTTCATCAGAGTTTCTCCAGCTGCTCCTTACTTTGATGTTACTTTCCACAGGGATTTGTGCCAGCCTTCTGCATAGGGCAATTTTTACTTATTGAAACAGTGTCCTGCAGGACTTTTCATTGCCATTTGAAAGCCTGAAGTTTCCCAATACATTTTCATATAAGAGCAGCTTTGTGAGATACACAAACATCTTTCTGGATAGTGATGATGTTGTCCCTGCTCTGTATTATTGGACATGTTTACCTCTTCCTGCAGGTTCATTTGAGAAGGCAGGTGCTTCCATCCTTTGCTTTGGGTTCATCTTTTTTATCTCAGTAACACGAATACTTCTGAACTCTTCAGAAAACTCCCACCCCTCCTTAGACTTAGACAAGGCAAAGCTTGTGAGTAGAGACACGAGTTTCTTCATGAGGCTGTCTGCCTTGACACCAACTCACTTTTGTTTCTACTTTAAGTGCCGTGTCTTCCTTTTGATACATATCCCTAAAGCAAATCTTGCATGCTAAAAGTTCATAGGTCTCAACATGTAGTTCAGTATTGGTTTATTTTC
Organism: Galbula dea; assembly: GCA_013399015.1. Lineage (NCBI taxonomy): Eukaryota > Metazoa > Chordata > Aves > Piciformes > Galbulidae > Galbula > Galbula dea. The sequence goes on along the minus strand of VWZX01009189.1, from coordinate 198,983 downwards.
TTTCCTGTGCTGTGCATGGACACCTTGAAAGACCAGGAAAGTCTGAGCAAAATGCCCTTCATGAATAAAAGAATGGGAGAGTCACCAGATCAGTGCGTCCTGATGGTGTGGAGGGGAGGATAAAAGCAAGATGGGTCTGTTCAGCCAGGTCCAAAGCAGTTTCTTCCTCAGGCAGCAGGAAGTGAGTCAGAGAAGTTTCTAAGACTTGAGACAGAAGGGTGAGAGAAAACTCAGTTAACTGAAAGCTATCTATTGTTTGGCTTCGGTTTGTGGTAAATGATTTCACAAAGGTTGTGAAATTGGCAGTTGTCTTGGTGATGTCCCTGGACCCCAGCTCTTAATAAAGAAGTAAAACCCTGTCCTCCTGAGAGGCATGCAAGAAAGGAAGAAGGCATTTCCCAGCTGTAAGAAGCAAGACTCATCAGTTAGTGCCAGACCTCACCCTACTGAACTTCCAAGATCAGCATATGTAGAATTGCAGAGACCACTTTTTGTATGCACTTGCTGCAGTTCGCAGCAAAGGATGCCAGCCAGGAGCAAAGGGGAATAGGCTTCACAGAAGGAATTGCATTTCTCCACAGCAGACTCTCCCCACTGCTCCTGCTGAGGATGTGCAGCTTGGCATCTCAAGCCAGTGCATTAAAGGAACAACCAAATCTTCACATAGAGAAAAACCTGTAGTTCCCTGAGCCTGTCTTATTGAGACGTGGAAGCTGCCATCTCAAAGGTCAGGAGCTCTGGAGGAGCAGGAGACTTTTCTACAAGCCTTTGTTGAAGATCTATATTTTAGACCAGTAGTCAGGCTGTCAGAATCTCTGTGGATTCTACATGCTATTTGCACATAGCTAGAGACAGAATAATTACATGTACACACGCTTAACCTTAATGCCTTCTCTTCTCTCAATTACCTCATCAGCAAAACCCTTTTAATGGCTTTTATCTAGAGTGCTTCCATGACCTTTCCTACTTAGAATGCTGTGCATTAACTTGCAGTCCTGGGTGCTGAGCTCTTAACAGATTTCCAACCATGTAAACTTTATCAGGGAGAAAGGAATAGCTGGTTTTGTCTGACCAATTTGATCTGCAATTCTGAGATGACTCCCAGGTGGGTCTCCACTGTGAGAGGGTTTAGCAATATTCACAAACATGAAGAACAGGTTTAAAAACTGAGTGTGTAAATACTTGGGGATTACTCTTGGAACACCTACTCAGCATTGGTGGCTTCTGTACTGCTTGACAACAAGAAACTTGTAGTAAGAGGACAGATATCTACCAGTAAATGAGAAAATCCTTTATGTGGACAGTCACAGTTTGCAGTAAGTCACTAACCAGGATCTTGGAAAAGGATTTGAGTTTTGAAGTGACCAAAAGGTCAATTCTGATTTAGCTTCTGTCAAACTTCCTTTCTTTTTTAAATGCAAAACTGTTCAGATACCCAAGGAAGCCTTTAATATCAGGACATAAAAAGAGAACTTTATGCTGGCACTTTGAAGTAAATTTGAGATTATAATGCCAATATCTTACAGATTAAAAATATAAAAATGTGTTATGTCTTCTGCAGTATAATTAAGCTTATGCACATCAGATGGAACACATTGTTTCCATCTTCTAAATGCATTCATTGAGATGCAGATGTTGATTTTTCAATAAAGATGTCTAAAAGGGAGTTGTAATATAAATTATGATTTCCAACATTCTGAAGGTTTTATGTTTCCTGTTCATAGCCTTTACCATTTTTCTTCTTGTAGCAGGTACTGGTTTTGATATGATGGTTTATTCTTGTTTCAGGAAATTATGTCCTAATGAAAGGAAAATATTTCCCTTTTTAAAAGAAATAATTAATATATTTGGTTATCAGCATTTCTAAGTTTGTAGTAAACCTATCCTGAGCTGCTCTGAGGTCTGTAAGGACTGCAAATGAAAACTTTTGAGCTTGCTGCTGCAGGGCTCTTCCTCTCTTGCAAAATCTGCAATATTTTGAATTGTATCTAAAAGACTCATCAGACCCTTAGATGAGGTTGAAATCACTGGAAATTTGCTGTTGCTTGTACAGCATCCATGGGATCCTCCACAGAAGAAAATAATGGCCACAGAAAAATGAAGCAGCAATGTGCATTCCTAATCTGTGTTTTAGGAGGGATTTAAAGGCTGTGGAGTGTCCTGCTGGGAGTGGTTGTACTGGTAACTCTCAGGTCACCTCCATGTGTTTATTAACGCTCTGGGAAAAACCAGACTCTTCCCAGCACTGCCCAGGTTCTGCATTTCTTCAAGTGTGGCTGTCAGTGGGCAGCACATGGGTTATCTATAGATTTCCTGTGCAACAATTGTGTTACAGAATCAACCTAGCACACACAGAGTTGTAACGTATCAGTTCAATAGGAAGAGGGATGAGTGGAGAGGATGATGCTCAGGTGATTTAACCTTCCTGACAGAAGGAGATCAATCTATCAGTGATATCCAGGTGACTTTCTGATAACAAACTGGCTTGAAGGCTTCTAATACAATTTTCTTCTGTAATAGCAAATCTCTGGCAGTTAAAATGTTTTGAATATGCAAATATGCAGGAAAGTAAGAATTTTAGGTTAAAAAAAAAAAGTTATTCACATTAACCATTAATGATATGAAGGATTGCACACACAAGCAAATTGCAGTGCATCTTGTGGCTCTCATGATAAACAGTTTCATCAAAGAACATGAATAAGAAAAAATACACTTAGGAGGGGACTGTAGACAAAGCAGCTCCTTATGACTGTAGAGTGACTTTAACATATATGTCTGTATATCAGGTCCATCTCTTAACTAGAAAAACTTTATGATGTCTACAGGTCATTAATATAATATTATGACCTTCCAAAAGCATATAGGCAATTATGATACATGGCAGGAAGCAGAGCCTAGGTTCTAATGAAAATTTAGTGTAGTATCAGATAATTTCTGGTTTTAGAACTCAATAATTATGCATAGTTCATAAATTCTGACATTGGGTTTTAAAGTAGGGCAAAAAAATTTCTGAATAATGTCCAGTTTCTGAGGTTAAAAAAAATGTGCAGAGCTAAATTTTCAAGCCATGGTTTAGACTTTGTGACACAGGCTATGAAAGTGGATGTTTTTGTCATTTGAAACCTGACATCTTTGAGGATTTCTCTGTTTTCCTGTGTTAATATCTCTAGGTAGTGGATGTCTTGGATAAGGATACACAGTCCTGGCTCTGTTGGCTGAAGTCCTACTATAGCTTGTAGAGCTGTTAAGAGTAATGCCCCTTTCAAACAAACACAGATTTTGGTGGGGAAAGGGACATTTTTTACATTTTTGGGCTTAATGTCTTGATTTCTTCTCCATACAAAGACTCATCTGCCAAAAGTAGTTTGAAGCTCTTTAAATGCTTGTGACTTGTTTTTGAGAAGTATGGAGCAAACCACCATTTCTCAGTGGTAATTCTGGGTAGTTTTTAGAGGCACAGATCATTGGGCTTTGGTAGAAATTTTCCCTTGAAAGCAGAAGGAACAAAGCTTTCAGGCTTCAAAGCCACTTGTGGTTAGTTCCTCTTTCATTGAATACAAATACACATGGCTGTCAATAGTAATATTTTTTAAGCTTTATTAAACTTATTTTATAGGACTCAAAGGGTCTTAGTCCATTTTTTATACTCAAATAGCAGTTTTCTTCTTAAACTTACTATAAGCTTGGTAATTTCAGAAACATAGATCTGTCTATTAGTATTCCTTCCTCTGAGAACTGTAGCAATGACAAGCAATAAGTTGAAGAAATTGCCTGGAAAAGTATTTAAAGATATGTTATATTAAATGGCAAAATATTTAGGTGGTGGTGTTTGTTGTTTGAAGGCTGTTTGCCTTTATGTTCTATGCTTTCCTTTGTCTTGAGAAAACATCTGTCCAATTAAATACTTGGCATAAAATGCTTATACAACTTTTAGTAGATTAGAGGATGTATTGGCTCAGAATATGTATAGTCAGTTCATGAATGAATATCATATCAAGATGAAACAAGAACATCTCCAGTTGCCAAGAAAAATCATTATTGCATGTGGTATGACTGGTCCTAATTCTTTAAGCAGCAGTAAATAATAAACAGATGCTGTTGCCAGATTATAATTCACAATTAGAAATTCAATCGTGCAGACTCCACGTTTGCTTGTCCAGTTGGGGGAATTGTGTGGTATTAAAAGACTCAAGAAATTTCTTTCTGAACCTGTTCATTCTCTGTGCAGCCATGGATAACTGAAAGAGATGTGTTCACCTATCATTACCTAGCTTCTGTCTCTGTGAGAAACTCAACATGTGGAATAAGAAGCTGGAGGAATCATTTCATCCCCTCCCCTTGAAAGCATCTCCAGTACAGAATGAGGAATTAACCCAATTACTCTTCTTTCCAAATCATTGCTGGTTACTGGTTCATGAGAAGTACTTCCTTCTCTCAAGGCTGTTTTTATTTCATGGCTCACAAGCAGCAGTCAGTGGGTTCTGTGTTCATCTTTCTCTCCTATCCCCTCATCTCTGCTCTGTTTTATTGTGTTTCCCTCTGTGCTGACTGGGAGCAGTGCCCACGGCTCCACCGCAGAACGTGCAAGTTGAAGCTGTGAACTCCACAACCATCCAGTTCCTCTGGAACCCTCCACCCCAACAGTTCATCAATGGTATTAACCAAGGATACAAGGTAAATAGAAACAAGATTTCTGGAACTTCAAATAACATTTGCCTTAACAGTCTGGGTCTGTAACAATTAGAAGTTGGATCTAGTAAGTCTCTGAATCTCCTAAGTGACTGTCTATTTTCAGGGATATCTTGCGCAAGTAAAATGAAGAGAGAAGTGAGCAGTTGTTGCTCCTAACATTTACAATTTATGCAAGTTCTGAAAAGGGAATATGTCACTGGCTAGAAGTCCTAATACCTCTGTCACATACCTGGAGAGTTTCCAAAGTCAAAAAGCAGCTCAGTGTCCAACAGTTTGGCAAGTCAGGACAGGAGATATGAAAATCAACCCTGAGATTTCTATTCACTTGAGATTCCTATTAGTTTAATTAGGAAGCAAGACATCACACTAAATATTTGCCTTAAGTTTTCCACTGTGATGATTTGGGTAATATAAGAATGTAACGTTTATTAATCATGCTTGATGACATAGAGTTAGCATGATAAGTCCCTGTTGATGGGGCAACTGGCAATATCTATTACAGAATGCAGAGTAGAGAGTGCTTAACAGAGTACTTGTTGGTACTTTGACCAGTGGAGTGTATGCTAAGAAGGTAGCTGGAGTGGTTTATTTCTGTCTCTCAGGAAGGGCTGCTTAACAGAAAGAAACTCCTTCAATGGTTCAGCAGTAGGAGCATAATAAACACAGGGTTTGAAAACATTAATGGAATAAAGAGAAATCTTGTAGGAATCACAGAGCAGGAGAAGGGGAGAGAGGTGTTTTGGGAGCAGGGAGGAGGAAGGCTGATTTAGGTTTTGGGTGAAGTTATGTTAGGTGAGCTGAGAAGGATGTGTAGTTGAGAAGATATGCTGTGAATTGAGGGATTGTAGGTGGATTTAAGAAGTTTCAGAAGTCTTGATCTTTCTCTAGGAACATCTCAAAGTGGTGAGACAGAGGTATTTTTGCCCACATTTATGTATCTCTCACAAAGAACAGTGATAGTTTCAGAATCCTGCTGCTGAATTACTATATACAGGTAGATGTGCATGTTTGTTTTCCCTAGAGACAACATCAGCTCTCACAGATAGGTGACTGACATGGCTGCAGGAGTAGATCCCAAAACCTCAGTACAAAAGTAATAGTTGGCTTCTGTTCAGACTCTGGAGAATAAAAGCACTGCTTGGGCTCAGTGGACTGCAATGCACTATGATTTTCTGGTGCAAGTCCAAGCATGGTGAGCTCAGTTAGATTTGCAAAAGTTATATTTCAGATTTTTATTCTTTGTTTTATTCATTTTTATAGAGTTTCAGTCTAAAGATCCCTAGTCTGTGTGTCTCAGCACACAGCTACTTCTAATTTATGTTTCAGTTTCTCTAGCAATGCTATGAAAGAACTAAAATGGTAATTTGTGTCTGTCAGTGGTCAGTGGGAACTTTTGAAATGATTAGAATGTCTGTTTCTTTGGAATCCTTTGACTGCAGTAGATTACAACAGATTCACCCTTTCTTTCTCTCATGGTTGTGAATTGCAGTACGAAGACTGTGTGAGAACATTTCTGTCAGTTACTTCTGTGGCATAGTTTCTTAATGTGATTTATAACTTAGTAGTAGTCAACACTTGGCCTTTGATTTTCTTAAGGATTAAACCCATTTTTTCCTTTGACTGACAGAATTGCTCACCTTTATTTTCTGCACGTTTCCTGAAGATTGTGCACTGAAATGTACTCAGAAAAAGAGAAGTTGGGTCCTCCAAGGTTTTAAATGCCAATTGTAATCCACAAAGATGATTTAGAAAAGAAAACTCACTATCCCATCAACCACTTTCCATTCTTATCTTTTCTTTGAAATTTGCATTCCAAGAAGTTGTGAAGTGCACCTTTTCAAATAGGAAATATTCCTGACAAAATTGCTCCTTCTAGTCCTCTAACTGTGCTTTCTGATTAGCAGGAACTGTAGGTATTGCCTAAATATGTCAAATATGGCTCATTAATTTCAGGCACCTATTCATGTTTGCAAGCCTGAAATCAATACAAGTAGCATGATTTACACAGATACTGGGTAAGGCCTAGAATTTTAACATGCTTAGATAAGCCACAGGACAAGGTTTTTTGGACCAAATAAAAATTTGATAGCACTTTCAGGCTTCAGAGACTCCCAGGCTGTTGAGGTGATTTCAAAAATTGTTTTAAAATTTCCAAGTCATTTGCCAAAAATGAATTTTTTAAGTCCTCATTTAGGTACCTATGCATAAGGTACTCCACTCTAAAAAATATTGATCACCCAGAAGATCCACTGAGATGAGCAAAACCCCGGAGAACTGAGCACATCAGACAAGCACACTGTTTTAAATGCATGAAAATGTCTTCAAGAGTCTAACATTTGGGAGCTGGGTGTTGAAAATTGTAGTAATCATCTTTACATCCATTTTCTATTCTTTCTGTAGTTCCAGAATCACTTGAATCCTTCACAGTGTGGATATCCCCAAGCCACTGAATGTTGTGGTACTCTTAGCCCGTTAGGCTAGGTTGGTCAGTGGGATGCTGTGGGAGAGGAATGAGGATGTATGTGTCCTCCCCTCTCTTCCCCTTGCTCCACTAACCTCTCCAGCTAGTTGGACCTTTAAAGGAACCCCAAAATAAGATAAAGCCCTTATATCAGAGGAGCACTGAAAGGGCTTTATTTCCTTCAACTTCCTTTCAGCAGCAGACTGTTCAGGCTGGTCAGAGGAGCCCAGAGAGAGACAAAAGAATCATGTCATACAAGTAATAATTTGCAATAATTTTAGCATTGTTGAGCAGCAGACATTGAGAACTGCAATACCTCCGTGGTACCAGTATATCCCCCATCAGCACTGTCTATTATCCACATCCCTCCAGTTATCATAGTAACAGCCTTAGATCCATCTGTTCAGCATCAGAGCTGACAGTAGTTTAACAGCATTGCTTGGGTTTTTACAATCAGATGAAGATGGGTTTGGCAGCCAAGCATGCTTTGATTCCAAATAGACATAACTTCTAATGAGAGCTCATCCACCTTTCAATTTCCTAGCTTCTAGCATGGCCAGTGGATGCTCCAGAGGCTGTGACTGTGGTCACCATCGCTCCCGATTTTCACGGTGTTCACAGTGGCAGCATCACCAACCTGAGGAAATACACTGCTTACTACACATCCGCTCTGTGCTTCACCACGCCTGGGGACGGGCCGCGGAGCACACCCCAGCTCGTGCGCACCCTCGAAGACCGTGAGTAGTCAGCACTGGTGGAGAGTTTCGGTGCTGGGATTTGGGTTGGTTGGGTTGAGAATTTTCAAATCTGTGCTTAAAATTTGATCTTGTGTCTCTTGTCAAGTTACTTAGCATCAGATGATGGACTCAGCCAGGTGTCCCTATGTATTCTCTTAGACTGTGACAGAAGAATATTTGACTGATTGATTGATTAATTGATTTTTTGTTATGCACTAGACCTGGATGAATTTTTTTTACGTTGATCAGAAACTCAGAAACTGAAAGCTTTATAGTCTGGTTCAACTAACAGGCAACATGCTGTTTGTGTCTGTGAACCCATATGCTCTTAAATCCATGTTCAGGCACCCCAATAAAGGTGAATTGATCTTCTTAGGAACTGAGCACTGGAACTTCTTATGAGGTCAATGATTAATTTATGGTTGTTCCCTTCTGTTAGACAATATATTGAAAATGTCTATAGCTATATTATATTGCAAGTGTTTGTGTAAAAGAACCAAGATCATAACAATGCAATAACTTTTATTCTGCAGAACTGGAATCAGGATGAAGTAAAATGAGCTGGAGAGTTTAGCAGTGGCCCTCACAGATAACTGTGTCCACAGTGATCTTGGCTCTTGTCAGCACTTCAGTATCTTTCTGTCATGAAGCATCATAAACAGTGCTGCACATTTACAGATCCAAATCAGAATAGATGTTTAATATATCCACCCCATATTGTTTTTACAAATACTACTTTGCTTTAATAGGGAATAAAGATCTTTTAGGTTATTCAGTGTTCCCATAAGGAAAAACACAGTTGTCATTACCATACACAGGAGTGAGGCTCAAAGTGCTAATCCAGTTTTTCATGAGACACTCTTGACAGAAAATGAAGAAAATTAAATGCTTTCCCATGCATTTTTCTTTTGTGGTTAGCCTCCTCCATAGCCTAGACCTGTGCCCCAAGAGCATAGCATAGACATTCCACTGCTTGCTAGAACTTCACACAGATAACAATTGAACTGCCAGAAATCTGCGAACCATTAATATGAGCTCATGCTTGTTTATCTGGGGTTCAAGCAAAAGCCATGGAGAAAAGAGAAACATGCATTAGGTTCCTGTGTGTAGTATTAACTTTTTTGCCTGTTTTCCTAAGGAAATGGAGCTTTTGACAGCAATGATCTGTAAATGTATTTGAGTGTCTGCCTTGGGTCCATCTTCTCCTTCTCCCTCTGACAACATTTGAACTGTGTGAATGATTTCAATGAGTACAGGAGAGTAAGAAACTAAAGATACAAGGCTCCTAAGATTTTGTGACGATTCATCACCTGAGAAGAAGAAAGAGGTTATTAACATTTCTGCTGAAGGAAAGGCTGTAGAAATGAGCCTTGAAGACATTGCACAAAGTGGGAGAAGGGACACAGTCGAGACATTGAGAGTATCTCAGGGAAATATTCGGATCCTGTGCTATGTTAAACACAAGAAAATTCCATCACGAAACATAAGACAAAAGAAAGCCAGACTTATATTGTAAGACATGTAAAGCATTTCTTGGTGTATGCAGCTGTGTGCTGCAAGGAGCCTCAGCAGCAGAGATGAGCAGGGTTTTATTTATTATTTTCATCCTTCAGAATTGCTTTTCTTGGCTTTCATGGTGACTGAGAAGCTAAGTGCAGGATGGTAAAATGCATCTTTGCGGGGAGCTCATTGAAGCTAAGTTGCTTCAGGATTTATGTGTTGGGAAAGAAGATTCAGAAGGACTGTCATTCATGTTCTCAGGTGATAATTTTCTGTCTGTACAGCTAAGGTAGGCAATCCTTTAAATAAAAATACAGCAAACAGATCCGTTTGCTGGTGAGCTGTAGGTCAAATAAAATCTGACGTCTGGTCAGAAGCGTTGTGTCCTGCCTTGGAGTAACCTGCACCTGGTTTTCATTATGAAATTAAAATTGGACTGCAACTGCAGGAGCTAATTGGAGTAAAGCTTTGTGAGAATGCAGTTTGCATGTCTGCAGATAGATGGTCTCGAATAGTGCATAATTGCCGTGCTCTTGTTGGGTATTCCTGAGATCCCTACCAGATCAGCAGTTCTGTCTGTAATGCTCTGACAGCGAGATATCGCAGGGTGGATTTGGAAATTTTCCTCACTAGGATTGCAGAGTTGCAAATGTGGTTGTAGCCAAGCTACTGGCAGGCTTTGGGTTTTTTTGTCATAGCTGGAGGGGAATGAGAAACTGGACTAAAGTGAAGAGGAAACAAAATATGAAATTGCAGACGAGAAATTGCCAACTGATGTCACTGAAGCTGGAGGATATTCGGGCAGGGATCCAGTGACAGAAGCACAGTGAATATAAAGTGAACAAAACCTCCTTTTTCCAGTACATCGATTGAAGACAGAACAGCAGTTGGATCAAAAATCAGTCAGGATGTCTTCCTTGAAGATCGAAATTGAGGGAGGATGGCACATTCTTGACAGTCATTCCATTTTATGCTCTTTCATTGCACACTAGGGAGCTGAAATTTTTAAGAGCTCTTGAGCTACATCATAAAAATCCTTTAAAAGTTTCACACACTTGTATTCATTTTACAGAAGACAGTTGCCATTATGTTGGACTTTTTTAGAGTTGTTTTGAGAGAATCTCTCCAAGCAGTGGCTCAGTGACTCTGTCCTTGCTTTGACCTTGCCTAGGCAAAAGGCTCTTTCCAGGTGAGGGGGGTTACTGGTGGTGTTGCTACAGACCTAAGGCCAGAAAAGCTACCTGCAGCAGCACAGGTAAACACCACACACCATTACTGCTGAGGGAAAACAGCAAATGCAGTCGCTTCCAGGGTTGCCAGCTTGATTGTTCTAATTAGATTAGATCAAGAGGAGAGGCAGAGAACAAGTTGTGTGCAAGTCTCCTGCTGCCACTCTCCTTAGTTAGGATGATGACTGGATAAAAAAATTTATATGATGATAGCCAGAGTGCTTCTTAACACCTTGTGTTCTCCTCTCTCCCCTGCAGCTCTCACTGCTGTTTCCAGCAGGTTTCCCTTGGCCCCAGCTCAGTGTTTTATTTCTTCAGCTCTAACCTTGCCACATGAATCAGATCAAAAGCAAGTGGGGTTCTCCTGTTAACAGATTTCCTTTTCTGATTGCCAGAGCCAGGAGCAGTGGGACACCTGAGTTTCACTGAGATTCTGGACACGTCTCTCAAGGTCAGCTGGCAAGAACCTGTAGAGAAAAATGGTGTCATTACAGGCAAGTATCAGGCTGCTATCTCCTTGGGTTTTTTTAAAGTGTGTATGAGGTGGAATGTATCATTGCAGTGAAAAAAATATTTGTCTAATAGAGCATTTAGGGTGAACTGGCTACTGCAAGCATTGCTTTCCTGGTCCCTCTTTTGGGTAATTGAAATGTCAGCTAGGGCTCGTTAGAGAAAGTACTGGTCCAATTACTGGCACCTCATGCCTCTGGTCCCTGAAAAGGCAGTCTGTGGTAGGAATCAGCTCCCCATGGAGTTTTCTGGTCTTCTTAAATCCTCTGTGACCTCCACCTGTGTTGCTACCTTTCTGAAACTTTGTGAGACAGTGTTTGGCCTTTGCCCCAAAGGTGGGAAGTTCCTACAGGGAGTTTACTGCTGCAAAATCTAGATTTTCATTGCTAAGATCTGCAATCAAGAGCAAGCCTGAAATCAGCAGTATCCTTCCTCTGTGATCAAGTGGTCTGGCTGTGGACTGCGTGACAGAGTTTGCATGTCATTACTTAATTTTGTATAAACCACCACAAGAGTTGAGACTCTTGTTTCTCTTTGATAAGCTTGCCATTTGACAAGCTATTTATCTATTTACTGTATGCCAGTGTAGCTACAACATCAGCAACTTCATTATTTTTTCATAAAGGAAGCTATAAATAGTTGAGAAAAACTACTTCTTATCACCAGAGGCAATACTGTTTTCAGATGGGAAGCTCTTACCAGATACACAGGATGGACATCCCATTTAACCAAGGCTTTCAAGGGTTTGAAGTGCAAGAAAGCTCCCAAATTTTAAATTACTAGAGCTAAAAAATCATAGTTGGGAAAAGAGGTAATTTCACAGTGTAAAAATATTTTGGTTTACTAGCTTTGACATTGAAATGTTTGTTTATTTTTATTAAAAAAACCCAAACAACTCTATTATAATTTGTAAAAACCAAATACATGGTGGGAGTTAAATCAGACTTTCTGGCTGCTGAACACTGAAGTGTTATCTCAGCCTAATTTCCTGAAGCTAAAATGCTTTGACAGATCTGATTACTTTGATAGGGCTTGCACTTGTCAGTGTTTTCTCTGCGTCTCTGAAACATGCATCATTTGTATGTGTGTCTTCCATGCTTTTTATAGTATATGTGGAGTTCTTATGCAGATCATCTTATGCCTTTATGCCATAGTAACCTTCCTGAAATATACATTGATGTAAGTGGTTCAAGAAGAGAAACTAATGACTTCTGGAAGCAGAGCAGTATTGATTCAGTGAAGATGGCCAAAGCTGTCAAGCCCGAGTGCTTAAATTTAGGCACCTAAATCCAAATCTAGCTATCTAAGTAAGATGATATAATACTCATCCTTGTTAAGCATAAGTTAGCAGCACTATGCTTCGTGTTGCACAATTGATTTGCTAGAAACAAGCTGCTACCTCCTAGAATGGGCTGAAATCTGCTGGAGCACAGTAATGGAGCAGGTTATATTTGGGGCAAATTGTATCAGAAGGAATTAACTCCAGAAGCTCTATTGTTCAGGAAGAGACACCAGTGTAAAAAAGCCCAGCAAAGTTTCTGAGTTGAAAAGAAACATCCTTAATGATGCAAATTGCACTGGAATGGAAGAAAAGAATAACAAAATTGTTCATGCCCTGAGTACCTTCAAGGTTTATAAAGGGCTGCTTGAAGATTGGAGTGCTTAGGGAGGCAATTATTCTTCATTTCTGCTCATTGATACCTTTACTGGACCTCCTTGTTCCGTGCACCAGAGCTGGGAGGAGGAGAGGACGGTGAGTGGTGCCAGCAGCCAGCCTGCTCGGGGAAATTGCCCATTACTCTTGTTGTAAATTTCAGTGTCTTCCTCATTCTCTCAGTAAACATTGATTTATGAGGACCTGGATGTAGATGGACAGTTTGTGATTGGGTGTACTGCTCTCTTGTAGAGAATTTACTCCAGATCAACAGCAAATTATTTCTGAAACTCCTCTGGCCATTAGTTTCTGTTAGGCAGCGTTTGTGCGGAGAGGCTGTAGTGCCAGAGCACATGGGAAGGCTCTGTGGCACCTTTCCTAGCCTCACACTGAAGCCAGAGGAAGGACTCAGCCCAGACTGACTGGAGGACTCCCCCGTGCACGTTTCTGGCAGCTATCACTTCTGGGAAAAGGAGAGTGTGTTTTGACCAACCACATGTCCTAAAGTTCTGCCCATCTGTCAGTCATTGTGGCTTAAGTGCTACTTGGGGGTACAGTGGATGTTTGTTTCCTTTCCTTCAGCAGTTTTTCATCTATTTTTGTTATGCATGGTTACATTTGGCTTTGTGTCTGCTCAGTATGTTTGTGTGTGTTTTTTCTCTGTGCATTTTTGTATATGGCTACAATTTAACTATACTTTTGGGAGTGAACTGTCCAACAGTAAATGCTGCTTCTTTGCCTTCTCCTCAATTTGCATCCAAGCTCAGGATATTTTTCCTGGTGAACATTCTGTCAGTCAATAAATACCTGGAGACTCTGTGCCTAGTGGGTGGGAGAGCTGGGTCTCGTCCCTGTAGTCACAAGGGAGAAAACAAAATGTTCACGGAATAATCTCCAACATTTGATGTATATCCAAAGCTTATCTAGATGGGAGAGAAGATATCTCAATCACTTGAGATTGCCTAGTGCATGGTGGATGAAACTTTCTGTTGTTTGTAAGCAACAAATGAATAGAGGGAGCATTAAAAGGCCCCGATAGTCTACTTCTGGTTATTTATTGCTTTGAGCAACCCCTTTTGTTCTTTTCTGAGGTGATGCTCCTCGATTCTTTCTGCTAACCCATGTATAGGGTTCAAAGCAGGCATAGCAGGGTCATCTTCAGCTCCTGGGCAGACAGATGAGCCACAGCATGGCCCTTGCCCAGCCTCTGCTCCATCCATGGCTGCAAATGGATGTCTTGCTGGCTGTGTGTCCTCTGTTGGAAACCGAGGAGAGGCACAGTTGCAACTTTCCTCAGGCTTCTTCTCATTCTTCCATATTGCCCTGTCTGGAGCTAACAACACTCATAGTTTTTGAAAGAAAGGGATGTTTGTGGTGGTGTTTGCAACTCCTTCATGCCTCTTCACTGAGCATCAAATGCAGCAGGCAGTCATCCCCCACCATTCTGTTCACCCTCTATTAGGAAAGGCAACAGAGTCATTAAATTCTGTCAAATCTTCATATAATCTTGCCTGTGCTACATAAACTCTGCTTGCTGGTAAATGATTCTCAAGCCTTTCCACAGAGCATCCAAACACTGATGTCTCAGATGCTGGTCAGCTGCTGAATGAAGTCATTCCTTTTCAGACACCTACTTGGAACTGATTCCAGATAAGCATTCAGGAGTTTTTCCCCTTCCTCAAAGTAGTGCCTAGTCAGAGAAATGGTTGCAGCGTAACTGAAATGGTTGAGGTATCAGCTCATTTTATCACTGCCCTCTCACCTGGAACATAATTACTGACTATGGGACTATTCTGAGCCCATTTGTGTGCAAAAATAGGTTAACAGGAATCTCTGTCAGTGATGGCAGCTGACACCAGGGGAAGATAGCACCTCAGACCTCTCAAACCCTTGTGAAGTATTTGTCTCACCATGCTTTTAGTTCATGAGATGATGTTTCCCTGTAGATCAATACCACAAGGTATTTTGCTTTGCTAATTTCTGTATGTTAATCTGCTTATGTTTTTTAAAAAGAGGAAGAAACCCTCAAGCCCCCCAGCTGGTCTAAATTCCTCAACTCGGATGATGGGAACAAGAACCCAGGAGGGGGTTGCTCTAGCCAGCTTACCTGGTGCAGGGTTGCCTCAGTGGGGTTCCTTTCTGTTAGTCCTTTTCACTCACTTCCATTTCACAGGCATTCAAGAGCTATGTGTACTTTTTCCCCCTCCCCTGAGACAAATCACAAAGAAAGCTGCAATCAAGCAAACTTTTCAGACAGGCTCTCTGGAGACTGGCACAGTGAGGTTCAAATGGGTTCAAATGAGAATAAAGTGGGACTGGGCAGGAGGAGGACAAGCAGATTTGGAGGTAAAAATTGAGCAAATCAGACTGTAGAAACTTTCAAAAGTTCTTGGAAGGCAAATGGTTGTAAAAGCAATGAAAAGGGAAGCTTGGCTATGATAGAAGAAGAATCTGGAGGTCAGGGTGAGTGCAGTTTTGGACAATACATTGACTGCACTATGGGTTTGAAAGAAAGGATAATGATTCACCTTGCTAAAGGATTTGCACAAGGAACAAGCAGTGGGGAGTAGAGGTTTTTTCAGTTCCTAGAAGATTCCCACAATGTTCCTGCCTGATTGTTGCTGTGAGATTTGTAAGTATTTCTAGGTATACAGCAGTGAAGGTTACTGCAGCTGAGAAGGGGAATAGCCCTACTAAGCACATAGAGATTTTTAATTAGCAGCTGGTGAGAAGATGTTACACTTTCCAGTGTTTCTTCCTATTAGCTTTATAGAGTTCACAGAATGAAAGCCCACCCTTCTGCAAGATTATCCCCAGGTTTCCTAGCTATTTCATACCAAGTATTGTATCATCAAAGCAAAATGAGACACTTGGGACTCCATGTCCTTCTCTATCTGCAATCTGATGGGCAGGTGATACCCTATGGGCTACATACAGCAATTGCTTCTTGAAAATAACAATATTAGAAAAATACGTGGGTATTTTAGCCAGTGTTTAGTTCAACTTTTTTTGTTCTGCAACCACAATGGTGTACAGTAAGAAAGAAGTCATGCCACTAGTGACCACAAGCAAATCTTGCAGACAGAATGGTTGGAAGACCTCCTTGAGATCATCCAACCGTTAAACTAGTACTGCCAGGTCATCATTAAACTATGCCCCTCAGGACCACATCTACATGTCTTTTAAATGCCAAGGATGGTGACTCCACCACTACCCGTGGGCAGCCTGGACCAGTGTTTTACAACCCTTTCAGGGAAGAAATTTTTTATAACATCCAATCTAAACCTCCCCTGGTGCAACTTGAGGTTGTTTCCTCTTGTCCTATCACTAGTTACCTGGGAGAAGAGACCAACCCTCACCTCACTACAATCTCCTTTCAGGGAGTTGTAGAGAGCAAGATCTCCCCTGAGCTGCTTCTACTCCAGGCTAACCAATCCCAGTTCCTTCAGCTGCTCCTGACAACACTTGTGCTCTGGATACTTCACCAGTTTCATTGCTCTTCTTTGGACACACTCCAGCACCTCAATGTCCTTCTTGTAGTGAGGGACCCAAAACTGAATCCAGCATTTGAGGTGTGGCCTCACCAGTGCCAAGTACAGAGGGACAACCCCTGTCCTGGTCCTTCTGGCCACACTGTTGCTGATCCAAGCTAGGATGCTGTTGGCCTTCTTGGCAGGAATTTGATGCAGGAACTTACCAGTCTCTGGATTATTGTATAACTGTGCCTTAGAAGAAAAGGTAGACCTCTCCACTGCTATGGCTCCCTGACCTGTGTGTAACTGTTTTTCAGGGTACCAGATCTCCTGGGAGGTGTATGGCAGGAACGAATCACGTCTTGCCCGCACTCTACCCAACACGACGCTGGAGTACAAGATCACAGGGCTCTCATCTCTCACCACCTACACGATCGAGGTAGCAGCTGTGACTGCAAAAGGGAGTGGATGGGTTACATCCTCCACCATCTCTTCTGGTGTGCCCCCAGGTTGGTGTAACTGCATGAAACAGATGAAAATGGGCTGGTTCCTCATCTGTCTGTCTTCCAAAGATCACAAATTACTTCGGCTCAGTAACGAGAAGAATAATGTTTATTTATAAAGCACTGGCATTCTTTACCACATAATCCAAATGTAATTTTTAGAACAGATTAAAACATTAACTTAAACACACTTGACATTTGAAATCACCAGGAAGTTGAGGCAATTTAATACAAAGACAAAAAAAAGTTGTAGGGGTGACAGAAGGAATGGACAAAGTAATAAAGCAGATACAATGCAGAATCTCTTGACGTTTACAACATAAGCTAGGAATGAAGCCTGAATCAGTTGAAAAAGTCTTTAAAGGAAAAACAGAGTTTGGAAGATGTTAAAGGGGAAAAGTTTTCTTTAAGTAGCATAGCTTATGTCACCTGTAAGAGGACACTTGTATAATGAAACTCAAATCTCATTTACAGGATTCGGGAGTTGTGGTCTGAGAAAGACTTGGGAGGAGGTAGTCCTGTACTGCATTGTCTCAGTTACTCTTTGGGCACCTGCAAATTTAGCCTTTTTGCATTTTGTTTTAAAAATTCAACACTCTCTCTCTCTCATCCAGTATAGAAGGCAAACTAAAAAGCTAGTTCATCCCTCAAGCAGTGTCAGTTAATTTGTAGGTTATAGAAGCAGAATTTTCCAAAGTGGAGCAGCTAGTGTGTATCACTGTTGGTAATCCAGTTTTTGCCTTTTCCATTATTTTTGAACTGTTCTCTACCTTGAAGAGTGTTTGCTGTTCACTTCCCTAATCATAGGTAATTGTGACAAGTTGTAGACTAGATCAATGCTGTGCTCCCTGTTGTTAGCCAGATAACAGCATTATCCTGTTTGGTCAGGGTTAGCTTATTGATCATGGTTCCCAAAAATGTGAAGTAAGAATCAAAGAATATTGTGTATTTGTATATCCTTGAAATACATGCCAAAAAGGTACCCATTTGTTTCCTACTGCATTTGCACATACTACAAGATTATGAATGATTACTGATGACAATAGTAATTTCCATTACTTATGAATGCAGGTACTATTGGGAATTTATACTAAACAATCTATATTTAAGCTCATTCCTGGGTCTGCTTTTTCTGGTAATTCAAATAATATTAAAAATGTAAATGCCACTGTAAGCTTGACTGATGTGAGGCAAAGATCTAATTGGGGCTGCAGATCTTTCCTTGTAGAAGGTCACCCTTTTTATTTGCAAATGAAGTTTAAAAAAAAGAAAATCATCTACTTTATTTATTGCCCTCTAAAACCTATCTATCACAGGTCTACAATGAAAAGAGAGTAGATTTAGATTAGAAAATAGGAAGAAGTTCTTCACTGTGCAAATGGTGAGGCATTGGAACAGGCTGCCCAGAGAGGTCATGGATGCCTCATCCCTGAAAACATTCAAGGCCAGGTTGTATGTAGCTTTGAACAACCTGGTCCAGTGGAGTATTTGTCTGCCCATGGCAGGGGAGTTGAAACTAGATGACTTTTAAGGTTGCTTCCAACCCAAACCATTCTATGATTCTGATTCTGTGAAAGTAAGAATAACCAGATCTTCCCTATACTCCCTATTCCTCAAAAACATAACTCTTTTTCTTGCTAAGAAATTAAAGTTGTGTGTACTCTAAGAAGTAAGGAAAATTTGTTGTCATTTAATTGTGGAGAAACAGAAATACAATGGAATTAGTTGACTTGGTAAGTAACTGGCAGATCTGGAGCTGGGAAATACCTTCCCCGTGAGTCAGCATGCTGTGTCACTTGTTCAGCTTCTCTGAAACAGTATCTGCAGTTCTGTAGAAGGGCTCTTTCTTTCCTTGTTTCATCTATAAAAATGTGTTGCATGCTCAGAGCAGTAGAAATAGCAGTGCTGGATGTCATACTTTGCCAACAAGAGAAAAACCCCACCACTATTTGCTCTATTATAACTGTTAGAAGATATTTTGTACGCTACGACACTGAATGTCAGCCTGTGTTACTGGGCCCTGGAAAAAATGCTTTTGCACCTCTCACATTTCTTTTTCTTCAGAACTTCCAGGTGCTCCATCCAACCTGGTGATTTCCAACATCAGCCCTCGCTCTGCCACGCTTCAGTTCCGGCCAGGGTATGATGGCAAAACCTCCATCTCCAAATGGATAGTTGAAGGCCAGGTATGTACCTGACAAAAAGATCTTGATGACGTTTCTGAGGGATTAAAAAGGGTCTAAATAGTGAATTGATGTTTGGGTTACAGTTTCTGTTTAAATTTGGATCAAAACTCTTTGGTAAATGGCCTGGTGGAGCTGTTCAAGGAGGCCTGGAGAGGTTGGAATGCAAGAGAGCTCAAGAGGCTTAGCTGAGAAATGCCTGTGCAGTAGCTAGTGAGAAAAGGGTCATATGAGTCCTGTAACTTCTGTTCAAAGGAAAAAAAAAGATAATATGATATACATATATATATTATATATATGTGAGAATGCTTATTCTTTGAATAATCCACATGGATTTTTGTAAAACAGCTTTACTCATGTTTAGAATACCAGATGTGCCATAAGCAACACACAGAGCAGAGCTTAAGTCCATCCATTTATTTACAAAAGGATTTGAAGCCTGTGTTGAGGTTCTGCTAGGTGCATTTTCCAACCAGATGCAAACCTGGAATGATTCTCTCACAGAGTCAGAAGGACAGGAAGAAGTGCACTGCACTGAAGAGTGAAGATACCATTATTCATGAGACTGAGTGTATTTTTCTGTTTTGCAATGGAATATACTGAGCTTTTCTATCCACGCCTCTATATATGAATAGGATGAATTCTCTTCATCAGCTTTAAACAGTATCCCTCTTTCTGCTGTCATTATGCCTTCAAGGAGTTATACATTCCTCATTTGTTCTCCTGACAGATGAGCTTTGTGTCTTCCTTTCCACCCACAGATCTTTATAAATAATGTAATCAGTTTTTAAGACCAAATGTTGGACTCCTCAAATCGCCGTCACCACTTAGACATGTTGATACAATCAGTTCACTTGGTAATGAGACTGCTGTGAACAAGTTGGTACATTTTGTACCCTTTCCATACACATTATTGCCTAGCACAGAGTTAAACACTGAAATCCTGTAATACGGTGGCTTGGCACATTCTGAGGAGCAGTTTTGTGCTGGAGGACTACATGGATATTTCTAGGAATTTGTTCATTCTGTGAGTTGCAGAAAGCCACTGGAGGGAAACAAATATGAATGCTTTAAAACTGCAATAATAATTACCATGAAGTTCATTTGTGTCCTTGAAAAGCCTCAGCTACAAATAGTGGTTAGAGAGTTCTTGGTATGCAGGGAGGATCTTTCTTGTTCACTAACCTTCACCAATATCTCATGCATTTCTAGAAGAGTCAAGGGGTTAGTGGTTCTAATAATGGTTCAGGAATATTTGCTCCATGTGGGGAAGGAGCACAGCCAATGTCTTTGTGGAGTCTTGGCAGTTCTTTTCACCACAGCTACCCTGCAGTTTTCCTCACCATACCTCATTGTTTGGCATAGCTTTGGCACAACAAGAAATATTGTTCCAAGTGGATTTCATTAAAAAAAAATAAAAAATCATGCTCACCTGATTAACAAAAATCTTCTCAGGAGGCAGAGAAATTGGCAACCCCTTAAGGATACAGCAAATCCTGTTTGCAGGATGACAGCTGCATATCTGTTCACAGCCCCTTTCTGCCAGCACTCCACTCAAAATCATTCTCTCTTAAAGGGCAATTTCACAGCACCTTTAGCAGATCTAAACAAGAGCTCTTGATGTCCTGCTCCCACTCTCTCTCCTTTCTAACTTCGGCCTCCTACATGCACTGATTCTGGTGTGACCACACCTGGAGCTGCTACAAGACTTGATCCAGCTGTACTTTTGACATTGGTAGGTTCATGACTAACAAATACTTGGTACTGTTGTGCTCTTCATCTGTGTCCCCCTCTGTTGGTACAGCTGAGTGACAGCTGTGCATTGGATATCCTCTATATCTTGTATCTTCTCTTCCATCTCTACTGGAAATAGACTCTTTACTCTGCATGTCTGAGTCATTATAGACAAACTGTAGCTGGTTTATATTCATACACACAAACAACCTGTCACCAACATGTTTTTCTTCCTCATTCCTTTGTGTGGCAGAAAGCTCCTGTGGTAAGGGCAGGTCTAGAAAACGTTTCAAGTATTCCGTTTTGGCTAAGTGCCATTTTTGAAGTCTGATATTTCATGAACAATCTGGATGAAAAACACAACTTGGAATTCCAGTTGACATGAAATTTTGTGCACCTGGCTTAGGCTTCTGCTTTTTGTGCTGGGATGTATATTCACAGGAGCCACTGTCGAGCTAATTCTCAATTAAGTCAATGAACATGAGAATCAGATCTTTACAATTTTAGAGTTGGTAGATACTGAAATATCAAGCATTAAAAATCTCTTTTCTGTGTTTCTGGTGAAGCTACATTCTGTACATCTGAAGGGATTTCTTTAAAGTCACTAGGCTGTTTCTTTTCCATCTGGACTCAGAGGACTGGAGGAAACAAAATTTGCAAACAGAACTACAAAAGTATACCAATGCTATTTAAAAAGTATTTCTAACATTGTTTTTCTATAACATACATAATAATGAATCCATGCTCTTGTCCATGTGGTTTCCTATTTGGACTCTGTCTTCTGCAATCCAGTTTCAACTTATTTTTCCCATGCTGGATTTATCCTGGGGGTTTTGTCTGGAGAAGTACAAAAATGACATCATCAACGACTGTGCCTTTGGTAGCTGGTAGGTTCACAGCATTGAGCTTGCCAGTGGCTGATTAGCAAAGCTGGGTTAACTTCTGCTCAGTTTGGTGTGTTTTTTCTGGTGATTAATGTGATTGTGCAGCCAGCAGAAGACCTGTGGAGCAGCTGAAGGCCACTTGCAAGAGGTCTTGCAAGTCATGGGAGCCATGAGTATACAGGCTAATACAGAGGTTTTGTTTTAAAGCCTTTCTGCTGGTTTAAGAAAGATTTTATATAAATAGCATAGTGAGCAGTAGTGAGTTTCAAGGTAGTAAAACCTATTGCTGTGTTCACTTGTAAGGCTGTGAGTTGGAAAAGATGTTGCAACCTCAACCAAGAATTTATCTGGGTTTGTGGGTGAAGCCAGTGACCCAGATAGGATTCATCCATTGTATGAGGTGATTCTCTCGGTGTCGTTTTTACTTCAGAGCTGGTAAATAAAGTGTCTGAAACTCTGACAATTTTATGTCTTTGCCAATCTTTAAATCAAAACTGGCTGCATCGATTTAAGGATTTTGTAAGGAAAAAAAATTGCAGCCAGGCTGACATCCTATGAACTGAATTCCTCCCCAAGCGATTTCCAATGTGTGAGTTATAGGCTGCTATAATGAAAACTCTGACATATCTTGAACTATAGTAGAGCACAGGGTACCTATAATGTACAGAAACATTGTGTTTGCCTTTCCTGCAGTTAGTACTTCAGAACTGTTCAAAATTGTGCAAACATCACTGTCTTATACAAAATACTGCAGCAAACCATTTTTTTTTTCCATTCCAAATTTCAATTATTTTTGGTTTCCTTTAAGTCAAACTTCTGCCCCTTTGCCTATATAGTGCACTCCATCAGAACACTGAAGGTCACTTGATAAAAAATTCAGCATTTTTTTTTAAGAAATGGAGAAACTGATGCATGGAGAAGTAAAGGATTCTGACATCTCTTCCAATATTGGTTTATTCTGTCTCATTTCTGTAATAACAAATGAATATGCCCTTTTATTGAATGTAATGCCTTGGAAACAACGGAGAGATGGGAATGAATATCACAGAACCACAGAATGTTAGGGGTTGGAAGGGATCTCAAAAGATATGTGGCCCAACCCCCCTGCCAGAGCAGGATTCCCCTAGAGTAGGTCACACATATACCTGTTAACTTGTGATAGCAGATTGTTATCAAGAGTTGTATGGAGTGTCTCAGTGGGCAGAGGTGTGTTTGTTGTGGCAGTCCTGGAGCATCCTGGGGATTGTGTCCCTGTTGTACAGAGAGCCGTCGAGAGTACATTTCTTAGGGAGTTTTTATGTCAACTGTAGCAGAAAAGCAGTTGGTGTTCTGGTCTGCCTCCTTGTCCTAGTTTTGGCTGGGATAGAGTTCATTTTCTTTCTAGTTGCTGGTGCATTGCTGTGTTTTGGATTTTGTGTGAGAATAACATTGATAACACGCTGAAGGTTTAGCTGGTGCTAAGCAGTGCTTCTCAGTTAAGGATTTTTCAGGTTCCCATGCTCTGTCAGCGAGCAAGAGTACAAGAGAGGGAACATGGCCAGAAGAGCTGACCTGAACTAGCCAGAGGGATATGCCATACCACAGAACACCATAGAAACTGGGAGGAGTTGGCCAGGAGAGGCCAGCTGCTGCTTGGGCATCGGTCAGCGAGTGGTGAACAATTACATTGTGTATTACTTGTCTTTTCTTGGGCTTTATCTGCCTTTTTGTTGGATTTCTTTTCATTGCTACTATTATTATATTTTATTATTGTTATTATTATATTTTATTTCATTGTAGTTATGAAACTGTTCTTATCTCAACACACAAGTCATGCCTTTTTTTTTCTGACTCACCTCCTGATCCCACTGGGAGGTGGAAGGAGTGAGCAAGCACCTGCATGGTCCTTAGCTGCTGGCTGAGGTGAAACCACAACACTCACAAAACAAGCCACACACATTCATGTGTGCATTTGTCAACAAACATAAACCTTCTCTGAAATTTGCATCCACTGTTAACCAAAAAACAGCTACAAGGAGGAAGTAGCCAGGTGAACTTTATTTTATGCAGAACAGCTCTTAGTGGGCTCTCTTGCCCCTCAAAGGATTCTTTTATCCTCACCACTGCCCATAGTTCTTTTTGCCCTGTGGGAATCCCTTTGTACTCTGATTCTAGAAACAGATAGGTTTCCTCTGATCCAACATCAGAGTGTTTCAGCAAAAATAGTTTCCTTTTCCTTCAAGTGCCTGAAAGTTGGAATCTACTACAGGTCTTGTGGAAGCTAAAAATATAGCAGTCCATCACTGAAGGTTCTCTTCTGAGACTCATTTCTGAGATTCTTGCTAAATAAGTGAAACTTGTTGTGAGTAACATTGATTTAGTAACATTGGCTGCACAATTCAGAGGTCAAGCAGAAGTCCCTAGGCTGCTCACCAAGCTACCCTACAGCCCTTCACCCTTCAGTCCTCTTGCTCTGGAAAAAATCCTCACACAAGCTGCACTGTCCTAAAATATGCTGCTGATTTCTGTGGAAGATCTAACATTTTGAGTTAGTTTCCCAAGTGCTGGCACAAGATCCTGGGAACATTACAAGGTGTGATTCTAACTAAAGCAAGTTCCCAGTCTGTTTTTCTTAAAACCTTTTGTTGAATCATAGACCTCTACCTGTGGTTGATTTACTTGCTGCCTCTCTGTCACTACCTTTCAACAGAACATGAGTGTAAAAGCAGTTAATTGGGGCTTTGCCCAGGGTCCCCCACCTCCCAATACAGGTAATGGCCACTTGTTCAGTAGCTGGCTCTTCAGCCTGGGAGCAACCAACATAGAATCATAGAATCAGTATGGTTGGAGAAGACTCCTGGGATCATTGAGTCCAGCAGTTAACCTTACACTAGCATGCTCACCACTAAACCATGTCCCCAGGTACCACATCCACATGTTATTTGATCGTTTCCAGGGATGGTGACTCCACCACCTCCCTGGGCAGCTGTTCCAATGCCTGATAACCCTCTTAGTGAAGAAATTTTTCCTAATATCCAATCTAAACCTGCCCTGGCACAATCTGAGGCCATTTCCTCTGGTCCTATCACTTGGTATTTGGGAGAAGAGATCAACCCCCAGCTCACTACAGCCTTCTTTCAGGTAGCTTTAGAGAGCAAGGTCTCCCCTCAGCCTCCTTTTCTCCAGGCTAACCAACCCCAGTTCCCTCAGCTGCTCCTCATGACACATGCTCTAGACCCTTCACCAGCTTCACTGACCTTCTCTGGACACACTCCAATAATCCAATGTTTTTCTTGCAGTGAGGGCTTGGTTGGCGTCTGCCATTTCCTCATAAGCTGCACCATCATTCCTACCAGGGAGAGCATTCACAACCAGAAAGCTGTCTCCTGGGATAGCTTTCCAAGGGCTTGCCATAGTCCTGGGCACATAGAAGCTTTTGCTGCTTCTCCATCTGTAAAAGATCCTTAATGTTTCCACCTTTGCAGCCAACTGTGAATGCTCTGCTGCAAAACGGTGGGTGGGGAGGGAGTTTTGGGCACCTCTCAAGCTCGATTCATTGTCAATTGTTTCCAGCCTGTGGGTCTCTGGGTCTGAACCCTGGTCCTTAATGTGCATTAACGACCTGCCTGCTGCTGCATAACAATTGAAACCTGTGGGCTTTGGGCTTTTTTTTTTTTTTTTTTTCTATGCAAAAAATATTTTAAAAGCTCTTACTATTCCTAGAATACAAAAAAATGACTAACTCGCTCCTGGAGATTATTTGCAGCCTCCAAAGCTCTGTGGATTGTTGCTATACAATTACTGCAGCACTTAGAGCTGATGCTGTTAAGAGCAAGGAGTTTTGCAAAAACAAGCATTTACTATAGATTTTCTACAGTATTAATCAAAAACACTTAATAAGAAGCATTCTCTGTTTTCCTTGGCTGAAATCAACCCTCTCTTCCTCTTTTTGTTCACACAGGGTTTTATTTTAGAACTCTCTTTACCTTATCTTTGTTCTCTGGATTCAGTTTGGGGCTGTTCCGTTTTCCCATACAGACTTGTCTCAACTTGCTGCCTTTAAGCTTCTGCCTCCATGGACTTTACTAAAATTTATGGAGCTCGCTTGGGACTGGGAATTTTAAAAGGCCCATAATCTTCCCTGACATCTCTTTAATATGTTGTTTGGTGTGTGGCAGTGTCCTTGACAACCAACAAGACTGAAAGGCCCATCAAGACCTGTGCAACCACATCCCTCCATGAATGCAGTCCTCTGCTAGGAAGATCACAGAGGCTTTTTAATTTTTATTTTTTTTTTATTTTCCCAGTGCAATGTAGAACTTATTTCTTTGGCCTAATTTTCCTTGTGTCATTTCTTCAGGAACAAACATAAATATGCAGCACACCAAGTCCTGGGTGAGCAAAGAACTAAAACATCTATAAATAAATCAGGCTGCTTCTCCTGAAGGGAAAGGAAAACAAGAGTGAATGAAACCTAATTTTCTATCTGAAGTACTTGGGGTATGCTAGATACTTTGGGCTACATTACCCATCGAGTGCTTTGACAGTGTCTATGGCTGTAGCTAGTATACAGAACTTGTAAGAGATCTGTTTAGAAAAGATTAAAGGAAATAGCTCTTTACAGGGTGGGTTGTGAGCTTCTGGAATTTGTTGCTGCAGCAGTCTGTGTGAGTAGATAGTGTCAGTAGGTTAAAAAAGGATTAGGCATCTTCATGGATGTTAAGTCTGTGAATAGATACTGAAGGGAATAACTGCCTATGGACTCTGTAATATCCTTCAGCCTGTGACTGTGGACACCAGGGTAGGATGAGGGAATTGGACTACAGGTACTGCCCTTTGTGGTAGGGCTGAAACACTAGAGTAGATGTGCACAGTGCTAGGGCATATCAGGGAGTCTTGGCTAAGATCCCACTGTTTTGGCACTTGTGAATCTCCAGAATGAAGCCCAGCCACCTACCACTTCTCTTCTGTCTCCTCCCCACTCCTACTGTGGCTCTTAGCACATAACCTTGCCTACTAATGCTACCATCTTCCAGGCTCCCAGGTCAGACCCTAACCCTTCTGTTATGCCTTGCTGATTTCCTTTTAAGTCTTGGTTCATCTTCATTTTACCTCCAGAAACCTGTATGGACAGTGATGCTCTGAATGCTCATCACCATTTTGAACCTTCTAACATTGCCATAGCTGAGGGACTATGTTGGGCAACATGTTGTGATTAATTAACATGAAGAATTGCACATGGAAAAGTTTGGTCTAAGTACAGAGCAGCAGATGAGATTAGAACACTTTTGTTCTTTGACTTTGTTCTTGCTTCTCTGCCTTCATTCCTGTGGCATTTTGCCTCCATTGAGAAATACTTAGTATGCATCAGTTCCTGTGAGTTATTATCAAGGCTATTTTTCATTTTGCTATATTACTACTTGATACTTTTGTATTGTGGCAGTGAGATTGAACAGGGTATTAGTGCTCTCCTGGTGTTTTTCTGGTATAGATCTTATTAGAGAATCCCAATGAAGTCCCAACAGGTACAAAAAAAACTTGGCTAACTTGGCTGTCTTGTTGCTTTACAAATAACTAGCACCTTGCCATATAAAAATTAATATTAACTGGATGCTATGTTTTTAAGACTGTTTGTCCTTCCACTGCTGTGATGACACACATTGCAAGAGGTTATACATATAGTTCTTTTTCATTCTGCTTCATATTCCTTCTTACCTTTCCCATGTACAGGTTGGTGTACTGGGTGATGAAGAAGAGTGGGTGAGTCTTCATGAGGTGGAGAATGAACCTGATGCTCAGATGCTGGAGGTACCAAACCTCACTCCTTACACTCATTACAGGTAAGAACAGCAGTTAATTAGCTGCAGAATGAAAAACAAAAAGTAAATAGCAGTGTAAAGTAAATAGCTTTCCTACCCAGAAACAGCTGACTGTGTTTTATAGTCTGAACAAAGTGGAGAAGATTTGCTGTTTTCATAGTTCATGCTTAAAATTACTTGTCTAATATTGTTAATTATCATTTACATGCACTACAGTTTGGAACATGAAAAAGGAAATCCAAGTGCACGGTGAGCTTTTCTGAGTAGCTGATGTCCGGTGGCTTCCCTCATCCAAAGGATGCACCAGTGTAACATCAGTCAGTGACAAATCAATTGTAGCTGAAGTGATGCAAACTTGTAATTACATATTTACATCAGTTGAAACATTGTTTTATTGATTTAGCTTAATTTGGTAACATCAGTTAGATGAAACCTTTGTTTATAAGAATTTAACAAGTTAAGTTTAATAGATATATGCAATACTTAAACTGATTGAAGTGAATCTACATTGTGGGTGCACCCCAGTTAAACAAGATTGATTTTTAAATCAATTCAATTGAAGGGAGGCCTGGCTTCAGTGTAGACAAGATTTGAGAATTTGAGATACTCAATCCTAATGAAAAATACTTTCATGAAATAGCTTGCTAATGTAAAGGCTGGTTGCAAGGAGATAAAGTGGCAAGTGTTAAATCAGCTTACTAGAAGCTTGTCCATTTTGCACTGGCTGAAGGGCTATTAGCTAGCCTGTGTGCTGTCATGAGCTAGTAGTAGGTGAAACCAAGTGAAAACTCTAATAATTTACAAGTAATTCAGTGCTGGTTTGCTAATTTTCTTCCCTTAGTCAGAAGCCTAAGAACATACTCAATTTCTCACCAACTCTCCCCAGAAGCAATCTACATGTCATCCTTAAGAGCTAAATATTTTACTAACAGCTCTTTGAAAATTTTTGAACTTGAGCAGAGATTTCTGGTGTAGAGGTTTAGGAAAATCATCTTCAGGCTGAGAAGGTTTTGCTCTCCTCATAAAGCTGAAAAGGCAGAGGTGAATAGTGACATGCAGGTTGTACCAGTGTTCGATGTTCAGTGTCCATC
Source organism: Galbula dea (assembly GCA_013399015.1). Classification (NCBI taxonomy): domain Eukaryota; kingdom Metazoa; phylum Chordata; class Aves; order Piciformes; family Galbulidae; genus Galbula; species Galbula dea. The sequence continues at coordinate 170,534 of VWZX01009189.1, read as the reverse complement.
CAAAATAAGAGACTTGCACACACCTAGCAGGTGCAAGGAGAAACAACTTTGGGGTAAAAAATAGTGAGGAAGTATATGAAGAATTTGGGGTAGTTGGGGTTTTTTTTGTTGTTTTACAGCTACATCTCATTTCTCTCTTGTATCCATTAAATTCTGGATTGATGCCAGTTATACTGGGATCTTTCACACTTCCAGTTCTCTTCTGATTTTTTTCATCCTAAAGAAACCCCTTGAGTTTTGCCTAGATTTTTCCTCTCATGGATGCACAGATACAAGCTTCTTTGGGTTTGTTTCAGTGTAGACCAATTTTATAGATATTTTTTTGAAACCTACAAAGTTGTTTCTGAATGGGTTTGTTGTCCTCTGGTCAGCATTAGGCATTGCCCACTGTGGCAATACATCATCAGAGCAGATTATCAGAGCACATCTTCATCAGCCAGCTTCTTCGCTGTACTTGGTGTCAATGTTTGAGAGTGAAATCAAGGACAGTATTTGTCTGATGTGTTTCCTTTAATGCATTTTCTAGGGAGATCAGAGCAGATAAATAAACACTGCTGTGTTGACTAGCTCACCCTTTTCCCAAGTTCAGTCATTAGGACCAAAAATTAAGTGTTTAGTACGAACAGGTCATCTATTTATGTGCTATTGCTGGATACCTCTAATTGCTTGTGACGGGTGAGAGTATCTGAAATGTACAGCACGTCTTCATTATTTTGTGCTTCCTGAAAAAAAGAAGAAGATTTCTCTAAATCTTTTGTGACCCAATAGGGATTGCTGTTGTAGAAGAGATGGTTTCAAGCAGACAGGGTATTTTTTAAAGACGCATATCCATATTAAATAACTTAATCTTTCTTGTGCAGGAAGGCTGAAAATGCAGCACAGGGATAAATCAGCTTCTTTCAAGCAGTAATTGAGGGGAAATGTTATCACTAGTATATTTTTTATATTGACAGGGAATGAGAATATCCCAAGTTTGATATTTTAATACCTTTCTGGATGTATTGTACAAGCATTGCAAGGGAAAATCACTTACTGCTAGCCTAAGCTCATCAGGCTTGGTATAATTAACATAATTTTCTCTCACAAATACCTAAGTTTCTAATAGACCCTAAGCTAATCTCATTTTCTTATTTTTTTATTTTTTTTTTTAATACCTGAGAGGATCTGAAAGCTGTTACCATAAAAGCATTCAGCAGTGAATACAAAGCGGACCTGCATGCAACGACCTTTGTGGAACATTTAGAAAGACCTAATTTGTATTTTTCCATCTTGTTTTCCTCTTCTGGAAAGAGAGAGATCACTCACTGAGCCATCACAGCATGCACTGCATCTTTCCTCCCCTCTAGGTTCCGGATGAGGCAGGTGAATGTTGTGGGTGCCAGCCCTCTCAGCCAACCCTCCCGTGTCATCCAGACCTTGCAAGCTCCTCCAGATGTTGCCCCTGGGAGCGTCACCGTGCGCACGGCCAGCGAGACCAGCCTGTGGCTGCGATGGGTGGTGAGCCGGAGAGGAGGCATGGGGGACCGAGGGACTGAGGGCAGCGGCATGCTGGTGCTTGGGATGTAGCTGCTTCTCCAGGGCCTCAGGCCAGCACTCAAGAGTGCCTTTTCCTTATGCTCAGCGTAAGGAGTAACAGCAAAATTATTTCCTTTTTCCAAATAGTCGGAAATCTGAGACTTACCTTAAGTGCCTTATTAATCACGTAAATTGCCTACTGCCACTATTTCTGCCACTTCTGCAGGGGAATAAATGCCTGTGCGTAAAACCTTGGCTGTTGAGACTCTCTAGTACCATAGTCTGGGTCAATATGTGGGACAGGGATATAATACTTGAGCCAATTTGCAGTTTTCTAGGGCTCAGTTGTTTGCTTTGTACAAAACAGTCCCCAGAAGGTGCAGGCTGGCCATTGGCAGTTGTCCAGCAGGTACTGAACAGCCATGGTTCAAAGGCAGCAATGTCTGCACGTTACACTCCTGTAGGAAGGTTATATTTATGTGAAAGGATGTGGAGTTACGTGATGAAACGTGGAAAGAAATGATTAATTGCGAAGATGCGATGATCGATGGCATTGTTGTGCCCCTTTGACTCTCTCAGTTACCTGCAGAGCTGCCACATTGGGACTTACTTGGCAATTAACCTGCTCCAGAACATTTTTTCTTCTCCCCTGTTAGGCAGGATTTTCCACTGGGGTTACTGTGGTGTGAAGTTGATGAAGCACAGGTTTCCTTTTGCCCAAATGTTAGCTATTCTATGCATAAACTCATTATGGCTGGAAGTCAAAATCAGGCTAGAAACAAGAAGGTTTTTCTCCCGTCAGAAAGCAATAATTCCAGTTTCTCAGTGGGACACTGGACTTAATTCTGAACCTTAAAAGACCAGAGCATCAAACCTGAAGGTGTCACCTCTCTATCCACAGAAAAGCCATTGCAGTTCATTTGATAGCACCCACATAACTCACTCGTGGCTTTACCGTGTGAATAAGATGTCCATGTTGTTGTATCTTTGGTACTCTGTCCAGACCTACATAACTTCCATCAAAATGATCTCAAGGCTCTCTTAAGAGACTTTAAAACATTGCAAAGACGGTGTTGCCTTGCTGCAGAAGCCTGTTTTTCCTGAGCCAAACTGTGCAGGGTTCAGGAGGAGCCACAGCTAAGAATGACCCAATATGTCTTTTTCATGTTTAATAACATTAGTATTTGAAAGTGTTTAATCCCTTTTTTTTTTTTTTCCCCAAGACCTGCAGGTGAATCTGTGTCCTCTTGGGAACTGGGAATTCCTTCCTTCCTGCAGAATAAGGGTCACATTTCTAGCCCTGCTTGCCTGCAGGATGCAGTCTGCTAAGCTGAGATGTTAATGTGTATCAAACTTTCTCAGTGATTCAGAACTAAATCTCAGCCATCTGTGGCATCATGTAGTTAGTTTTTACAGGGGGAAACTCTAAACTTTGTGAAGTAGGCTAATTATTTCATATTTTAATCTCTGAAATTGCTTGGGGAATTAGAATACTAGAATAAATCTCTGCTGATAAATGAGTAGGCAGAGAGTCAGTAAAAAAAAGCAAAAACTGTACGATAAATGAATTTGTCACATGCTTCAGCAATTTATCATTCATTTCCATAATTAATCACAAAGCTCTGCTATATATTGTATTCATATCATCTCTGTTGATACGCCCACAGCAAATGGCATAGTTCTGGGAGCATATCTATTTGGTACAAAATGAAGGTAAAAATGAAAGGAAAAATTCAAGAAACTTAGAGCTCATGAAACGTAAATAAGCCAGAAAATCAACCTCTTGATCCTTTGTGCCTTCCTGTGGCCTTCTATGAGTTCAGACAGCCTTGGTATGCAGTTTATGAAGCCCTGGCAATGTGTTCTGTATAGAAATACTGTGCTTTTTGTTGCTGTTTGGCAGCCCCTGCCCGACACCCAGTACAACGGCAATCCAGAGTCGGTGGGTTACAGGATAAAGGTGTGGCGTGTGGATCTGCAGTCTCCCACCCTGACCAGGGTTGTTAATGACCGACTGGAAAGAGAGTACACGATTGAGGATCTGGAGGAGTGGACAGAGTACGAACTGCAGATCCAGGCTTTCAATGCCATCGGGGCAGGACCATGGAGTGAAGTAGTGAGAGGTCGTACACGAGAGTCTGGTAAGTGAAAGCACCCTGTCTGCTGGGAAGGACACATCCAAGAACTTCAGCATTTTCTGTCCTCATCTCTAAATTCAATGAAGAATTCAAAACAGACATACATATTTGAGGGAGTTATTTCTTTTATTCCTACCCTCAACGGCCTCTCCCCGTTCCCATCATTGTTTGGCAGCAGTAAGGACAACACCATGAGCAGCTTCATACAGCCTGCTCTGGCTGAGCAGGTCTCTCATGCTCCCTCTCCCACACCACTACCCCACTTCCCCTTGTTCTTCCCCTTTCTCTATCTGTTTCTAGGCTTACAGTTGTGGTTATCTGAAATTTAATTTCAAGGACTAAATATTTCTTAAAGGGCACAAGTCATTTTAGAGAGCTGATTACCTATATAGAAATAAAATATACACCTGAGCTTTTGATGACACCTTTTCAAAACTACCTTCTAAAGTTGTGTGTAGTAGGCTCTATAGGCATAACCTGCATATAGACATAACCTGCATAGAGACCTAGAGCATGAGTCCTGTGCTGTCTAGCTGAATTGTACACACTAGCGTAGAAACTTTAAATATCAGAAGCAAACTCTGTCTCGGGCAACAGTAAATTATTGTTAGCTTAGTAGCAACAGTTAAGACAGATCTTGAAAAGCTGCTCTCTGACTCTTAACTTCCACAAAACCTATTTCCAAACTTACCCTACATGTACTTGATAAATTAAAATTCCCATTGCAAGTGAATAACAAAGTAGATGACAACTGTGTTTAAAAAGTTCAATCATCAAAGCTCTTTGTGACCTGTTTTAATGCAAGATTTGACACTGATACATTTTCTTGTTATTTAGTCCTGGTTTTCTTCATTAAAGATGTTTTGGAATCCAATCTTATGCACACACTGAGCTTACAGAGACACATATGCATGTCTCAGCACTCTGTACCGTGCGGCACTACTTGGTGGGAAGCACGAACGCGCTGTACACGGCAGGATTTGGTCTGCTGGTTCAGATAACTCTCCTTTGAACTAGCTGAGGAGAAAGCTAAACAAAGTCATCCCCCTCTGTTAAAGTGTGGCTCTGTGGGAAGTGGTAATTGGAAAGCTGTTGCCAGAGGTATTTTAAACAAGGTTTGCTTGTGCTGGAGTTAGAGATAGCATGACCCAGACAAAATAGTTTTGAAGTGTTCTGTATCATAATAAAAAGATACTGCATTCTCCACTTTCTCCTTTCCACTCCTCTTCAAACACTTCTTTTGATATGTAGTAAATGCTAAGATTAAGTGATTTGTAAAACCTTAGGATTATAGTGCTCTTGCTCAGCATCTAAAGATCAGAGGTTACATGTGTATTTGGCATTTTCTCTTGCAATATTAAAAGAAGGTTGACTCAAAACTGATTGTAGGAGGCACACAGAAACTGGGATCCAAATAACACAAAGCTGTGATCTAGGCCATAAGGACTCATTTGTTTTTTTCCAGTGTTTTCTTTGATACTAACATCTGATTTCTCATGGAGAGCAAGTCTGGGCTCAGACTTTTGGCTTCATCTTCTTGGATTCAGAATACACAAGAAGTGCTGGTGTAGTGACAAGCTGCATGAGAGGACTTCAGGCAATCTACAGTTTAGCCTGTATATACAGTCAAATGGGATTAAAATGCAAACAAAAGATATCTGAAGCTGGAGAGAAAGGTCAAAGCAAATTTAGGTTTGTTTTCTGAACTACAAGAAAAATTCTATTTATCAGTTATGTTTTCAAAGTACTCTAAAAGCAGGTGTCCTAAATATTTATTTTTCCATTTTTGTAGATACAGAGTCTTAGGGAAGTTGATTTTGCATGATGCTGCCAATTGTAGACATCCTTCACAGCTGGCCAGGGGTGCCTTGGCCAGGATCATGTGGTGGTTCATTGGCAGAACTCATGGTTCTGTGTTTTACACAGTCCAAAGAGCCTAAGAAGTTAGATCCCTGGCACTAAATTAGCTCATGGTATCCAATAACAGTACAGCCACAGATTGAATCCAAAGAGATTATGAGAGAATAAATAATGCTGTAGAGTTTGGTAACCTAGGCTTGGAAACCTGTTGGGAACCCTTACAATGAAAATCTGAGATTGCAAGAAGCTGAAGGGGGGTGAATTAAGATTTTTCAAGAGGACAGGTTTTATCAATCCAAAATGTTTTTCTAGTGTTAGAAATTAACACATTAAATTTTACAGTGTAAAATAAGTGCAAAGTAACAAGCTCAGTTTCCACTCAATAAATTGACGGTGGTAGGAGGTACAATATGGGGAAAGCAAGAAAACGCAGAGAGCTGTAATGTATTGGAACAATTTTGACAGGGCTGCTTCCTTTCAGGTACAAACCCTCTTATTTTCAAACAGTACATTTCAAAGCCATCTAGCCCAGTTAATTTTTGGGGGCTCAGCTACATGAATGTGTAAATTTGTCTGTCAAAATCAGCTACTGTACAAGCTTGGTCACATATCTACAGCAAGGATCAATCTCTTGGTGTTTCAGAGGCTGACCTTCATGAAGCAGTTCCTGTGGTTTGATAAAGCATTGCTTGATAATTCAGATGTGGTCCAGTGTCCCTGTTGGGATTTGTCAGGTTATACAAGCTGAGAGTTTGGCCTGCAGTATCCAATTTTACAGGCAAAATGGTTGTGTACTGCAGCTGTGCTACTTTGCCCTGAACCTTGCTCTAAACTTGCACTTCTTAATTGATGTCAGATGTACAATATGCTACTTTTAGTTTTTACTTTCAAAATAGCGATGGTTGTTTAGCTAAAATGAGCTTTGGAAGTGGAGAGAACCGTTGCATCCCACTGTCTAGCTTTCTTAGAAAGCCGGAACGCAGAACAGAGGCTAGCTTATTAAAAGCTGCTTTTGGCCCAGCTAGAGACATAACACAGCATCATTTGCTATATATCAAATATGACTGTGTCAGATGTAGAAAAAGGATGCATGATCTTAGATGCCAACATGCATAACCTTAAAAACTTGAGTTCTTATTCAAGTTCCAGTGCAAAGTGCCAGTAACTCTATAATTTCCTACGTTTGATCTTCTGAAGTACATCCTGCAGCTGGCAGTTTGCTGGATTAGCTCATCATTTAATTTCAGTATTTCTGGTTCATTTCATTAAAGCTCTGAGTGTTTTTTGGACACTGTTGCTTGCTTTCTGTACTGTTCTTGCAGGTTACTAATGAGAGTTCGGCTTTGGAGCTTATAACAGAGTCTTTGGTGCAAGAGTTAAGGAAACTAGCATTAGAGAAGGGAGCTTGCAGAGGAAAGGAGGATCTGTATGCCTCACTCGAGCCACTAATTAGCCTTAGCAAACTGTAATTTCTTTGAGTCACAATATCCTGAGAGAGGAGAGGGGTCAGAGAAGTGAAGGTTACATCTCAGTTCTTTCTTGGAGGGTAGATCAAAGTCTGTTACTTGATAAAAGACTGGCAACAATAAGATCCCCAATATCACTTGCAGGTCCTGAATTCATACATCCATATTAGAATAAAACTTTCCACGCTAATTTGAGAACAGGAGGATTAAAGCACATTCAATCACCACAAGGATTTTTGCCATTAGTCACTGGACTTGGATTCCTTTCCAGCAAGAGGGGACATTTAGCTGCTCTGGCTGTCAGTGGCAGTTAAGAAGAGTCTGAGCTACTAAATCTTCAGACAGACCATTCTCTCCTTTGTTAGCTTCTGAATCCCCCTGCCGGTACCGTGATCGAGCACACACCTCAAAGCAGTCATGCTCACAGGGCCAGCCGGGCACAGCCTCCACCTTTTGGGAATTCAGGAAATCTCGTGGCTGCTGATCAAAGAGGAAAGTAAATATTTGTAAAATAAACTTTTTTCTCTCTTGAAAGGCTTCAAACCAGATAAAATATAAATAACTGTGGCTGGAAAGGGCTTCTTTCCTCTACGCATCCTGGTTTCCTGCGACCCACCTCCACCCTTTCTCTCTCCAGAAGTGATTCATGTGGGAATAGCTCTTTGTAAAGATCTACAGATAAAGTTATGGCAGCTATCCAAAGACATTCATGGCTCCTGGCAATCTATTTTCCTTTAACATAATTATATCCTTGTGGGGGATAAGTCTAGAAGATTTTTTTTTTATTTTATTTTTTTTTAAAAAAGCACTTCAGTGTTGGGGAAAAAAATGGATTTTAGTCTGCTGCAGTGTGGTGCTCTGTTTCTCATGTCCCAAATAATTGGCAACAGGGAAATTGTTTCAGAAATTACTATCTCTGTGGTTAACCTTGAGTGCACAAGGGTGGGGGACAGAGAGGGGTTTTTTTTTTTCAATTTATATTAATTCTGGTGTCACACTCATTATCTCGTTCATGTTGCTAGGAGCTTCAGGAGCTTGCCTTCCAAACAGCAGATCTGTTCTTTCATTTGGACAGCCAGGAAAGCATTACTTTTGGCAGAAATTTGTGNTTTTTTTTTTTTTTTTTTTTTTGGTGAAATTTTCAGGACCTAATCAAGCCTTACTTGTCCATAAGTGCTTGTGTAACATAGCTTGGTGAGATGTTCTCTCGAGGTCTGACAGGTGCATCATGCTGCAGACAAGGCTCTACCCTTCGGATGTTGGAAATGCCACAGGAAAAAAAAGATGCAAAAGGGCAGCATAAAATGTGAACTCTTAAAAATAGCCTCAAATTCTGCTTGCTTAACACGGCTTGCCATTAAGCTTGCCTACAAAAGCTCGCAGTTGTCTGGTGCTTCTGCCACAGTTAGAGTTTTAATGGCATGAGAAAATGCAAGTTTGCTCTTCTCTCGAGTCAGAGAAAATTACAGTGTTCCTGTGCCATCAGTTCTAATGATGTTTCTAGTTTCATAAGAGCCAATTTTGCAACATAAATGAAATAGGCATAGCTTTCATTTGCACCGTATCAGTCCCTGAAAATACACCTTGTGTTAATGTATCCCTCTGTAATTGATGGATTGCAAATGTTGAGCACTATCACATAATCAAAAGGCTTGGAGGTTAAAGAACTTCTTACTGAACTGGGAGTGCAGTCCAGTGGTTGAAATTATTGCTAACTCTAGACAAGATGGTATAATTTCCTTTCAGATAATATAGGAAGCCAGAGTGGCATAAAACTTCTTGTTAGAAGAGATTGTACTGTGAGATAAACTCCCATTCGTGAAGATTTCTGGCTCTTGGCATAGGGAAATAAAAAATGTATGGGAAAGAAATACTAGGGGGATAGACTTCTGTGGAGGTCCAGTAATTTAAGCTTGATTCTAATTACTGCAAATATATAGAACTTGAAATGTATTCCTATGTGCCTGTATTTACTGTCTATCTGTAGACACTGATTAGCATTAAGATTTTTGCTTTGAGAAACATTGTGATTTCTGACATGAACTGGCAAGAAATTGTGAAGCACACTGAAATAGAGAAGTGGTGTAGAAAAAATGCAAGAGAAGAAGGAATTCATAGCATCATAGAATCTCGTGAGTTGAAAGGGATCTTTAAAGGTCATCTAGTCCAACCCTTCTGCAGGGAGCAGGAACATCTTTAACTAGATGACAATCGAGTCCTGCAAGGTGCGGTCTTTCCAGTCCTTTTGGATTTCAATACTCTTCTATGGCATCCCAGAACAACCCCAGGTAGATAGGAACATGGAGCAAAATGATCTGGTGTTTCTTACCTATTTTTGCCTTTTGGTCATGCCATGTGGTTCCAGTTCCTTCTGCTCCTCCTGAGAACATCTCTGCTGAAGCTGTGAGTTCAACCCAGATCCTTCTGACATGGACTGCAGTCCCTGAGCCCGAGCAGAATGGTCTCATCCTAGGTTACAAGGTATGCAACTGGAGTTTCATGCTTACTTAATTTTTCATGCATTACCTGGATATGTTTTTGCATTTGTTATATATTATTCACCTACTGGGTATTTGTATTATTCATAAGTCAGCTGGAGGAGCTCTATTTGAAAGGGATTGGTGAATATAATCTAATTTTGGATTTTGTGAAAAGGAGGAATCTAAAATGCCTGCTCCTCTCTTTAGTCTTCATGTAACAATCCTTTTCTTTCTCTATTTTGTATACATTTATTCTGCAGATACTTTTCAAGGCAAAAGATGTAGACTCAGAACCAAAGAGCCAAATAGTCAGAGGTAACCACACTCAGTCTTTCCTGCTGTCTGGCTTGAGGAAATACATGCTCTATGAGATCCAGGTGTTGGCATTCACTCGTATTGGAGATGGAGTCCCCAGCTCTCCTGCAGTTACAGAAAGAACCAAGGATGATGGTAAGTTACATGGTTACCAAAATAAGTATCTTATTGATCCAACCTTTTAACACTGCTTTCTTTTACTGATGCAAGTGTAGCTGACAGCCCAAACTAAGGCTAGTTGGAGAGGGTTTTTTTCAATTTTGAACTACAGGACTTGGTCCTTACCTGGTATAACTCAGTCTTATTCCACTGGTCACGGGCAGAGGATTTGGCAAAAGCACAGAAAGACAGAGCACCCCATTTCCTCTTTCCCTGCAGCTGATGAAAACTTGTGAAATTGTGCTCTGAAGCTTGGTGTAGACAATTTCTGTTGAAGACAATTTTTAGACCTCAATTATAAATTCCTATTGAAGTTCAATCATGCTCTAAAAAAACCACCAAACAATAGTGCTGCAACTGAAAGCAATAAACAAATCTGGGTCTGATTGGACTGAAGGAGAGAGAAGGAATTTGCAACTTCAGTAATCCAGTTAATTTTTCAGTGAAAAGAATAAGGCAGTGACCCTGGAAGATGATCACATCAGCTTCCTTTTGCAACTGTCTCCAGCACTGTGCATGAGCTCAGTGCACCCCTGAGTGCAGTTGGATGTGCTGAAGAAACCCAAGAGAGCCCCTCACCATGCTGCTGTCTGATCATCTCGGTGTGGTGGGAGCATTCCTCCTCATGGAGTTTTGCAGAAATTTAATTCAACTCCTGTAATATTTTTGGCTTTGCAGATGCTGAAGTTTTTGTTTCATTACCTTTTCAGTATAAGGGTTAATATCAGTCTGAGAGGCTTCTGTTTATTGCTTCCACTGAAGATGAACACACAAGAAAAAGTCTCTTTTTTTCATCAAAATCTTTTCATAATAGTAATTGGAATAAACATTGGTTTCTATAAGCAACTTCATTAAGGTAATTTGGTTGGGCTGAAAGCACACTCAGGCTTCTGGCTTAACAAGACATTTTGTATGGAGTGCAGGGAAGGAATAAGAGCATACAGGGACAGGAATAGGGACAGCAGCTCCCTGACAGTTTTTTAGCCATTTTCTCAGCATAGTGCCTGCATGGGGACCTGGTTTACTTTGAAAAGAAACAAAGAGAAATTCCTGTTAGCAGAACTCTGCAGGGAGAGAAAAAGCACTCACTGAAATGTACATATCAGAATATAATGAGAAATATTTAAAACTGTTTGTTTTAGACAGCCCCATTATAGCAGTTCCCTCCTTAAGTGCATGCTGGCAAATAATACAAATTGCTCTTCCATCTCCATACCCCTGACATAAATATGTTGTGTCTCCTCTGGGCTCAAATTAATTAAAAGTATCATCAGGGGTAATGCAGGTGGAATTTGTGCTGAAGGGGAAATTTTGTGGATGCTAATGTATGAATTAGAGTCTCCTTGCCTTGTGAAACTGGGATGGTCAGTGCAGCCACCAGCCATCTGCATTAGCAACCTGCCCCAGGTTCTGTTGCTCAGACCCAAGTCTTTAAAATGCACATGTAAAATCAGAAGGCAATTCAGTACTAGTGCTGATGACACCAAGAGGAGATTTTATTCAGTTCCAACAGATATGAAGTGAATTAAGCTGACACATAACTCTTTGTGAAGGCAGATCAGTGGCTTGCTGGCAGTGATGGGGCCAGCTTGCATGGACTCCCACCATGCTGCTGGGACATAACTCTCACAGAGGTCTGAGCTCCTTTGTCAGAGCATGCTGCTAAGTGCATTTCACATGTCTGGTAAAACACTGTAGGGTGCACTGACTATGTGTGGTGTTTGGTGTCCATGGATGCTGGAGGGATTTCATAGAATGTCCTGAATTGGAAGAGATCTACAAAGATTGTTGGGTCCAACTCCTGTCTATGCACAGGACAACCCCAAAAGTCACACTATGTAAAAGCATTGTCCAGATGCTTTGATTTGGTGCTGTGACTGCTTCCCTGGGGAGCCTGTTCCAGTGCTTTACCACCCCCTGGGTGAAGAACCTATTCCTAATCTCCAGCCTAAACCTCCTCTAGCACAGCTTCATGCCATTCCCTCGGCTCCTATAACTGGTCACCAGAGAGAAGACATCAGCTCCTGCCCCTTCATTTCCCCTCATCAGGAAGCTGTAGACTGCAATGAGGTCCCACTTCAGTCTTCTCTTCTCCAGGCTGAACAAACCAAGTGATTTCAGCCATTCCTCATATGGCTTCCCCTCTAGACCTTTCACTGTCTTTGTGGCCCTTCTCTGGACACTGTCCAACAGATTAATATCCTCCTTATATTGTGGTGCCCAAAACTGCACCCAGTGCTGGAGCTGAGGCCACACCAACGCAGAGCAGAGTAGACTGGGACTATCACCTCCCTCCTTTGGCCACATACTGGATTCCTCAGAACAAATTAATAAATAAATAAAATAATAATAAATAAGTATACAAGTATATAAGTAGGCACTTCTAACCATCTACATATTGTTGGTGAGTAGTGGCTTGGTCTGCCTTCTGTGTGAGGTGAGCAATTCTCTGACATGCAATGCTTGCTAGCATGATCTCTGTTTTCCCTTCCAGCCCCAGGGCCACCTGTGAGACTGGTGTTCCCTGAGGTGAGGCTGACATCTGTACGGATTGTTTGGCAGCCGCCGGAGGAGCCCAACGGAATTATTCTGGGTAAGAGAGAGCAGCAAACACAAGACTGAAGATCAGAGCAAGCTCTGACTGTTGGGTTTTCCTTCCCCTTGCATGTCAGATTAGAAACTACACATAAGCAAATCTGTGGCTAAAGAAAAGAAAACATGTTGGTGTTGGCTGAGACACATGGTACCCTGTGGTGAAGTGGAAAAGTCTGTCCAGCTCCATGATTATTCATGGCACTGGGTTTAAATTGTCATCTCTCTTCCCATCTTCATTTGGGTTTGTAACCTATTTGGATGGTTGTTGGACAAAGTGCCTGTAGACCTGCAGCAAGAGAGAGCTGGTTTTTTCCCCTCCTTCCCCCCACTCACCTTTGCTGGATATGCCCAATGTTTCGGTTCCATGTGTGCTTCCATTTTATTGCTTCCTTTGGATAATACTGTCTGGCAGGTTGCAAGGAGTTAACTCATATTTGGCTTTTCATCAAGGGAAATAGAGGCAGCAGGAATTTGTGGAAAACCTCGTTTTCCTGCTCTCATAATTCCTGGGTTGCCTCTGCAATGTGTACACAAGCTGCTACTTGTGCTTAAAATGTGAAGACTTTTACAATGTAAGAATCCATTCTTGCCTCTAAAATTAAAGTAGATGATAGTTACTCAGCAGATTTTTGTTCTCTGCTGATGTTAAACATGTTTCACAGTAGTTAGTCACAAAGGTTGGAAAAGACCTGTGAGATCATCAAGTCCAACCATACCTATCACTAACATGCCACTAAACCATGTCCCTAAGTACCATATCTAAATGTTTTTTGAACACTTCCAGGGATGGTGACTCCACCACCTCCCTGGGCAGCCTATTCCAAGACTTTACAATCCTTTCAGTAAAGAAATTTTTCCTTATATCTAATCTAAACCTCCCCTGCTTCAACTTGAAAACATTTCCTCTCATCATCTCACTGTTAACCCTGGAGAAGAGACCTACCCCCATCTCCCTACAACCTCTATTCAGGTAGTTGTAGAGAGCAATAAGGTCTCCCCTGAGCCTCCTCTTCTCCAGACTAGTTCTAGTTGGTGAGTAAAGAATTGTCTCTAGGTTCTGAAAACAAAAGCAAAAGCTTTTGGTTTTTGTTTGGGTTTCAATCTGCCAGGCCTTTCTGCTGCTCATTTCACTGCCATTGTTCAGGCTTGTGTGTAGTCTTTTAGCAATAATTCCTAAGGCTTTCATTGTTGGGTGGGTGTTGCCTACTTCAAATGCTACTGCATCGGTGGCATCCATCCAAATAAAGAACCACTCTTGTATTGCCTTTAAATCTTGAGTCAAGAACTCAAAGTGCTTGCTCAGGTAAGCAGTTTCCCAAAGTGATTCAGGTACCTGGAAATGCAGAGAAACCATCAAGTGGGATCTGGAGGCAGATGCTGCAGGGAGCACAAGAACGAGTCTGTGTGAAGCTTGGCAGTGGTTAGCTGGCAGAGACAGATCCTCACAGGGTTTCTCTGCAGCTTAAGGAAGCTTGGCTTCCAAGTTGTCCTGTGAGTTTGATTTGTTGCTTTTTTTTTTAAGGAACTATGTGTCCTAGAAGTTGCTCTCAGTAGAGATTGAGATTTGAATCACAGGATGTGGTTAAGGAGAAAAAAAAGTCATTTGATAGAAATGATGAGAGAGTACAAAGAAGATTTTGCTCTCCCGACTGTGCTCCAATGTCTCACGTTGCTGCACTTTGTCAGCCTGATTTGCTGAAGTTGCAAGCTTGGTGGAGTGGGAACTCTCTTTTATTTTGTCTTTGCAGTATGCTTTGTGCAATGTATCCTCTTCTCAGTTGATTCTTACTCATTGCCACTACATTGAGGATAAAATCATACAAATGCAGGGTTGGAAGGAAAGGGGAAGGGTGTCCCTTACGGAATGCTTGGCATGCTTAGCACGTAGACTGGTGTTTCTGATGTCTTGCACAGTCCATTACCAGTAAGTCATCCCAGAATACTTGAAACTGTCCTGACTTGACTTTTTAGCAACTCTGATGGTGCAACTAAGTAGGTTTGTGACCTGCTATTAATTCCTACCCTTTTTCTGCACTACACTTCCAGGTCAAACAGTCTCTTTTTCACAGGTACGTTAAGCTTTTTCTTCCTAAGTGTAATAATTCTCAGGTGCCTTTATTGAATTTCACCTTACTGATTCCAGACCATCTCTCCTCTTCATAAAGATGATTTTTAAATGACACTTTTGTCCTCTAAAGTGTGCCCAGCCACTCACAAAGTGGTTTCATTTTTGGAGTTTGCAAGTAGACTGACAATTCCATTAGAGAGGTCATGAATGAGACTGTTGAAGAGAACCAGACTCATTCAGGAGGTCTCTTGAGAGCTTACTTAATATGTCCTCCCAGATTGTTAGCAAACTATTGATAACAATATTTTGACTTCTTTTTTCTCAATGTGTTCAAGTCAAAACTTGTAGTATTTTCCTTAGGTTCTCTTCTTTGCTTTTGATGGGCTCTGTGCAACCATATTAAAGCCTTCCATAAAGTCAATGTGGATCCCATCTACTCTTCCCACCTGGCCAATTACACTGTCAAAATGGAAAATAGATTATTTGATGTTTATTACTTGCTCCAGATAAATACACATTGGCTGTTCCTCGGCATTTTATTATCCTCATGGATGCTTATATGTTGAACCATATTTTTTTCGAGGATCTTACTGGGTATTGAACTTTAGCTCAATAAAGTCCATAAATCCTCTGGGCAGTCTTTCCCCATTTTAAAAGACAGTGTACTCTGTTTACCCTTCTGTAATATTCTGGGATGTCACCTGTCCTCCACAAGTTCTTGAAGATAATCACTAATTATTTTGAGATGGCTCCAGCTAGTTCTGTAAGCACCATGGGGCAAATTTCATTGAGCCTTTCTGACTTGATTACATTTAGCTTAACTAAATATCTGTTAAGCTGTTCTCTATTCTAGCCTACAACCCCACTTATATTCTTGTCAGTTTTAATTTGTGTTAAGTATCTAGTCAGCATCAACTTCTTTGTGTGTGTGGAAATGAAGCAATGGAGGTACCAACCTTCTGTTCTTCCTCACCTGTCTTCCGCTCGTCTTTTCTTCCCACTAGCTGACCTGTCCAGCTCCTGCCTCTCAGATTTCTAATGTATTTATAAAGTCTTTTTCATTGCCTTTGATGCCCTTTAAGTTACAACTCCCTTTTCACTTCACCATTCTGATTTTGTCCCTACATGCTTGTGCTGTCTATTTATAAACTCCCTTAGACATGTGTTCTCTTTCAGCTTTTTGTCCAATTCAGTTTTGATTTTCAGGTCATTAGTGAGCTCTGAAGGCAAACATTGGCCTTCTAACGTCTTTTGTCTGCGTTGGGATAGTTGTAACTTTTTTTTGTCTCCTTTAAAAATGACAGCTAACCTGAATTCCTTTTTCCCTTAGAATTCCTTCCCAGGGGGACCTTACTTGTCAGTTTCCTCCAGTTCACCTCTTTGAAATCCATTGTCTTTATTCAACAGTTCTTTTATTTTTTTTTCTGTAGTAGAAATATTAAGGATCATAGAGGAAGTGGTTAGCTGCCAGTGTCAAAGAGAAAAAGTAAAAAATTACTCATGCTGGGTACTTCTGTGATCTTTCTAGAAGTCAAGTGTGCTTCAAAAACAGATAAAAAATAATGGGTAGTGTTCTAAGTGAAGGTTGTAAGTTTATTTTTTTTTTCCTGTACATCTTTTAAATCTCATTACTGTAATGAACTTTCAGAACACCATTGTAACCCCCACAGTTAAGTGCACTGAAGTGGAGTTGCTGGAAAAAAAAAGTTAACGTGATATTGTGTGATGCCTTTCTATTCACTGGTGGGGTTGGAAATAGAAAGCACTTGCTTTGCAAGAGCAACTTATATACAGAGCCTTTGAACTAATGTTCCTGCTCTACTTGCTTTGTCCTCTGAGTGTACAAGCACCTTTGCAGCTAACATTTTTGTAATCTATATCAAAACATGCTCTAGCGTTTCGGAGGGAGATTAGCAGGATGAAACACTGGCAGACACCAAGAGGGAAAACCACTTGTTTGTTTGCTTAAATATTTTACTCTGAAAGACTGCTAGATATTTCCATTTCTCCTTTTGGGACTGTTATGCTAACCATCTGAGGCTTCACTCTGTCTTTTTTTCTGCACTCAGTTCAGCTAGCACCCAACATAGTCTCTTCAAATACTATTAAAGAAAAAGGATTTATTAATGCTGTCAAGGCTCACGGCTGGACTGGCCACTAGATGAGTGGCAGAGGCTCTCTGTTAACCCTCTCTGCCCTCAAAGGGAAGCAAAAGGGAATAAGGGAGAGAGACTGTGGATTGGAAAGGAAAACTAAAACTAATTAAAATAATAATAATGAAATATACACAAAACCAGTATCAAAATCAACCCCCACCCCAGTGGCAATGATATCATCATCACCACTGATGCTGTGGCAGGCACTTGGGAAGTCCCAGACTGGACTCAGCAACAGATGGGAATTGGATTCAGGGGCTGGATTCTGGAACTGGATTCAGGAATGCATGGATCAGGATTGAAGGCAGAATGAATAGAGTCCTCAGATGCCTACCATTGAAGAAGAAACTTGATCCTTATGATCCCTCAGCTTTATGCTGTACACGATTCATATGAAACAGAATCCCTAGCTGGTCAGTTTAGGGTCAACTCTCCTGTCCACTTCTCCCTGCAGGTGTGACCTCTTACTGCGCCCCAGCATGGTGCACAAGATTTAGCAGTGACATTGGTCTCCACAGGAGCAAGAACCTTTCTCCACCCCAACCCTTGGTAGTAACATCGAGCATCTCAAGATAAACATCGAGCATTATCACTTCTAGAAGCAGACACTGTCTGCAAAAGCATGCTGTTAACTTCAGAATGAGCAGTCACTGAGAGGGGACTGAGCTGAAAAGTAAAATCACTGAACAGAATTAGTTCTGTTCTACCTCAAACCAGGACAAAGGTGCATATGTGCTTCTAGCTAATGAGCTTCCCCTGAAAATGAGAGCTCAAGCTGCATCCTTCCAGGCCTTGGTTAGCATTCTTCAGAATATCCTTGTATTTAGCATTTACCTGAAACTTATTGTAAAAGACCGTAAGAACTCCACTGAGAATTAGAACCAAAATTGGATGTAATCCATGTTTGCAAATTCGTATTTTGATCCTAGACTGCATTTGCACACCCACTGGCCCTTAAACAGATAAGCAATAAAGTCAACAAACTGGATTGCTGCTCCACTCAGCAGCCCATAACCTCCTCGTAGCGTTTGGCTTCCCCCAAGTTCTGTGACAAATTAATAAGTGTTTGTATCTCTGCTGCACCGTGGCCTGCATGAACGGGTGCTGTCAGTTCTGAAGGGCTTTGTATGGTGATGAGCTTGAAAGCTTTTTGATATTCATGGTGTGTTGTCATCTTCCTGCTGGTTTGCTTTGGGGAATCCACTGGTGGTGTTAGAGTGACCTAACATTTAACAGGCAGTTTAGGCTGGTGCCATTTCTTGAGTTCAGAAAGCACAGAGCTCACAAAATCGCTTGCAGTTGTGCAAAATATACTTAAAAAGATGCTAATGGAAAAAAAAAGCCTAATTTCAATGAATAAATAAACTCCTGAAGAGTTCATCTTTCAGGGCTTTTTTTAATGCTGTTTTGGGCCAGTGAAGCACAGAATTCACAATAACAGAAGAGAGTTGGGATCTAATGCTATTTGAGGAGAGAATAAAAAGATTTAAGAAAACAGTAAGAATTCTTACTGACTATCTAGATACTTTCTATTCTGTAAGATGTTCCAAAAAAGTTTGCTCTGATCACCTCTTAAAGATTTTACTGTCATTCATAACCTTTGATGATTTTCTTCCCCTAAATCTAAGGTACCTGCAGCATCTTATTGTCATAATCTAGTAAGGGAAGGAAGCTTCCTTATTCCTCCACTGCAGCAATTGCAGTTATTGCCTGTTACAGCCCTCGAGCATACATTAATTTCTCTTTGAACACTTTCCATTTACCTCTATTGATTTGCCTCGTTTGATTTCACTTACCATTTCCTGTCTTCTCTCATCCCTTGTTGCTGAAATTCATCAACTTAATAATTTTATCTTTTTGATCTTGCATTAGCCCTAATTATTATCCAAGCTGTAGTTTAAATACTGTGTCTTCTGTGTCACTCAGAAAAAAGGAAAGCAATGCTTTTTGTGCCAATATGTATCCTGGCTGTCCCCAGCTGTCTAACAGGAGGTGATGGAGAGGATCAAAATTAAGATACTGAGCGTCCCTCAAGGGGGTTGTACGTAGCATTAACAGCAAACTGAGTTCAGGTGCAGAGGTTGGATATGTACCTTTGAATCAGACCAAGGGAAGTGTAGTGTTTCTGAGGAAGTATGTAAAAGTGGTGGCTCTGGTTGCGTAAACTCTGCCTGAGATATCCATCCAGGAAAATAGATATTTACCCAGAGAGTCAGTGAACTTGGCAGATAAAGGAGAGGCCAATGAGAGCTGATCTCTTTTTCACAGGGCTGCGTTGAAAGGGAGTTTGCTGAGCCTGTCAGAGAGACTGGCTGTGACAAGTGATTTCTTCTTTCTTATGGCTAAATTAGTTTTTACACTAGCCAAGGAACCACTCTTGTGTAAGTTATTACAGTAGCCTAGATATGTACCTGTTTCTTTGCCTAATCTGAGTGTGTTTGTAATTGGCTTTCCAGCACGAGTACCACCACCATTTAGCAGTAAATAGTTCTTTCTATTCCCTCCTTACATTTTAACTACACTTTATATTTTACAAAGGTTTAGGAAAGAGAGGAAATTGCTTGACAAGGATGTGTCCCAGATATCATACTTATCTCTTAATAACCAGATAAATCAACTCTTCCATTCTTTCAATATTCTCTGTTTCCCTCCAGGTCTTATTCTTTATGTCTTATGTCCCTTTATCAAACTTCCTTAGCCATCTTAGCTGCTTCTTCCTTCATCTTTCCTGCTGCTGTAAAAAAT
The DNA here is from genome assembly GCA_013399015.1 of Galbula dea. Classification (NCBI taxonomy): domain Eukaryota; kingdom Metazoa; phylum Chordata; class Aves; order Piciformes; family Galbulidae; genus Galbula; species Galbula dea. The sequence continues at coordinate 151,037 of VWZX01009189.1, read as the reverse complement.
TTCCCCAGTGCTTTTCTTTGACTGTTTTTCCCCTTTATTGAGATCCTGCACTGGGGTTTTCACTCTCACACTCTTCACATTTGTATAAACAAAAAAAGGTTGTAGTGTATCCAGTCCTTCTTCCCATTGCTAGTTGTCTTTCTGTAGACTTTGAAAACTATCAGAATACTATAGTACTAATGGTACAGAAATGCCCTGGTGAAATATATTGGACCAGTAATGGGAGAACTAGTGCTGTTGTGGATAAAAGGAGGTAGTTTGCAGGTGGAAAAATTGAATGTTCAAAAGCTTTGCTGGAATCTAAGCATGCTCAGGAGCTCTGAAAAATCAGGCTGCTTTTTATCTTGTAGTCTAATGCTAATGCTACCCACCCAGCTGTAGAAATGCTGCTGTAGGACACTGCCACAGTGCAGGGTGCCTCTGGAAGCACAGGCTGAGCCCACTCAGGCACTGGGAACTTTCTGCTGCTGCTGCCTGTCTTCAAATGTGATGCCTGGAGCATGTTAAGGCACTGCAGTGAATCAGCTCCTAACCCAAACCTCTTCACAACCTCAGCCTGTGGGAGCTTGGGATGAAGTCACAGGCACTCAGAAAAGCCAAGTCACTCTTAGAGGTGTTGCTGCAATCAGATTTGTTCCATGTGAGACATCTATGGCTGCTGCCCCACATCCCCTAGCAGCTGCTGAAGGAAAATGAACAAGGAAACACTGGAGCATGAGCAGCAGCAGCAGCACTGTGGGAGTCAGCACACCAAAATTAATACCATCTGCACCCCAATTAAATACCGCTGCTTACGACAGTGTGCACCACACGTGAGTATGGCATTCATGCAGGAGAGTGCAGGAACTCTGTCTGGGCCTTTGCTGTGAGTGGCCATGTGGCAATTGTCCCATATTCACAGTGGGAAATAAATGGCATTGATTTTATCTAATAGCCACAGGTAAGATGAAAAGCTCCATTTTCATGCACTCACCTTCAGGAATGAAGCATGCCAGGTTTGGCTCCCTTTGCTCTTGTTACAGCCAAAATGTGATGGGAGTTCAGACTCTAGCTGGAGTATTAATTCCAAGAGAAAGGGATGGTCTCAGGTGCTGCAGAAGCTTGTCATTTGGAAGATGAGCAGAGGGTTGGCAGAATCATGTCACGACTGTTTTGTTTTCAGTTGGTTTGATGTGGATTTGTTGGCTGCCCTCTGCCCTGTGTAACTCCATGAAGCATTTAATCATACAACCCTATTCAGCTTGGGCAATAAAGCCCCACACCAGTTCCGGTATTAATTGATTTTGGAAGTCAGCAGCTGGACTGAAAGTTACCACTGAGCTCCAGAAGTGAGAACCTGATTCAATTGCTGGATTTGCAGAATGGATGTGAACATTTGGCAGATCCTCTTTAGGGGACAGTTGTTGCTAGTGGTGCGTGAGAACTCTGGAAGCTCTCCTTTGCACAGTTGGGTCATTAATAACACAGGCTAAACTGTGAACTCCTAATTGTCAGGCAGGTTGGAGTGGAGGTTATCGCTTACAGGCATCAACAACATAATTCAGTGCTGCATGGTTGAAGCAGGACCTCACAGCTTGCAGGCTTCTTCCTTGGGCTGTGGGTAAGGGCAGCAATGTTGAATGACAGAAGGAGGATGCTTTTGTTGGTGGTTCTGGCACTCGCTGTACAGTTACAAGGAAGTGGGAGAGCTCAGAAGAAGGCAAGTGCAACAAGCAGGAGCAAGCCTTTACCTGAGCAGCATGAAGGCTGCACGGGTTGGGCAATCCAGCCGCTCTGTAGCTGAAGAACCTTTAGTTGGAGCCAGTGCTGGAACTTCAAGAGGGCAGAACAGCATGTGAGTGTGTGTGCTTGGGTGGAAAGCTGAAACAGTGTTGTTGAATGTCAACCAGTTGACATTCATTGCATGGAATCTGTTCCTTTGCCTTTCCAAAAAGGTGCCAGTACACTCAGGAAAGACTGAACTGATTTTGTATCTTGTTGGTGTAAAGCATGGGAAGTGAAGTCATTTTCACAGCAGATAATGTCCTGCAGACCCTTGTGTGTGCCACTGTGTGTAATTTCCCTCACACGGTACAGGGAGGGCTGCCACACAGTAGAGGTTTGTAACAGTAGAGGAATTAAATTACTTTTTTCTAGTCTCAGATAAACAACTAAATATGATAAACTAGTAGTTTTGGTGCTCTTTTGTCCCTGATAGGAAAAAATCCTAACTCTTTCTCTCTCTCTGGCTGATGCTGTGGTTTCAGGATATCAGATTGCCTACCGCCTGGCCAGCAGCAGCCCAAACAAGTTCACGACGGTGGAGGTTGGCTCAACAGTCAGGCAGTTTACTGCTACAGACCTCACTCCCGAGTCAGCATACATCTTTCGGACGTCTGCCAAGACCAGGCAGGGTTGGGGTGAGCCTCTGGAAGCCACAGTGATCACCACAGAAAAAAGAGGTAATGCTTGCAGCCACAGGCTGAGGTGCTTTCGGCTGCATGCCTTGGAGCCTGTGCTGCGCACAGGGGAATTTTAATAACAGGCTACAACCTGTACACCTCCTCCTTCTCACCCTGCAAACCTGCCCCAAACCATAGCAACATCATGATTTCAGAATCCTGGTGAGCAACACAGACTTTTATGAGACACAGTTCTTCTAACCTGCCGGGCTGTTGGAGATTGATTTTCCATCAGCTGCTGTATTGGCCATATGCAGCCGGCTTCTGCAGTCAGATCTTTTTTTCAACTCCCTCGTTTTCTGGAAAGATTGCAATCTTAAGAAATAAGTGATGGATGAATTATATTGATTAGAGAATGCAAAATGAGAGGCAGTGATGTCACAGAATTTCTCCATGGAGCCTCCATTGTACCTCAGTCCTGACCTAATGTGTTAGTAATTCCTCTGGCCTTTCTCTGCTGCACACTCGAGTGGAGTGTTTGCATCTGCATCACCCAGAATTGTTCTGCTTCTTGCATCAGTCATAAAATGGTTAATCATGTTCTGAATCTCCAGTCAAATTCCCTTCTGTAGGGAACCTGCTTGAAGAAAGCAAGAGTTACATTTATGTGAATGAAACCCGATGCTTAGATGCCAACCATATCAAAGCATGAAAGGCACAGAATCATTAGGGTTAGAAAAGACCTCTGAGATCATTGAGTCCAACCACTCACCCAACACTACCATGCTCACCACTAAACCATGTCCCCAGGCAACACATCTCTATGGTATTACAGAACCTGCTCTGCATCATTGCTTGTTTCTAATGCTTTGGCTCAAGTAACTGCTCGATTCTTTAGTCTTGGAACAGATCTCTAGAGCTGCCAGTTAGGAAAAATGTGTTTTCTATCTGTGCATGAAGAGCTTTTGTTATTGTTTTTGGGTTTTTTTTAATTCACAGCTAAAAGAGACTATCTTGGTAGAGAACAGGAGTGAGAGTTTCACTCTGGTCTTGTGCCATGTTTCACTGCAAAGTATGTATCTGGTCTCTTGAGCCTGTAAAGTGAAAACTAGCCAGGGTAGCTTTACCAGCCTCACTCCCTTGTCCATCACTGGGTTTCGTGCCATGTGCTGCTCTGACCCATAGTGCTGTTTGGATATTGACCTTTAAGAAAACTTCTCCCTCAAAAACTAGAACCATACAACTTCTGTGATTTTTTTATAAATGAAATTTCAGAGAGAAGCACACTTCAGCAGTAACGAGGGCAGGCCTCCAGAGACGTCTTTCAACTATTGTTAGCACTTCTGCACGTGCTTGTGTGCATGGTTGGGGCTCATGGCCAAGTCTTGCACTATAGTGCAACAAATTATACTTACTTTTAGTTCTTAAAATGTGCCTCCTAAGCAATCTCTTGGTTTAAATCCTTTCTACAACTTGGAAATCATGGGGTCCATGCTATTTGTCCACTATGTCTTCCCTGTTATTTTCCTATAATACTTCTGAGAAGAGAGGAGATTGGCCTGGTGTTCAGCCACCAGCAGTGAGGACTGGTGGGGTGAATTTCAACTGCTTTTGGCCTGTCTGGTTGATGTTAAAATTCTGACTGGCATAGCTCTTCAGGTAATACACAGCCTTCCCAGTGCATAACAGTGCAGTCCTCAGAGAAAGGATCTCTAGAGCTGTATCAGGGAACTTAAAATGCCTTTACTAAGGATCCTGTCCATCAAAGAGATTTACCAGCTCAAGGTTTCTTCCACCCTTGTCTGATTATTGTCAAAGTGGGTGGAATTTTCAAGTCCAACATCTGGAACTTTCAAAAAAGCCCACCATGCCCAATAAAGTGAATACTCAAAGCTCAGAGCCTCTCCTTTGCAATAAGATGTGATCAAATTTCCCAGACCATGCACAAGCTGTTGCTGGATACACTATAGCTCAAGGCAGAGCTCCCAGCTCTGCTGCAGGAGCCATGATCCCTCTTTGCTATCAATGGTTTAGGGTTATCTTGATGAGGCAAGTCAGAGCATCAGATGAACTCTTTCTCTTTTTGATGGATGGCTCTGCTCTGTGCCTAGGCATGCTCTGGAACTGAGTCCCAAGGCACTGAGATTTAACCAAACTGATCCCACATGTAAAGTGTAGAGAGAAGAATGTGTAATCTCACATCAGCAAGACTGACGTGAGGAGATGATAAAGAAATTTATCCAGTGCAGCTATTTTAACAAAAAAGTAAACCTGAAACTTGTATACCTGACAATAAATACTCTTGAGGGGAAATACATCTAATTTCCATTAATAAAAAAGTATTTAATATCCTTGCAGTCCTTGATATTAAGGTAGACTGGCATGAAAATTCCCTTGAAAATTAGCAAAATTGGTCACTCTTGTCCTTTAAATTCCTTGGATAATCTTGGTCTAAATCTTTCTATCTTACAGTACTTGTGATTTACAGATCCCCAGTAGCATTGTAGCTGTATTCTCCAGAGGTTCTTCTGTAGTGCTTTGAATGTACATAGTGGTGTGAGATCTTTCCAAATAGTCAACACCACTGATCAAGGCAGAACTGAGTCAGAAGATGTAAATGCAGCAGGAAACTAAAAGTAGTCCATTGAGTCAGGTGGCCTGGCCCTACATTCCTGCAAAAACACTCACCTTAGCATTTGCTTGTGGCTAAACTCCCATAAATAAACTCTTTATACTAATGGTTTTGTACAAACAGTCGGGAAGTATAACTTGCAATAGAGGAGATTTTAAGATCTCCCATTGGCTGCAGAAGGAAACCCAATCATGGGAGACTGACTGCAAGATCTGACCTGCCCAAAACTGCAAGCTGGTTAAAGCTTATCAGCAGAGAGTATTAAATCCCTGCACGACACTCGCTTCCTCTGATAGAACAACCCTGAATACCTGTCTCAGCCTGTCAGTGTAAGGCAATGACCTTTTGCATTGTACTCGGGCTCACAGGCTGCTGGCACCAAGGGCTTCCTCCAGTTAATAGCTTACAAATCTTTGGGCACTGATGTCAGCAAGAGCATGCTGCAGAGAAATGCCAAAACATACAGGAAATGGTTTCAGGGGCTTGCAGGGAAGGAGATGAAGTGCTCACCATACAGAGCTGTGAGGAACCGGGCAGGCAGAGGTGTGTTTATGGAAACAAGTGCTGATGAAGTTGAATTGAATTGCTTCTCAAAAGCAAGTCACTGCGGTGCCTCCAATCAATTTCTGCTTTATTACATGCCACACATTTTAATCAGAATCAATAATCTTCATGATAAACAATTAAACAATTATTCCTCACTCTATAGAGTTTCTCTATTGAAATCGATGGAGTGCGGAGACACAATGACGGGAAAGGAGATCTATATTGGAACAGTTGGGGACTGGCATGCTTACACCTGCATTACCATTCCCTGCCTCATCTAAAAGGTGTATGGTTAATTACTCTGGAGAGATCTCCCTCAGCACTGCCACTGCTTGGTTTGACTTTGCAGGTTCAAGGTTAGTTGGTGTGGAGGAAAGATTTTGGGGGGATCTGGAAGTGAACTGCAGCAGATACTCATCCCCAGTTCTGCATTGTCTCCAAGCTGGGGTTTGGAAGCAGCAGCAACAAAAGGAGATGCTGCTGGTTTCCAGTTCCTTGCCAGATAAAGCTGGTGCGGGATTTCAGTATTGGCTTTGGCTCTGCTACACACCAGCCTGTTCCAGCTTGTCCATTCCTCTTCTTCATGCCTTGACTGGGGAGCAGCTGGTGGGAGAGGATGGTACATAGCACAGGGAGAATTTAGTCCTGTGGTACCAAGTAGTAAGCAGAGGTTAAGAAGTGAACTGGCTTACAGGCAAATTCTGTCAAAAGGGCAATTGCAGCTAGAAGCATAGGTGAGTTTCATTACAGATTTCCTTGGTTGATTTTGCTGCTGGTCTTAATGATTCTTCCTTAACCTGCTAGGCTAGGACTCCCACAACTTTGAGGTTTGTTGCCAGGAAGATGTGTGTTCAATGGTGACCTTTTATGCAGGGAGATAAGAATCAGTTTTACTGCTCTTCTTTGCAGTAAAAGGTGAGGGAACCAGATGGCTTGAATACTTCATGGGGCAAATCCAAAAGTTCAATCTCCTGTGGCACTGCCACTATGAAAACCTGATCAGGTTGTCACGTTTTATGCTAGCTTTAATTTCCTCTCAAAGCAGTACCAAATTATGGTTTAATTGCAGAACGACCAGCACCTCCCAGGCAGGTGATGACCCCCCAGAGTGATGTGTCAGCACGGAGTCTGCTGTTGAAGTGGGTCCCTGGAAGTGATGGATCTTCACCAATACGATATTTCACAGTACAAGTACGAGAACTGCCGAATGGAGACTGGCAAACCTACTCCTCTTCCATCAGCCACGAGGCAACGTCCTGCGTTATTGAAAGGTACCAAGTGATCCCAAGCTAGCAGAGAAATTTCCACACTTTCTAGTTCCAACAGTTAGGAAACCACAGTGAGCATCACTCAGCTTCAGAGTCTTTTGGGGGGAGAGAGGTTAAGCGAGGTCAGTGCTCCCACTTTAGAGGTGGTTGTATGAACAGTGGGTGAGAGACTTGCTGAAGGTCATGTAATAAATCTAATTAAAGTTGAATTGCATTGCAGCCTTTCCTGAAAACTCAACACCATCGATAACACTGCTCAGGCTAAACCATGTGTGGCTACACAATGCTCTATAAAATACAACTAGTTACAGAGCCTTTCAGTAGTGACTGGTGTTAAAATCCACTCTCAATGCTGCATTGCAGTTATCTCTATATAAGCTTTTCCAGAAGAAATGAGACCATTTTTATCTGTATTTTCCATACTGAAGTTTACAGATAGCATCAGAATGTTTAAACTTTGTTATTCAGACTTCATTATATCCTCAGTGATGCTGTTGTAATTAAAGTCCTTGTAACATCTGTGAAAGCCATTGAGTGTCTATGGGAAGGTACTTGTTTTGCTGTCCATTTCCTCTGTTGACGAGCTAGTACAAGTCAGGTTATTTCTAAAAGACTGTGAGCTTTGGGAATGTAAAGTATTTAAAGCATTCAGATACAGATTTTTCAGGTCTGCTGTAAAACCATCAGTGACTATGGTATACGGCAGCTCGCTGGTCGTGTGCCAGAAGATAAAGCTATGCTGCTATCTTTTTGTCTAACTGTGCAGAAAAAAAAAAAAAAAGAAAAGAAAATTGACAATTACAGGTACAAACATAGACCTGATTCATTTGCCCTGGAGGTGTTATACCCACCTTAAATTACACCCAGAATCTTTCCAGTCATAACCTGTAAAATCAAGGAAGCCAACTATGTTATTTAGACTTCATTACTTGAAGACAAAAGAGCAAGAAAGATGATTCAAATTATTCAGATTGCTGTGGGTAAGTAACAGTGTCCTAATGGTGACACTACTGAAAAAAAGATTTCTTCTCCCCCTTGCTAAAAGCATTTTCCTGTGAAAGTCCAGAAGAGTTGTCCATGCGTGATGTGAGTGGTGCCCATCAGAATGCATTATCCCTTGATGTTTAATCATTCTGTACAAGTAACTTTACTTGGGTTTGTACTCAGTGTTACATCTGCCAGCTGATGGCTAGACACTACCAATTAATTAGCTAAATCCCCTGTAACTTACAGCTCTGCATCTCTAGCCTCTGCACATGACTCAAAAGGCAACCTCCCCCACACCTTCCCCTGCCAAGCCAAGACAGAAGAATCTTTGTGAAGGTTATGTCAGCTGGAAATCACTCTTTGCATATCTTAAAGCATTGCGTAGATAAAAGAGCTGCAGGGAACCTGTTGTTACTGGGTTTATTAAATAATCCAGGTAATAGCATTAATTTGAAATTCAGCAGGAATAAAACACAATGATCAAATGGTGAGGTCTAGAGGATTAGTCAGAAGGTTGGTGCTCTAAATTCCAGTGCCTGCTGGGCACCTTACCTGCCTCCTCTCTACCTGTCATCCCCACCCATGCACTGAGGAATAGCTGACCCACAGATCTGGTTTTGAGGACATCTCAGGCAAAGCACCTTAAAACCCAGGCTTTGCACAGCCATGCAGAGCTCCAATAGCAGCACATGCTGTCCTTTCCAACAAGCCCCAGTCACAGGCTGCTCCATGAACTGCAGCTTCGTGGCTGTTTTCTGGAGCTCGATTCAGCTGTGAATCCCTGCGTGTCTTCAGGAACTCAGGATGATGGAAATCTGAGGAGATGCTGGTGGCAGCAAGGGTGTGAACACCTCCACGGCATGAGGAAGCTGAGGGAGGCTGCAAAGGAAAGGCAACGTGGAGAGAGACAAAACTGCTCAATGACTTTGGTTGCCAGTGGGCAGGTTCCCTGTAGAGACTTGTTCTGAGGCAAGTTGTGATGTTGAGGGAGATTTCACCCCTTATTTCTTACATTCCACAGCTTGAACCCGTTCACCTCTTACAAACTGCGAGTGAAAGCAACCAATGACATCGGAGACAGTGATTTCAGTGCAGAGACAGAGCCAGTCACAACTCTGCAGGATGGTAAGGGAGGAGGAGAGATGTGCTGGGAGCATCACCAAGGGGTGGGTGCTGGGTTTGCTAGGCCCTTTGCAATGTTCTCTCTGCTGGGACAGTGGAGTGAAAATGCAACAACCAATGCAGTTTTGTTCATAGCAGATTGATACAGGTAGGAATGAGATGTGACTGAATTAAAATAGGCAGCCTTAAGTGTCCTGCTGTGCCCTCTGATAATGAATCATACTTTCAGGAGTCTCAAAATGGAATTAAACTTTGTTTGATTGGCTTCCAAACTCTGCACTAACCATTATCTTTGCAGAAGTTGAATAATTTACAAGAGATCATTAAAAATAAATGTAGAACCGTGCATACATTTGAAGAAGTTTCTTCAATTGTTTTCACTCACAATTCACATCAGTCTGCAATATGGCAAATTTGCTGAGCTATAAGTAAGAAAGAGTATGAAGCTCCTGGAAACATGAGTATTTAATCCTGCAGATCAGGGCTAATAAACTGTGAATGACATTGACAAGGCTTTTATTTTTAGCCTTAGAGATCAGCTTCTAATTCCTTGCTTGCGTAAAGTCAATTCCTGAATGCAGAAGTAGCTCTGATGTCTTGAATGAAAAAAGGGACTCTGCACTTTGTGAAAAAGCATCAGTATTTACCCATAGCCTGGGAAATGGGACAATGCAGGGATACATGTATGTGGTACTAGGAGTTAGCTGGTGTTTCACACAGCTCAGGGAATGACTAGTTGAATAAGACACTGAGATATAGACATAGGAAACAACGTTGCAAAGGAACACTTAAAGAACATGATCCTGAAATCAGAAAAACAGAGGACAAGAGCTCGAGAGTATCCTAAGTTAAAGGAGAACCCATGTAATGCTTGAATCATGTGCCTAGCAGCCTTTTAAAGACACCCTGACTCTCCACCTTCCTGACCAACAGCTGCTGTCTGGTGCAGGCTGTAGCTGGTACCAATGAGGCAGCACAGGATCACCCTTTCGGAATTTAGAATCTTGTTTCCACTTCTCTTTGAATTTACTATAGTGAATCCAGAGTTGTGCTTGACCTCGTCACAGTACAATGAGGAAACACTGTGAAAGCTTCTCACCTCCTTAACAAACTGAACATTTATTCCACTGAGCAAACCTGGTGCTGCCACTAGAGCATTGCACTGTGGAAGGCTGTCAGCTCCTGATAAGCCTTTGCTTCTTCGTTGTAAGCTGCTGTAGTGTGTGTGTGTGTGTGTGTCCATGTGCTACAGGCCATGGGCACAGGAGTGGGTTAACCCATGGTAAACCAAACTGTTCTAACTAAAATAATCTGGGCCTGTGTGACAGACTCCTAAAACCAAGGTGGGCTTGCCCTAACTGGCAAAAATGTAGAAACTTTGGGAGTGGTTTGCTCACACTTTGAAGCACACACACAGCAGATTTAGCTTCTTTTCCAGTGTCTATCCAGTTGTTTGTGAGTGCAGCTTCCTCCAGATTTATGTACTCAGCTTTTTCCTTAGTCCTCCTCAATTTATCAAGGCCACAGGTAGAGTAGGGGATGCACAAGTAGTGGCTTCTGCCTGCACTTACAATATTCATGTCCACTCTGTTGCTTTTGAGACCCACCAGCTAGGAGCTGGGATACAAGATTTTCTTCAGCAGCAAAGAAAGAGAATTTGATGAGTAAGCTGCCACTTTTCCACCCTGTTGCTATAACTGATTTAGCTTCCTTTTTTTCTTTGTTTAGTTCCAGGTGAACCACCCAGCTCTGTGTTAGTAACTCCTCACACAACTTCATCCGTCCTTGTGCAATGGCAGGTAGGTAAAATGAAAAATGTTGATGTTTCTGGAACAATCTTTTGGTTGCTTTGACTTGTTGGCCTTAATAGTTCACTGCAAGGGATGTTTTCCTGAGCTGGAAGTGTTGTAGTAAAGTTGAAGGACTGCAGCTACCTCCTTGTTTTCCTGATCTAGGCATGTGTTTTAGTGAGGGATGGAAATTTCTGGCAGTTGCCTTTACTTTGTATATCATAAGGGAAAGCTTGGGAGGCAGAGTTTCTGTAGCAATGCCCAAGATCATGACTGCCACAGATTCTCCTCTCCTTTCACTGATGGCAAAAGATGTTCCTCTTTACACTGAAAGCATTCAACAGAGTCCAGCATTGGTAAAGATCAGGCAATCAAAAGCTCACTCTGGTTCACATCTTATACTGCCTCCTTCAGCTTCTGGAATAATCAGAAATACATGCTGTGCCCGAGATCCTTTTCATACCTTTGAGGAACTCCACATGCCCTTTGAGGGCTAGAAACTGAGATTTCTTCAGAGAAAAGAAAGGAAGTTTGAGCTCTCCTTAATATCTCTGAGTTGGATGTGAAAGTATTCATGCCAAGTCTGTGTTTTATATCAGCATTTCTTCTGCCTGCCTTTATCTTTCAATACTGGCCTCCTGGGAGATGCTGGAACATTTTGTGACCCAGTGCCTGAGGCTTCTTTTTGCAGAGTGAGCATTAATGGGGGAACCCAGTGGGGTACTGCACATTATCCATAACCTATCCTGGAAAGGCTCTGCCCACCCTGCTCCTGAGACAATGTCCCACACAGATAATAAGGATAACTTTGGACAGATTGCATTAGAGTGAAAAATGTACTTAGGAGTTTACAGTACAGATGGGGCTCCTTGCATTTTTGGGAGAAAATATATGTATGAGAATCTGTTTATTGCTCTGCAGCAGCATTTCAAAAATAGGCCTGGCTGTACTGCTGGGTTGCTGGCCCAGGTTCACTAAGCAGCAGCACTGCTTACAGCAAGTTGAATAAGTAGATTCAGAGAATCATAGAAACATTTAGGGTGGAAAAAACCTCTAAGATCATCAGGTCCAACCACCAACCTGTCACTAGCATGCTCATTAAACCATGTCACTAACTAGAAGGCATGTTGGGCAGTTTTACCAAGGGAACTATGGAGAGATGTAAATCTGCCACCCCACCTTCAAATAAAGTCCACAGTGAAGAAAAAAAGGTATACAAAGGGGATGCAAGGCATGATGTACAGCACAGGTAAACATTTCCTCAATTGACTGATTATTGGTGTGTGGATAATGTAAAATAGGTGGTAGTTTAGGTAATTGAATGCTTTTTATTTCATGAAATTGAAAGGGGGTGATTGTGCCAGAGCCATCTCAAGGGAGCAGTGGGTGATTATGTGTCATTACTACATGTATATTAATAGGTCCTGGTAACTCAGCTGTACTATATTTTTCAAATAAACAAAAATCTTCAAGTCCCACAATAGCCTCCAATTATGAGGAAGTTTCACAGCAGTGTCTAGAGAAATAATGTAAACTGAAAACAGCAGTCAAGCTAAATGGGAGAGTAGATTTCCAAGCGAAGCTAAATTTTTAACTTTGAGCTGTGTTAATAATTCACAAAACAAACTCTAGATGCACTATCTGTGCTTTCAGCTGCTTGGTCCAATCAGTCCATTATTTTTAAATTTAAAGTAGGAAGAAAATAAGTAATTTCCATTGAGTTCTGTTGTATCAATAATGCAAGGCTATTTCAGATGTGCTAGGGCATGTTACAGTCACCATCAGGATCATGTACTGTTCTGCTTCTACCTCAGAGATAACAGTTATTCAAATTCACATTTTAGTCTTTTTTGTTATTATTATTTTCAAACAGCACTGAAATGTTTCTCTTACTTCTGTACAACATCATGGGCTGCCACTCATAATCATTTTACCTATTTCAGCAGATCCCTCAGGCCTTCCTACAAAACCCTAAATAATCCATTACATCAAAAGCAGAGTTTTGTCCATGAGAGACAGATAGGAAGGGGAAGACCTGACCTTTTAGCAGAGTACCCTTTTCAGGGAAGAATCATCATCTCCATGGCAAGGAGAACAGTTTTCAAGCCATTTATTTTCTGAGCTTTCCTGTCTCGAATTTAAGGGAGGAAAAATTGCAGAATCACTTGAAAGTATAAGAAAACAATGCTTGCTATCGACAAATGTTGTACCACAATGAGGAGTTAGGCTTTATCTGTTAGGGAGCTATATGGCAGAGCAGGAAGCAACAGTCTCTTTCTCTGCTTCTGGAGTGTTTTCCTTTTAAGATTCTGTAGGATATTCCACCTCAATGTTTGGGGTTTTTTAAATTTAAAAATAAATCAATAAATAAATGGTTAGAATGGGACAGAGGGAGGCAAACACCCTGCTGTGGTGGGAAGCCCTTCTCTGCAGGGGCACCACCAGGGCTAAAGCAACTTCAGTGTGATATAGGAAACAAAAGAGGAAAGTCAGAGGATTCGAAAAGATTAAAAAAAGACCATGATAGATTTTCTGGTGATTGCCAGTAACCACATCTCATCTTCTCCATCTTGCTGAGGAGAATGTTTCAGCTGGTCCATGGGCAACCATGTCATCAGGCAGCCCTGGAGAAGGCTCTTGCTTCTGTTTGCTCAGCCCCTTGAACAAGGGGCTCAGTCTGTGGCTAGGAAAGTCTGTACAAAAGGTTGATTTCTTTGCCTGGTAAAAAGGAGTCTGGGAGGGAATATGATTGTCCTTTTTAAAATACATCATGGGAGTAAACACCCCATAGGGAGAAGGGCAATTTAACCCAAAAGGCAATGTTAGCACAGGAGCAAATGGTTATAAACTAGCTATGAATTATTCAGATCAGAAATTAGATGAAGGTTTCTAACTGCCCAAGTAGTGAGGTTGGCAACAGCTTTCCAGTAGGAATTGCAGGAAGCAGAAAAATCAGTTTTTCTGGTGCAGGTTGCTCTGCTTGTGAAAAGGACTTCAAGCAGCTGACTTTCTGCAGCCTGGAGAGCCTAGTCCTGATTATTCTTGGTGTTACTCACAATCCTATATTCCTAGATCATTCTGTAATGCAGATGCTAAATAATAGTGAAACGTGGTCAGAGCTTCTCCAAAGGATGGAGCACAATAATGATCAGGAAACAATGATGAATGAGGTTCTCCAACCATGCAGAGCAAGTACAGCAAGATGTTGGGATTATTTGTATTGCTTTCAGCAGGCTTTGGGCAGGAAAACTGCAAAAGAAAGTGGCTTTCTGCAGGAGCAGTTTGTGATCCTTTTGCTGGTAGCTGTGTAGCTTTCTTATACCCCAGTTCACATCATTCTTTGGTTTCCATAAGCTGCATTCTTTCTACTTAATTCCTTCAGCCCTCACCCAAAGCAAAGTCCTTTGCCCTAACACAGGACAGCCCTCTCTCTCCTATTGTGATCATAATGAAATAATGGAAAATTCTTGTCATTTCTGGAAACAGAATTCTAGGTTATTACCAAATATCTCCTGTAAAAAATATTCTTACTTCATTAAAATTACATGTGGTATTACCTTCTCTTGTGACAGTGTTTCATACCAGCAGTTAGTTTTTTCACAGTGGGCAGAAGTTCTCAAGACTGCTAGGGATCTTTCTGGATTGAAGGCAAGATCATCATTAAAATCCTTTTCATTTATACTTTCAGCCCCTCAAATTTCAGTACGAGAATCTTTAGAAGATAAATGGCTCAGGGCATCTTTTCTTCTCTGCAGTTCTTAGCCTGTATTAGGCTCATGAAAGTAATTTTTTTTCCAAACATGAAGAATCCCTTTGCTTGTTCCTATTTTAGCAAGCCATTCAGACCAAAAAAAATCTGCTTTTCAGTGTACTGTCTGTGTATCTGTATCTGAAGGAAGATATGAGGGGGCTGCTGAAGAATCCTTACTGAGGGTACTACAGCTTTTAGCATCTTCCAGCACATTGCAGAAGAAGAAAACCCTCTTATCTTAGCCAGCCCAATGGCCATACACAGCATACTGCTCCAGACTCTGTGGAGACAAGGGTTTGTCTCTGAGACTGGACCTGTGCAACACACCAGAGTCCATCACACTGTGACTCCTCTCTAAATGCCTCTTCTGAGGCTATTAGACTTATTTCCATCTTCCTAATTAATGCCAGAACACACCAATTCTTTGTTATTGTCTCATCAGTCTTTCCAGAAAATAATGCCAAAATGAAGAATGTTTTTTCTACCAACAGTCCCCAAGGAAGAGAGCCCCTAAAGAAATTCTGTCTTCAACAAAATAATTCCTTTCTTCTCATTTCAGAAGTGAAATACTGCTCTGTTGTCCCACTGTTGGTGGCCAGCACATGCATTTGCAGGGAGATGCTTATTTATATTCTCTATCACACACAAGTTTCTGTGGACCAAGAAGGAAAGGAGCTTAGCTCTTAGTGTAGTGCATCAGGTGTCAGTTTTTAAGTGAAGAGCCTTTTGTAATTGCCACAGCTGAGGGAAGCTCTCAAAGTTGCCTTTAACTTGTGTTATTACAAATTGCACAGCCTTTGCCCCTGCGTGTTACTAATGACTCTTTTCAGCAGAGCACACCCTGTCCTTCACGTGGGACCAGGGTCACCTTCTGCCTGTTGTGATGGACATTGTTGCAGTGCACATCTTAAGGAGCCCTTTCTTAATGTGCATGTTTTCCAGCCACCCAAAGCTGAGAGCCTGAACGGCTTGCTGCTGGGATACAGGATCTACTACCGGGAGCTGGATTACGACACTGGAGCTGGAACAGAATCCAAAACCATCCAGAACCCTTCAGCTTTAAGAGCAGAGCTCACACGTAAGCCTGAGTTTTGGACCCTATAATATCCCAGAATGGTTATCCATCCTTACACCAGACACTCCATGCCCTCTTACCCCATGGAAATAACACACAATTGTGTCTTAAGAGTGCTGGGGATAATTTAGCTTTTACGCAATCAGGGTAAGGATGCTGGAAAATGCTAATAGCTTCTGTCTGATCAGCATCACTTGTAATGGTACATGCTAATCTATGCCAGTGTGCTTGAATTGATGTTCAGTCCCCCATGTATCCTCTGATTTCCTGCTTTCTGCTACCTCCATTTCAAGATTACCCTCGTCTACTTTGTTCTGCCATCAGACCAAAATGAGAGTGACTTCATTTTCCTCAGCTGGGAACCTTTTGCTTTCTTTTCAGTAGTTTTTATAATTGACATCTTGTTTTACTTTTTGCAGTAAAAGAAAACAGCTGAGGAGAAATTGTAAATAGCTTTTGTACAATTTCAAAGTACTTGTCCCTGGTTTAGAAGAAAATAGCAAAAATGAGTAAGAATTTTAAGGTGCGTGTTTGCTGTGTTAGTCACTGGGGTTTTTGGCTCACACAGAAAGAAGGTAGAGAGGGAGAGGAATAATAGGGAAATGAAAAGGATTTGTAGACAAAGGCTAGAAAGCAAATCAGAGGGAGGAACAGGCAGAATAAGATGATGGGAGGCAAAGATGAGAGCAATCAGTAGCCTAAGAGAATATGGTCCAGCAATGAGATGTGCTCATGGAGGGACCAGCTTTGGTCCTGTTTGATGTCAGTGGAATATTCAGAATAAGGTAATATTCATTCTAGGGGTAGGAGGATAGGGTTGAGTGAGACTGTTTTAATGTCTTACATCATCTTCCATGTTTCCCTGAACCAGTAAGAGTGGTTTCTACAAAAGCAAGAGTGATTTTTGTGAGGGTGTGGAAAAAGTGGATGCTTTAAATAAAACATAAGCACCTAGTTCTGACCTCACCTATCTGGTCAGTGCTGAATGAGACTTCTCAAGCTGTACAGAGTTTCAGCCAGGACAGAGTAGAGATGTAAAGCTCCTACAGGTGTGGATATGAATAAGGGTTTTTTCCAGACAAATGCTGAATGGCTGACTGTATATGATGATGTAGATTATCATGAAATACTGACTTTGGATGTTCTCTGGTATCTTCAAGCCAGGGAGCCTGTGAAACCTACTTGTGTCCTCTCTTCCCTCTTCTTGACTGCCCTGCAGCTATGTACCTAAAAGCTGTGGAGTAGAAAAAAACCCATCTTGTACCTCTCCAGGGAGTCAAGAGAGGAAGAGGTGGAGACAAGTGTATTTTAAGAGACATTTCCTTCTTTTTCCTCATAATATGACAATTCTCACCTAAGAACACCTCTGGTCCTCACTGCCCTGTGGTTTTGCACAGCTTAGCATGTTATTACAATTTTCTCACAGCAGGAGGACTGAATTCTATGAGTGAAAATGTGGGAAATCTTAACACACATAAAGAAGCAGGAACTGTCCTCTTGTGTTTGCTCTCTGTGACCTGTGTTCCGGGTCTTTACCCTGCAGCTCTTCAGGTTTGCATACTGAGCAATACAGATGTAATAGTGTTGAGACTTTCCCCCTGAGAAATTGTTTCGTTTTTACTCATTTGTTCCATTTAATCTAGGAATCAGAACATTTCTGTGTTGTGTGTTTGTGAGGCTCTCTGTTTGAGGAGGAAATGAAACAGCCGCGTGTGAGGGAGATGCTTTTGATCACAAGGGTGATGTGATTTTATTGCCCTTCAAGTTACAGTCCTAAAGCTCAAAGTGTGTATGTGCACTGCATCATTTGCCTCTCTCTCTGCTGTACATCATTTGCAATAACTATTTCCTTGCACTGTAACAAGCTTTCTGCTTTGCTTACCCTGAATAGCCCAAAGCAGCTTCAAGACAGTGAACAGCAGCTCTGCATTAACGACGTATGAATTAACACGTAAGTGCACATTGCCTTCGGATGAGACTCTTTGTAATGGTTCAAAATGCACTATGGGCAAACTCTTCTGGTTCTCCTCAGTGGATTGAGCAGAAATCCACAGAGATTAATGATTCTGCTTTCTTGAGTTTCTTTTTCTTTAAGCCTTTGCTTTCCCTACATCAAGAGACATTGATGATGAAGTAGGTAGCTGTTGTAAAAATCTGGCTGCTGGGAAGGTAAAACATTATTGACTGTAACAACCCAGTATTGCTGACACTAAATGAATTTTGATTCGCTTGCTACATATTTTGCAGTCCATCTGAGTTTAGCTGTATCACATCATTAGTCCTATGATTCCAGCATTGTGATGCTCAGGCATTCCATGGAGTAGGAGGCCGGTTTAGAGAGGACCCAATAAATTTATGTGCATCTCCAGAGGTGTTTTCAATTGGAAATGAATAAAATAGCATTCGACAGAGTTAAAAGGCAAGTTGCTTTTGTGGTGGTGATGGTTCACTAGATAGGTTTTGCCCAAGGCTTTTGAGTCACAGATTGTGATGGGCTAAAAAAAATAAAATAAAATAAAAATGAAGCCCTATCCCCACTGAAACTTGCATGCATGAGCTCTCCTGTGTCCCATTTTCTTCCACATCCAGTTAACACTAAAATCTCCCATGTGGCTTTTCATGGCAGCGATTAAAGTTTCCCTGTACAAGTTGCCCAGTGCTAGATCCTACATATCCCACTAGTTTTTATTTGTTTGTTTACAAACTTAGCATTGCTGTTGCAGATTTGCTTGCTGCATGTATTGCAGTCCACCTGAGTTTAGTGGTATCACATCAAAAAAGTAGTGATGTACCAGATATCATTTACAGGATGCCTGACGCTGGGGAATGATGCTAGGCTCTGAGTCAGCTACAGGAGCATAACCTCATAAACACTTCCATGAAACTGAAATTAGATGAACCTGTACGATTAGGCTTATTGAACCTTACTGAACTGATAGCATGCTGTCAGCCACAGGGTTCAGGGTACTCTCTGATTTGTAGATAGCAAAGATGATTATTGGCAAAGGGAGAAATTTGGACCCCTGGCCATGCGTGTCTTAATCAATTCGATGCTCATTTAAATACAGCAATTTATATTATTGATTGCTCTCTTACTCTAATTTCACTGTTAAATATTTTAGATGATAAATATTTCTGTTAAGATTGATTCTTTCATCCTGAAATTGCAAAATCTGAAATGAAACTGCTCAGGCGCTGCCTCCCCTAATGACATTGACAGGATTCTGCTCCACCTTCGTTTGCATCTCCTAATTACCCCCATACAATTGGATTTTGCTAGATGTTTTCACACTGCTCTCGCTTTTCTGCCTCATCTGTTAAAATAATTTCTATATGCCAGCAAAGAAATCTGTTGCCTGGTGGCCAAATGGAGCCCAGACTTCAAATTCTCCTTTCTTTTTGTGAATGGTGTTCAGGCTGTGGTCACTTCGAAGGAGCAAGATACCCATGCAGTACTTTGAATGGGACTCCAGATTCCCCACTGCAGGTCTTCTTCTGCACCCAGTTTCAGCCATGACATTCTTGAGCAGTGCTGTTGCTGAATGACTCCCTAGATTAAGGACTCTGAGGTTAGGCAAAGGCATGAAGCCACCTTCTCTCCTCCCCGTAGAGATTAAAAGGAAACCATATGCTGAACCCTCAAAGTCCTGTCTTTTTCTGTCATTAAGAATGACTTGGAGGTGTTTCTCTAGCTAGTTGCCCATCAGGAATGATTCCTCTTACAGGAGCAATACTATGAGGAAGCACTGGAAAATCCTGCCATTTCCTCACAAAGATCTTTCATAATTGCATCAGTCCTGCTGTGATGTCTGAATTAAGGAAGGATGGAAGCAGACATTGCGCTGTTGCACTGTTCTAGTGCTATGTTTCACAAAGAGAAGTCTGGTGATAAAGAGGTGATGGAGTCTAAAGAATATCTGTTATGTGGTGTAAATAATATATAATATAACATTTTACTTTTTCAGGGTTGAAGAAATACAAGAGATATGAAGTACTAATGACAGCATATAATGTAATTGGTGAGAGCCCTACCAGCACACCAGTGGAAGTGTTTGTGGGAGAAGCAGGTAGGTAAAAGGAAAATGAGTTGATTTTTTTTAATTGTTTTTTAAAGTACCAGCATATTTCAGTATTCTCCAGATACTATTTAATATTTTTCCAGGAAAAGGATGATTTGAAAAATTCCTCAGTCACTTTTGCTAGCAGTTTTTTGTAGTGTCCTCCCCTGGAAGAGGTTGGCACTGACAGTTTCTTGCCATCTGAAAGCCAGTTGGTCTACAAGAATAAGGGGAGGAAGGGCATTTGAAAGAAAGAAGAGAAAATATTTTTGGAGTTGCAGGAGGATGTCTGTTCATACCAAATTAGCTGGAGGGAAAAATTGACTCTAGTTAAAGAATTGAAAAGTGGAGCACAGGAAAGCCATGAGGGACACAAAACAAAACAACAAAACAAGGGAGACTTGGAAAGCTGCTACTTTTATTTTATAGCTCTGTGTAGAGACATTGCCTGTGCACCACACCTTGCTCTATTTTTGTGCTCTTAAAGTCAAAAAGACAGTGTGTCTGGTTTAATGCTAGCTTTGGAGCACAGATGATGATTACTTTCAGGAGCATGCAGACTCTGTAGCTGCACCCAGCCTCTAGAAGAGCTGAGGGTCAGGGGCACTAGTCATGCCTTTACTTATTATGGATCAAGTGGATGAATCCAGGCTCTATTTAGGAAATTGAACTTGCTGATCATTCTAAAATCTCTCCATTGGAAGTCCAGAGGCAGAAATCAGGACGAGCGAGCTTAGACACTTCTTGGAATGCTTTGTGAAACAGGTCATTTTGCAGAGCCCAGCTAACCCAGAGCTGAGTCTGTTCTTCTCAGTAGCTCTGGCTAAGCAGCGCAGGACTGGAATAGCTGATATCTTCCTCACAGCCAGGACGGCAGGGCTGTATTTACAGTGACCTCAGCTGGAGAGAGCCTGGCACCAAAACAGTTGTTAGTTATGGTATCAATTTCTGCAGCAGCATCTTTTGAAGCTTAGGACAAGCACAGGCGACATGCAACCTCCTGTTGTTCAGTCTGCCGCTGCCCACGAGTCTGATTACACTTTTGTTCTTCTGTCTCAAGGCTAGGATGTAGAAGCTATCAGACCCAGTGCAAATTCATTTTATTATTATTCATTAAATATTCTATTGCTGAAATCTAAGTAAAGCACTTTTTTTTGGTTTCCCAAACTCTACCTCACATGTTTTTAAACTCTACTTAACCTTTTGATTTTGCTATCGTTCTCTGAAAACATCATGAATTAATCAGAGCAGCATGGTTCTGGAGAGACAGCTGGCAATATTGACTCTTTTTTTTGTTTCTAGTTTGCTGCTGCTCCAACTTAGTTCTGCAACTGCAGTAAAGAAAGCCCCAAGTGGAGCCAACTGTATCTGGCTTCAAAGTACATTTCTGTTTCAGAGCTAAATATCTCACTGCTGCAAACAGAGCCAACACATGCGTTTGTACACATGTACAGAGCACAGAAATCAGCTGGGGAGAACAAGGAAATGCTGTTAGAATTGTGTCTTTTAATCCCACAGTCCAGGTCTTTGCTAGAATTGCTCAGACAGAGAACACAGGGCAATGGAAGGAGCCAAACTTGGGAGGAAAGTGAGATATGCAGGAGACTTTCTTGTGCAAGGCAAGGGCTGGTGTGTCTGAAGTTGCGTGACTCAGATGGGGTTTGTTTTTTGAGAGATGCTGGCTTTACCTCTGGTGAGGGATGGTCCAGCTTCATGCGGTAGAAATGATGAATGTAGGATCTTCCTGCCGATTTTCACTCTTGTTGTGTGAAGTTATTATGCTCTGTTCTATAACTGCCTCTTCCACCTCCAGAACTGGCTGTGATTTATACTGTGAGTAAAGTGATTGGAGCTGGTATTGCAATTTAAGTTTTAAATTGATTTGTGACACCTTTGAGTTAAAGTGTGCTGTGGAAATACAAGTTTTTGTTGTTACTGTTTGCTTGATGTTCTTAACCCATGGTAAAGGCAGTTAAGCAGCAAGCTGGAAAAAATGGGTCTGCTTGGCTTCAGCAGTGGGGCATCCACGTTAAAAAATAGAGAAAAACTTTCCCTGTAAAGAAGAATTGCTGACAACACTGCTCCCAAAATGACTGAAGGGGACCTGTCCCCAGCCTGAAGGCTCCAGATTACTTCTGTCTTCATTCTGCTGTAAGGGTTGCAGTGATTCTGGTAGGTGTTAGAATATTCCTCTCCTGGTTGTAAACACTAATATACAGCACGTGCCTGTAGGAAAATGTGCTGGTTTGAGGTCAACTCAGACAAAATCGCCAGTTCTGTGCAGTTGTGGTGTGTGTTTCATACAGTGTGAAATAAT
Source organism: Galbula dea (assembly GCA_013399015.1). Classification (NCBI taxonomy): domain Eukaryota; kingdom Metazoa; phylum Chordata; class Aves; order Piciformes; family Galbulidae; genus Galbula; species Galbula dea. The sequence goes on along the minus strand of VWZX01009189.1, from coordinate 129,110 downwards.
GCTACTAGTTGATATGCTGTTCAGCTCTTTACAGCTACCTGAAAGGAGGCTGGAATGAGGTGGGAGTTGGTCTGTTCTCCCAAGGAACAAGTAGCAGGACAAGAGGAAGCAGCCTCAAGTTGTGCCAGGGAAGTTCAGGTTGGAAATCTGGAAAAATTTCTTCCCTGAAAGGATTGTCAAGCCCTGGCCCAGGCTGCCCAGGGCAGTGGTGGAGTCACCATCCCTGGAGGGGTTTAAAAGATATGTACGTGTGGTGCTAAGGGACCTTGTTTAGTGGTGACCTGGCAGAGTTGGCTTGACAGTTGGACTCTATCTTAAAGGTCTCTTCCAACAAAACCAATCTGATGAATCTATGTCCAGTCCAGCCAGATGAGCCATGCAGAAGGAAGAGTGTCTCTAATTCATTCCTTCCCTCTTGTGTTCTCTCCTGTTAGGTTTGATTATTTTCTTGTTGTCATATCTGGAAAGCACCAGTAGACAATGGAGCCCCCTGACAAACTTGGGGGAGCAGGGGGGAAAAGCCATTGAGGCCAACCTTCTGGCAGCTTTGCCAATCAAACAAGTAAAAAGCACTCGAATTAGGAGTTTCTCTTGAGCCCTTCAGTGCTGTTGAGCTGTACCCCAGCCAACAGCCTCACAAGCCCTGACCTCAGAGTAACAGACCTCTGTATCCTGATTTGCCTGGTGAATGAGGGAGATGAATGCAAGTAGTTTGGGGTTTTTTGGATTTGGGTTGGGTTTGGGTTTTTTTGCCACAGGTGGAGCAAAACCTTTTTCTTGTTACAGTAGCCTGTAAGATCAATGCTCTGACAGAGGCTCCATTCCGAATTCTGCCTGGATGTTTGCAAAACTCACTGGTGTGGAGAACAATTCTTCCCCATGTCAGGAGAGCAGGCTGGGAGTCCTTGTGCTCATTGCAGCCAGGAAGGATGTTCTGCCTGCTCAGCCTGAACACAGCCAGTGTCCTTCCCCCACCTGCCTCCAACACGTGGATCCCTCTCCCTTTGTGGGCCAGAAGATCCTTGTAAGGTTGTGTTTTTAGAGCTCACTGCAGCTCTGCCCTGCTCATTAGAGAACCATGTGCATCTCCAGACAAATGACAGAAAAATTGAAAGCCACCACTTGCAGAAATTAGGAGGGGGAGTCGCAGCCCCCTCGGCAAGCCCCCTTCTTGCCTTGTTAATTCATTTAACAGTTCAGCTGTCAGGGATGCCTGCTTTGATTGGGAAGGCAGTGAGTGTTCAGTGAGAGGCTGGCTACTGATATTCATCCCAGCCCTAAATGCAGCTGCTACCAGAGGTGCTGTTCCGCTCAACTGAAATGAAGGCTCTGTTAGAGCAGGCACTGTATCAAGACCATTAATTCCACCAGGTCACTGTCTCTATCTGATTGTGTGGTGGGCTTTGGAGTGGAGGAGACTCCGCTACCTGCATTTTAATTAAACAGAAATCACAGGTTTGGGGCAGGCGTGCTTCACCTAATTTGGGAAGGTGACTAAAATGGAAGGCAGCAATACAAATCCTGTGCTAATGAGCCTGCAGCTTCCAGTGCTTCTCCCATATACTACAAAGCTGTTCTGGATGAAAAATAATGGAATTCATAATGTCTTCCAGCAGCTGCTGCTGGAGGAGAGCTCATGCGTGCGAAGAGGAGGTAGCAGAAAGGGTGAAGTGCACTGAGAGACACTAGCCTTTGAACAGGTTGTAAATCCATGTGTATGAAGGGAGGAGTGATGTGTGTCATTATAACTGATGGTGACATTGCTGACCTTCAGAATTCACAAGAACTGATGAGGCTGTTTTGTTGTTGTTCTTTTTAATAATGATCTCTAAGAGCTCATTCTGGAGTGAGAAGGTAAGGAGTAAAATGCTGGCAGAGAGAGATCTCTTTCTTAGAAGTTCTCCATTGAAATGCGACCTTGGTTCTACCATCTTCTTTCAGAAAAGGCTTCATGGCCCTCTCACTTTCTTCTAAGTGAAACTGTGGCTTGGAAAGGAGCTGGAGTAGGACACAGAGGTAACTGCTTCTTAACTCTCTTTTCATACCATTCTCAAAAACCTGAATCTACCTCTTGGTGCAAAGCTAACAGACACCAAAGCAAATTTCCCACTGTCATCTGCAATTATATTCATCTGCCCTCCTGTCTGTGGCTCCACAGGGTGTTCCTGAAGTTCACAAAATTTATTTTGTCCTTCCATAGCTGACACATGGAGGGAATCTCTGCTTTGCCAATAATGTCAGGGAAGTGCTCAGAGCTGTCTGGCCATCTCCAGCATTTTACAGGCAAGAAGCAGAAACCATCTGGAAAGCTCCAAGACCACAAATAGCGGTTTAGGTTTGGGAAGGAGAAGACAAGCTAGAAAGAAGAAGCCATGCTAAGGAGCAAGAAACCTTGTAAGGAAGCAAAGACTTGACTCTAGGCACCTGGCTCCCCTTTATAAACTGCTTCTAGCAAAGACTTCTTGTCCCTTCATACCTGGTTATCTGTGCTTGGGCAACGTCCCTTTGTCTCTCGTGCTAATGCCAAAGAAGGTTGTCAGGCCAAGGCTGCTTTGTCCTTGAGTGTTTTCATCTCCTTCTGCAGGCCTCACTCTTTTCATGTGTTCATACAAAATACCTTATGTGGTATCACCTCCCCATTGTAGCTTGCCTTCTGGAGGAGGGAGTCTCTCAGCACTACCTTGAACCCCCTTTTTCTCTGATAACAGAGCAGCTTTATCTTTCCTGCCCTGAATGTAGCTGAGAAGATGCTGTGCAGAGAAGTCCCCTGTGCCTCCTTGTTAACAGCCTACAAGAGGAACGACAACATTTCAGCACATTGCAGCTGGCAGCTTCAATCAGTCTGCGGTGGCCCCTCGGCTGTTTTCTCCTATCTGTTGGGGACATGTGGGCCATGTCTCTCAGTGCCTGGCTGTGTGCATGCAGATAGGGACCCTGTTGCTGCTGGCACAGCTAGAAGAACTGGGTGGGCATTTCCATCCCAGACACCACTGGAGGAGGAAGGAGGAGGATTATTGTGGCCATTTCACATTGCAGTCGTCTAAAACCTGTCAGCCTGGGGACAGTATCTTTCCTTGATAAACAAAAGGGGATGGAAGGAAGCTATTGGGAAGTAGTATAATAAATAAATTATTGGTTCACTTGCTTAAACTTAAAACAAAGGGATTGACCTTCCTTGGCACTTTCAAAGCACCAAGCCTTTGAAATATTAAGTTATTTCCCTTTTAAGTGTTGACACTTCTGAACATCAGCAAAAGGCTACTTTTGGAGTATGGCAGGGTATTTGAAACATTGATTTTTCTTTTTCCCATAATAAATTTAAAGATTCTGCAGAGCTTTTTCCAACATCAAGCTCAATTGTGAGTGAGGTTTGCATAGCCCTTCTGGGAATGCCCTACTCCAGAAGTGACACAGGGTTTTCATCCTGTCCCAGGTGTTTTTCTCCCTAAGGAAAGAGTTCTCCTCTGAGCTCGGAGTTAAAAGACCCAAGACATATTTCCCCAACAGTGGTGCTAAAAGAGAGAGTAAAGTCAGAGCAGAGCATAAAAGGGAAATTGTAGGAAGACAGAGAGGGGGAAAAAAAAGTGATGAGACATTTCCTGTTTGGACTGGGAAAGAAACCTCTTTTCAGTTTTTCCTGCATCACTAGAAACCATTACACCTGTATCCCAATGGCATTCCATTTCTTCTGAGAGTAGTGTCAGCCACTGGGTACATCCTGTCAGTATTTCTTGGTAGATTTTAAACTCCTCCAGACTCACTCTATGCATGGTTTCCACTTGGAGCTTGTCTGCAGTAAGTCCAATTTGGATTTGTTGTTCCCATCAATGCAGCTCTGCTGGTGGTAATAGCAGTATAGATAGCACTCGGCTGCATTATCTAATCCTGCAGGGCTGTGACAGGACAGTAAAAAATAACAAACTAAAGTGTGCCTACATTAGAGCATTAGTCATTCCTTGTGTGCCACTGGTATTGCTGCAGTGCTGGGGAATTATGGATATGAATTTTCTATATAAACCTTGGCTCCCTTTCCTATTCAAACTGCCTTTTTCTTTTTTTTTAAGGGTAGTTTTACATTCTTGCTCTGTTTACAGATGAGCACAAAGGTTTCACAATTAAACTGCCAAATGTGGTAGCTTAGCTCAGTAGTTGCTCTTATAATGGTAAGACAGAAAGTAACTGTGCCAGTGTGAGTCTGTGGAAGAAGTGTCCTTAATGTCAACATGTCAAAAAGACATCCCTGCAGCTCTCTGGAGACTGAAATCTAATGTCAAGGCAGAAGGAAGCAAGTCTAAGTGAGAGTCGTACTGCTGTCAAAGCAAGTTATCCTGGCGTCCAGGAAAAGGAATTTTAAGAGAATGCAGTGGCAAGCAGTGTCCAGATTGAGACGTAGATTTGATGGGCTTATTTGACATCTTTAATTCTCCATTGACAGTCCAGAAGCTCCCTAAAATCATTTGCAATGTTTTCATGCTGCAAGTAAAAGCTGAACGCGTGCCTCATTAACAGCTCATTAAGTTGTTAATATTGGTCATAAGCAGCCTTTGGTACAGCACAATGCTTCATACAGCGCGGCAGCTCCTGCTTAGCTCTGGTGTAATTGCCTCTTTTTATCACGTCTCAATGGAGGAAAGATGTTTCTCTCCAAGCAAAAATATCACCAGGTTTTGATCAACTGTGCTTGCTTATCTCTGCCACCGCTGCTGCTGGTGTGGGTGGTGTTGGGCTGCAATTGCCAGGCAATGTTGTGCTCAGATGCTGAACCTCCACCTCGCAAACTCAACAATCGGATGTCGATGTAGCCCGAGACAGACAGACTCTCCCTGCTCAAATTCATCATTGGGGCTCCTGTCTTTGTTCTGCAGTTGGTGCAAGCAGCAGTGGGAGTGGTAGGACAAATTAGCTGTTCTGCTGCAGTGTTATATGGCCTGTGAAGAATCGAGAGCAGGGACATCCCTGCACAGTACACAGAGGGCGGAGGGATGAGAAGCCTACTCGTGTATGCAGAGCCTTGCTGAACTAACAGCAGAGCTACTCCATTAAAAGCAAAGGAATTAACCTTCCTTTCAGAAAACATGAGCAATCAGTAGTAAAGTAAAACGAGCCATAAATTGCACTGGTGAGGAAGTGGGGGAGCCCCTGGCTGATAACTCATATTAAAGCAGACATAGGCTGGAGTCTGAGTAGTTTTGACTGAAGGGTTACACTTGCAGCCAAATTTCTATTTCCCCTAATTGTGCAGTCCTGCTCTGCTTGTTTTTAGTCATCCAGGAATACGTGAGAAAAATGTTATATTTTCATATGGGTCTCAAGTCCCGTGGCTTTGCCTCCTCTGGATGGCTTTGCTGTGAAGCCAGCTGTAGAGAAACACAGTTGGTTTTCTTTTATGACATCTGTTTGCTGTATCCATCGTCAATCATGGAACTGGAGGCGTTTCAGGTTGCCTGTTGTAGACTGAAGACACAAAAACTTGACACTTTTTCTTATGAAAGTATGAATTGGCAATATTCTAAAACATTTTGGCCACAGCAGTCTGGACACCAAGATGATGTGGGGGTATAGCACCACAGTGATGAACTCAGGGATGCTATGACTGCAGAATAAACCAAGAAAGATAAAACCCTCACTCAGAGTCAAGAAAATGTAAATTTAATCTCTCTCTCCCCAGGAGCACAACATCACAGTCCTCCGTGGGCTCCCTGGAGTTCCCTGACCATTGTAATCTGTAAATCCTAAATTAATCCCACATGGGGTCAGCTACTCAAACTTAGATTCAAGGCACAGCAAAAGGTTATCGCAGTGGCAGGTCTCACCTCTTCAGTTTGACTTTTTTCCAATACAGCTTTTAACATTTGGTGTATGGCAAACCCAGTGGAGATTCACCCTAATTATTTGAGATGCTGTCTTGGATTTAATGGAGCATGAGGAGTTGTCGATGCTTATTAGGCTTTAGTAGGTGCTGCTGTTACTGTTAGTGAACAAGTGGGTGCTTTTGTTGGCTGCCATGAACTTTTGTGGTACTGAGATATTAGACTATGGGATTAACAAATCATAATGAATGAAACATGACTATAAATGGAGGAGGAGGAGGAGTGCTGGGAACCAGAGAGCCTGGGGAGATAGCCTGATGTAGGTAATTTTGCCTCTGTCTAACGGGTAGACTGTTTAAAGAGAGTTGAGAGCAGTACTTTCCCATTCGGTGTTGCTCCAACTCCTCCCAGTGCCCATGAGGGAGGATCAGACCAGAGTATCAAGCACTCAGCACTTTTTCGCCATCCCTTGCACCCTTGAACAACCTTCAGTACCTCCTGGGAGTGAATCCTGCACTCATCAGAGCTGCCGCTGCTCTTAGTTACACAACTTTCACACTGGGTTAGCTCTACTAGCTGTAGCAGAGCTAACCCTAATTTGCATTGATGTATGTGAGAGGGGATTGTAGCTTGTAGGTTTATGCCTCTATGTTTGTTTGTGCATACTTAATGCTTGTCAGGCTCTTGCTGTTCCTGCTCATGGGTCCGTCTCTGCTGACTGATGGGCTGCCTGCCTCTGTGTGATCATATCCTTGTTGACACAGAAATAGAGGAAAAAGCTTGTTTCACTGTTTTCCCCCTTCCTGTTTTAACCACCTGTGTGCCCTTTCCAAAGGCAGTCTGACAGTTCTGTAAGGGCTTTCCTTTTGGGCTGAGTGTTCTCAGTCCCTTGATGGATAATCTCAGTATGCAGTGTGATAGCCTATTTTAGATTTGTATTAGCTAAGTAGAACTGTGGGCTTCAGCAAAAGAAAAGTGTGTGGCTTTTGTTTGCAGGTTCCAACTATTTCACTATACTGGTCCCTGAGGTTCACCTCAGTTGTAGGCATTGCAATGTGATCACAGGAACTTTTCCTGCATCACTCACATCCTGTCTGTCCCATGAAAATCCTGGATTGCACATGGCTCATTGGGAAATCTCAACTCCACGTTAAAAGATTAGTAATCATAGCAACAGTGTTTTCACAACTGCTGGAAGAGACGGTGAGGGACAGGATGAGAATTACTTCTGCCTGAGTCACTTGCCAGTTTATGAAGGTTCTTCATGAATAAGTCATCTCCGTGGAGGTTCCTTCAGTACATGATTGCCTCCTCAGTTCAAAAAAAAGCCATTGGCAGATAACCTCCTAGAGTCTGGCTCCATGGAAAGGATACTCCATTTCTAGTCCTTGTTTCATTTCAATGTTTTCCTGACATGTGCAGTGACTGTTGTCTCTCCTTCTTTTCTCCCTCCACCCCCACCTCCCTCTCATATCTCTGCAGATGCTGGACATGCCTAGGCAACGTTGGGAAGCTTCCCGGTGCTAAGCTAGAGATGTTACATTTGAGTTGCATTTGCAGCTGCTTTTGTTTGGTTTTCCATGACTTTAATACCCTTAAGAAACTGGTGTGGCAAAACACAGCTACTGTATTAAGTGTATTATACAGGGAGGGGGACCCGTGTTTGCCTACCCAGACAGTATGGCACAGAGTAAAGCAGTTGTTGGTGTACTAGATTCCCAGAGTCTCCATCCTAACAGCTCTTCTCTTTCAGCTTCTGTTTCAACCCTTCTTCACCACCAAGTTAGATTTGTCTGTTTATCTTTCAATTTTTGCATTAGTTAGATTGTGCTTCCTCTTTATCAGTGTTCTTGAGGGGGAGAGAGATGTTGTTCAAGTTCTTCTCAAATTGACTTCTGCTGGTCTCTTGTACACTAGGAAATGTTTCCATTTCTCATACGCTGGTCTATGCAACCATGTAAATCAACACATACATCACCTATATCAACATCCCTGAGAAAGGATCATTTCCTACAAAAATGTGGCTTTTCCAGCTGCTTTGGCCTCCTCCCCCACCCAGCAGGACACTGGGCTTCTTGAAGACAGAGCAGACCAGATTGCTGCTTTCCCGAGGCTCATTTCAAGCCTGACAAAGTTAATAACTGGCACAGCACTTGGGTTTGGTGCCAAATTGTCATCCCTGAGTAAGAGAGTAGGAGCACTTGGGTCCAATGTTAGCAAATGGAGTTGTGTTGGAGGGGTTAAGATCCACATCCTTTGTGGGTCTGTTGTCTTACTGCATCTGAAATACATCTGAGTAACCCCAGAAAGTGCAGTCCTTTGGGAAAAACACAGAACTTCCATCACAAAATGCAGCCTGGCTTCAACCAGCCAGAAAATTGGTGGGAGACATCTTTTACATTCTAAATATAGCTTGTGCTGCTTTGTCACAGTGGAAAGCAGCTTTGCAGTAGCTGTTTTTAAAGCACAATTAACTAATTGTTATTGAGCTAATCAACATTGCTCACACAGCATTCCTGATGGCACAAAGGTACTGCTGCACAGGGGAAGCATTCCCCACTCTCACCGCTCTTTCACAGACACTGTAAGAGAACTGCCAATAAACACTGAACATTTTTCTCTCGTGCTGCTTTTTGTTCATGGAGGGAGTGACTGCAAACACCTTTTTGTTCTTTCCTGGGAGGCATCATCCTTGTGTTCCTCCTCCAAGCCCATATTGCAGGAGAACCCCTTGAGTCTGGCTTTGCCTACTCTGCAGATAAGTCTCTGCTGTTTTATCTTGTGACCTTCTGGTTGGTTTGTTGTGTTTGGCTTTTATAATCCACTTAACTGTTGCTTCTCTACACTGTAACTTGTCGGCAGTGGCTGCAACAGGAGAAGAAACAATCTGTTCTTTGTGCCCCTGCAGGGACAGAACTTCAGTACACTGTGGAGGGGTTAGGCTAGACGTTAAATAATAACCTGAGAGATAGTTGAAGAGTTATTAAAAGAGGGATAGACTGGCAGAGTTTGTGAAGGGACAGAGGATGAATCTAGAAAGAGGGCAGTGATCAAGATCTCCTAAACATCTGACCAGCTGGGCTCATCCCGGTCTGTCACAGGAGGAGAGCTTGTCTGAACCTTCTCCAAATCCTTTCCAGCTCTGTTTTCCTTGACTTTGTGTGCCAGGAACCAGTGTGTAAACTTAGAAGGTGCTGCATGTGCAAGCTTGAATTGTCAGCACATGAACGTTGTACATTGAATATTGCTGTGTCTTCTCTCTTGTTGTTACTCACTAGGTAGATAAGATTACAGCTGATATGTCAGAACATGCTGCATCCACTGCTCCATTATAATGTGTAGACACACAGATTAGAGGCTTTTTAGGCCTGGAGCTGCCTCTTTGTTCTGTGTTTATGCAACACATTGTGCAATGAGATTCTGGCCTCTAGGTGCTAACACCAAAATGCAAATACATTGATTACTAGGGAATAAAAGCAGGCATGTTCACAAAAGCATGCTTTGATGAACTGGGGGAAAAATGCTTGCTAGGTAGAAGAGGATCAGAGGTCTTTACAAAACAGAAATTTGCTTGGGATTGTTTGGAACTGTGGGATCAAGCTGATGCACAGAAAATCTTCAGTCTGTCTCAGTGCATTTTGCGCCTCCGTTCTTTTTTTGGCCTGCATGTTTATTTAAGTGGCATGAGTATCAGGGAATCTTGTCCCAGACTTGTCTGTGAGTTTCCTGACATAATACTGGCATTATAAAAACAATTAGAAAATCATTGGAGGGGAAATCCTTTGCTACCCAGAAATTGGAGCAGATGTTAAGAGCAGCAAGGAATGCTTCATAAAAACAGTTATTAAGTTTACCCAATGAATCAGGAGGATTTGTAGCCTACCTGTGCCACCGAGCATCGTGGCAACTGTCACTGAGAAAAGGAATAGGAGTTTCATCTTGATGGAAAGCTTTTGGTGCCACACAGCCCAGAGAGCAAATATCCCAAGCAAGCAGCAAGAACAACTACAGTGAAGCTTCTGCAATGCACAGAGCTCCAGCGAGGGCAGGCCACTGGGGATTTGAAGCACCTCTTCTTTAAAGGTTATAAGCATTTGCAAACTCAAACTGGCTGCAGCATGAGCAGAGGCTGTTCAGTACCAGTGGAAAATGAGGGCAGTGATATGCTCAAATGGGGATTTAGATATGTAACTTCATGGGCTCATTTTGACACTCTCACTGCCTTTCCAGGTAGATTTGTTGCCTTTACATGATCCTGGCAACATCATCCAAATCCAAGGTGGTTATCTTGTTTTCTCTTTTACTAATTACTCTACGACCTGCTCAGCTTTTCTCCTTACGTTTTGGCTGAGAGAGTTTCAAGGAGACAATCTCAAAGGTGAATTGAAATCAGATAAGGAAATAAATGTTTATAAGTATCTGCATCAGATTCCAAGGCAGGAGACGTGCACAGAATTAGACTTCATGAACACATACCTGTTTTTTTCAGGGAAAGTGAAATGCTTTCCACCTGCCAAGAGCTGAGTATGGACCCTCGGGGGTCTCTGTCACTCCTGCTAGAGTTGATAATGTCACTAACACCTAAAGCAGTGTGAGGTTTGCAGCTTTAACCTTGCTTTTTATGTATTTGTGATTTCAACAGCTGTGAAAAAAAAATTCAGAGCTGAGTAATCTTGAACTGCTTTCCTAGAAGGTAAAAGGCTTTTGAATTCACCTTTAAAATGCACTTGCTTTTATTGGCACAGCCTGTCCATACATTCAAGGAATAGTTTGGGTTTCAAACAGGTAGTATCTTTAGGGATGTGTTCCCTTCTTTCTAAAGTATTTCATTTCACCCTTAATGTAACCTGCTGTCTGCACAGAGCTACATCAAGTATCAGCAGCACTTTTCTGCTGTCCCTTGCTGTCAACAAGAAATCTGTGTTTGGAAGAGGAGGGATACATCAGCCTTTGAAAGCTGAACAGAGGGACAGACTCACAGGGCACAAAACCAAACAATTTGCATCTCGGCAAGGCTGTGGGGTAGCAAAGAGACATGTCTTTTTCCACGTCATATCTCTTTTGTTGTTGGTTTCTTTTTTTTCTCCCATGAAATTTTCTACTGCTGTGCCAGCAAAAGTGCAGCTCCGGCAATGAGAGTGTCAGTGGAGAATGATCACTGGCAGGTTGTAATCACTGTTTCCCTTAGATGTGCTCCAAAAAGGGTTTGAGGAGAAGTGGTGGTTTTCTGGCAGCAGGCTGCAAACACTGGCTCTTCTAATGGTTGCCTCTTGGAAGCAGCAATTGTTGCAGACTGGCACATGGGATCCAAAGAAAAAGGCTTGTTGTAGACATTGCTTTAGACCTGCATATTGAGAGCACTTTGAAGCTGTCAGCTCAGGACAGGCAATAGTGTCACTACCTAGAGAGAAAATATATGGCTAAAGTGGTCCATTTTCTTCTGTGACTGTACATATTCCTGTTTCCCTGAACATGCCATCATCTGCAGATCTCCAGGAGGTATTTTCAGGTTTGTACTGTGTGATCAGTCTGGCCTCTCACTCGATGTATGCTCTGGAAGTCTCAAAACCGTGGATTTTTTGTCCTTAACAGCACTATGTGGCACTCATTGCAGCCAGCCGGCTAGCTGCTGCTTCTGAGCACTGACCCAGGTTGCCCAGAGAGGTTGTGGAGTCTCCTTCTCTACAGAGATTCCCAAACTACCTGGATGTTATCCTGGGCCAACCTCCTCTGGATTACGCTGCTTTAGCGAAAGGGTTCGACTGGATCATTTCCAGAGATTCCTTCCAACCCTCAACCATGCTGAGATTCTGGGATTCACAAGTGCAGAAGAACAGGAGAGTAATTAGATGAGGGCATCCCTGTAAACAACCTGTATTCTACTGATGGTCATTGTCACCCCATGCATTTGGTACATCCAGCCAAACAGGAAACAAAATATACAATAAAGTCATTTTTCAGTGGTGCCCAGAGACAGGACAAGAGGTAATGGGTGCAAACCTGAACATACGAAGTTTCATCTAAACATAAGCAGGAACTTCTTTGCTTTGAGGGTGGTGGAGCACTGGACCAGGCTGCCCAGAGAGGTGGTGGAGTCTCTGTCTCTGGAGACATTGAAAAGCTGCCTGGAGGCAATTCCGTGCAACCTGCTCTGGGTGAACCTGCTGTGATGGGGGTTTGGACTAGCTGATCTCCAGAGATCCCTTCCAACCCCTAACATTCTCTGATTCTACAAAATATTTTGGACTGAGCAGTTGGATAAAGGCTATTTTTGATCTTACCTTTCACATTTTAATTGTACAGCAATAATTTTGCAATCGAGTTGCCAGTGGCAAACGTGCAAAAGACATTAACTTTATTTATGTTTTGGGTTATTAATGTGGCTGTTAAAATTCCTCCAGTTAGTTTTGATTGAATTGTTTTTTTTGTGTGATTCTGTCGTTTAATGGAGCGGTAAATAAGAATTTCTGATAATGAGCCCAAGCATCTGTCACAACAACCTGGCGCTGGTTATTAACATTTCCATTAACGGCAGGGTGGGCAGTGATAATATGGAAACCACACAGTTAGAACAAAATAAATAGTTGGTGTCACGCTGAGTGGGTGTTAATTACTATTTTATTTTATAACTCTGAGGGGAGGGGAGTATTGGTAGAAAAGTGTGACTTATGAAGGTCATTCTCGCTAAAGGAAGAAATCTCCAGAGGAACAGATAAACCAGGGCTATCGAATTTGAGGAGTGAATGTTTTATCACTTCTATTTATGGCACATAAAGGGGCAGGGAGAAAAGAGGCAGCTTTGCTCAGGTGGCCTGGGTGAAGGCTACAGCACTGTGAACACAGAGAAAGAAGAAGTGTAGCCTTTGCCCTGCCTTTCTCCTCCTCCTGGAGTTTGAGCAGGACATGCTCCGGCACCTTCTCTGCAAGCAGAACACGTGCTGGTTTGTTAAGACCTGCCGGAGGCAGAGACAGCAGGTCGGGAAAACAAAGTGTCCTTGCTAGCCACAGGGGAAGAAAACCCACCTGCACCAACTTGGACCCTGACAAAGGGAAGGATGGTGTGACCCAGGTGCACTCCAGGATTAGTTTTCTAGCACAGCACAATGGCAAAGAAGAAATGCCATCAGGAGCCAAAGAGGGGCCAGCATGCGTGTGTGAAGGTATAAACAAAACAGAGCTAGCAAGTAGCAAACAGAAAATAATGGAATCATAGACTTTCAAGGGACCTTTCAAGGTCATCTAGTCCAACCCCTCTGAAGTCAGCGGGGATATCTGCAGCTAGATCAGGTTGCTGAGAGCCCTAGACAATCTGACCTGGAATGGTTCCAGGGATGGGGTATCTACCACCCCTCTGGGCAACCTGGGGCAGTGTCTTACCACCCTCAGTGTCTTCCTTAGATCTGGTCCAAATCTCCCTATTTTAGTTTAGAACCATCACCCTTGTCTTATCACAACAGGCCCAGCTAAAAAGATTGTCCCCATCTTACTGATAGGCCCCTTTAAGTACTAGAAGGGTGCAGTCAGGTCTCTCTGGAGCTTTCTCTACTCCAGGCTGAGCAACCCGAATCCTTTCAGCCTGTCCTCTCAACAGAGGGGTTCCAGCCCTCTGATCATTTTTGTGGCCTTCTCTGGATCTGCTCCAGCAGGTCCGTGTCTCTCCTGTCCTGAGTTCTCCAGAGCTGGATTCAGCACTGCAGGTGAGGTCTCTCCAGAGCAGAGTGGAGAGTCAGCATCATTTCATCAAACATAAAATATTAGTTGAATTGATTAGCATCTGACTAGTTTGGGGAGTAATTTTAGATGGTATTCTGGCCCTCAGTCTTGAAGTCTTCCAAACAAGCTGTACGAAAGACTTGCTGCTAAGGGGGGAGGCCAGGCTGATGATGGTGATGGGGCTGCCCTGCCCCCCAGTTACCTTCAGAAGTGGTTATTCAGCAGTGCGGTGTCACTGCCAAAGGCAAGCCCCAAACATTACCATAGAACAAAGACAAAATTCTCCTTTCTTTTCCAAAGCTGCTGGCAGGAATTGAGTTGGTTCAGTGTCTAACCCAGTCTACGTGAGACAGAACATAACCACGTCCAGAGGCTCGACTGCTCCTCAGTCCACATGTGCAGAGATTTCCTTGTGATACAGATACCTCCAGGGCTGACTCTAGTAGCTGTCTAGTGGTGTAAACAGACTCTGCTCTGGGTCCTTCCACAAATGGAAAATCACAACCTGGATATGAACTAGTTCTGCTTGTCACTATTAATTCTTCTGTCCTTCTTTCTCTCTAGCACCAGCTCTGGCCCCACAGAACATCCGAGTAAACTCCCTATCTGCAAGCCAGCTGGAGCTCACCTGGGACCCTCCTCCTGCCGACAGCCAAAATGGGAACATCCAAGGCTACAAGGCAATCCTCCTGTTTCTACTGGTTTCATTTATCCTTCTATTACTCTTGAGATAGCTCTACAAAACTACAGTTGCCCTCACTGCATAAGGCAAATTAAAGCTGCATTCAGTTTGCAGTACAGAAAGGGCACCAAATCCTAAACCAAAAGAAAGAGAATGAGATGGGGATGAGGGGGGAGAAAAGGACAAGTGTGTTGCTATTTGTGGAGAAAGAGAACATGGAGTATGAGGGTATGCAGATAAGGAGGCAGCTCCACTTATGCAGGCAATATATCTGCTCCAAAAAGCAACAGACACACAAGAGCTAGAGGCAAGATATGTATTGAAGAAAATTAACTGAGCTTTCTATCTATCAAATGTTACAAGCCAGTAGGAAAAGCAGAACTTTCTCCAAGCTAGAAGCCTGAGCCAGGTCAGATTTCGGAAGAATTGTTTCATTTCCGTAACTTGAACAAAATTAAATCATAGTATTAATTGCATTTGGTTCATGGACAGTGAGCACGTTGCAGAGGCATGTTGTTTAGCTTCTCCAGCATGAGAATGGACCCTTAGAGAGTGAAAATGGGCAAGTCTACAAACACTGGGGCTTGGCTTGGGTTCAGTGTCTGGCTCTACCTCTCTCCATGAATTTAAGTCCATAAGCAAAGAAAAGCCAAGCCAATGTGAATAATCTGGCATCCTTTCTTGGCAGTAAAAAGCATCCTTATATATCAATTCATGTTCTTCTCCTTTTGTACATATATAGATGGCTCTAACAGCTTGGCTTGTAGAGCCAAGGTGGAGTCTGGCCTTGGCTCATTCTCTCAACTTTCTGGCTTGCTTTGGCCTGCTGTAATGCTCTCACTGCCAGGCCTGTCCAATAAGTAGGACTGGCACCAATTTTCCTTTTGGAAACAACTTCTCCAAAGCCTCATTTTATGGCATCAGGATAAAAATTATGTAAGGGAAGAATGGGGAAGAGTACCTCAAGGAGCTTTTGCTAAAGTTTCTATTACCCTCTTCAGGAAGATATTTGCTTGGCTGTCTTGTGAACACAAATGGTGATGCTGTTGTGTGCACACGGAGGTGAGTTACTGACCATCATGTCAGGATGCTAGGGCTGACAGGCAGCTAGCATTTAAAAACTGACCTCTCATCCCTGAACTCTGGCAGCTCATACCTGCTCTCATTAGGCCATATTCTTCAGCATCTGCTCTATTTTTGAGTGATATGCTCAGCTACAGGGTCACTGGACTCGAAGGAATTCACCAAAGGAAGAGAAAAGGTCGGGCACATGGTGTAAAGTGTTCGTATCCCATTTAACAGAGGAGTGTAGAGCAAGACTGTGCTATCTTCCTCATCTTTTACAGCTGCAACGCCCAGGTATTGTCTAGGTGTAAGATATACTAACATGTCTCACTGTCCCAACAGATTTACTACTGGGAGAGCGACCTCCAAAATGACACAGAGAAAATGAAGGTCCTTTTCCTCCCGGAGACAACCGTCCGGCTCAAAAACCTGACCAGCCACACGCGGTACATGGTCTGCATCTCTGCTTTCAACGCAGCGGGGGACGGCCCCAGGAGCACCCCCTCGCAGGGCAGGACACACCAGGCGGGTACAGGACCATTGACTTGTCTCAAAGTGTAGACTTTTGTGTTGCTGGTGATGACCAACATGTTAACTGGGCAGTGGCTAAGAGAAAGGGGTCAATGCAGGAGGGAGGTGTTTAGATTTAGTTAGCTTTTGGATGGTTCATTACATTGTAGTGGTCTTGGAGGGTTAAAAAAAGGATTAAGTAAATTGACCATGTGGGATAGTAGATGACACAGTGGAAACAAGAATGAACTGGCAGAAGGACAAGTCCTTTCACAAGCTGGGCCAGAAGAAAACTGTCTGTGGGTCTGTTTCTGGTCTCTGAAAATCTGAAGAAACTCATCTCCAGTGTTTTGAAACTGCCCAAACAATCCTGTGAGAGAATTACTGAGATTTTTATAATTCTCCCTTTTTTTTTTTGTTCTGCTTTGTTTTTTGGAAACCTGGCTCAGCAGCCACCCAGTCAGACTGAGCTGTCTCTCTGCTGGATGTGACCATGGTGGCAGCTCCAGTACAGGGTGAAGACAATGCCCTCATTGGTAGCTGTGAAGAGGAGATGTGTAGTTGGGCTGTGTGCTCATGTAGCACCTTTCTGAGAATGTTTCCCTTCTGTGTCCTGTCTCCTTGCTTGCTTTTGAGGTTCAGCTTTGCAACTGAGTGGCTGCATTTTTTGGGACAGATTTTGGGTGGATTACAGGACATTTAGATACAGTTGACAAACCCCATTCTCAGCTTGTTTCCTTTATATCTAGGCTGGGCAAATAAACCAATGTTTTATGGTATATATACACATATATGGGATTGACTAGTCCTACTACAATTTCATCTGTTTGTAATCCTTTCAGCACCCAGTGCTCCCAGCTTCCTGGCGTTCTCTGAAATCACTTGCACTACACTCAATGTGTCTTGGGGTGAACCGACAGCAGCCAATGGAGTCCTGCAGGGTTATCGAGTAGTCTATGAGCCTCTGGCTCCTGTCCAGGGTAAGACAGACCTCTGACCATACATATTCATGGGGAAATGACAGAAAAGTACTGTAGTATCTTTTATCTCTGCCCAATTTCCTACTTGTTCTCTTCCTGGCTTTCCAAGAGAAGCCAGGTGGCAGAGGGTAAGTAAAACAATTCCCTTTTTGCCAAAACTTTTCAGCAAACTCTAATATTGTGATATATAGCTTTTGTCTGTCCTCTCTCATTTTCCTGCACAAACTGTATGCTGTGTGATTTGAGAAGTCATTTATGACTGCTGTTACCTGGTATGGGCAAAGATGAAACTCAGCCTGAGAGTGCCTGATTATCTCCCTGCATTGTGATTTGAAATTGCTGAGTAGGCTCCATCCCAGAATAGTCGTCAGGCACATTTGTGTTGCTTATCACATCATGTGTCACTTCTGTTATCGTAGTGATTGCCCGGGCATCAAATGTGCTAGTCATCACTGGTACCACTGCCACTTTTGACAGGGGAAAATAACTGTGATAGAACTGTAGTTGTGTCTCTTTATGTGCAGTTTTCTAGCAGCATTTTTAACCCAGGACTAGATTTAAGCTAGAGCACAACAATGTGGTAACCACAAATGTTTCATTAGTTTGCCAGCACAGCAACAGAGAAGGATTTGGCCATTTCTCTGAAAACAAATGTGAATTCATTCCAAAGATGAATTAGAAAAGCTTACAAAGTTTGTGGATGGTCTTGCTAATGCTTTTATATTCCTAGTAGATCGCCAGTAGTTCAATAGGATGTCCAGACTTGGCACCGTGACCAGGGAGGGCAATTTCAGCCCTTGCCAATCCATTTAAAGCTCTTTTCTCAAGAAATAAGGACATCAATCACTCATATTTGCTATATTGATATTTATTTGATATAAGGATATCGATCCCTATTTGCTTCTTCTGTAAGGAATAAAGTCTGGATTCTCTGGATATCCGTGTCTCATGCACTGAGAAAGTTATAGTCAGGAATGGAAACACAAGATTAAAAGCACTTCCAGCTTTTATGGCTGGCAGGTCTGAGCACAAAGAGCTAATGCAGAAAGTGCATTTCTGATTCTGACCAAGAAATGTGTGCAGGGTGTGCAGGAGGTTCAGGCTCTTTGGGCATTTCCTGCCTTTTATTCATTCCTACACAATGTTTAGGAATACATTTTTTTCCCCTGAAAACATGGAAGTGTCAGATCATGTTTTCTTTGCAGGCATTTGACTTAACATGCTCAGAACCTTTGTTTGCTTTTCTTCTCTTCCCCACCTCTGCTCATGCTATCTGCAACTCCAGTTTTTCTCCCCTTCCCCTGTAGAAGATTCCTGATGCAAACAGAGAGGTTATGGAAGGCTTTTCCTCAGATTCTAACTTTCTACTTATTTTTTTTTCCAGTCTCTACTTACTTGCTCTTGTGCCAACATTTTTCTTTCAGCATCATATTTATCCTCCAGCCATGGTAGTAATCCTTCCCTTGATGCCATCATTTTCCTCTGGTAGAAAAGCCATGCTCCTTTGTGTAATGAACAAGGTAAAGCTAAACTCATTTGAAAATGGAGCAAGTAATGATGCTGAATGCAAGAGGCAAGGCTTAGAGGGCCAGCAGCTACCAGACCCCATGATCCTGGAGGCTCCTTCCAGCCCCAGCCCTCATGTTGCTCCATGCCAGCACTACAGTGCCTCGACATGGATGGACCAGACTCCCCAGGAGCTTTTTTTCTCCTGCATTTTTTGACCTTATTGGTGATTTTTCAGCTGAGCATCCTCTCTGTTGTGTCACCTCCTGCTTTCCTACTCACAAGCCACCACTGAAAACCTGCACATTTTGCAAAACTTTCTGCCAGTGACCTGCTTGATCTGTTCTTTAGCAGACTTTCTTCCATGTGTGACCTTTTATCGTGTAAGCTTTACAAGCGTTATGTTTTACACCGTAATAGACAACAACATTGCCCTGGAGCCTTTTTTAACAGTTCCTGGTTTTGGGAACATAACTTCAAAATGACAAATGCTTCCTGATTTCTCTCAGAGAAATGAAATACTGCACCTAGAGAAGGAGGGAGCACTTCTTCTGCTTCCTTGTTAACCAAGGAAAGATTCTCTGAGTTATAAATTGTGTCTGGGAGAAAACTTTGAACAGGAATCACTTGGACTTTTTCCTTTATTTAAATGATGGAAACTGAAGGCATCATCTTGGTTTGCATAAGATAAGCATCTGGATTGAAAAACATCTTCCTTCTGCATTTTTCTGGAAAGATAAACTAGCAAGCAGCCTTCTCTAGTGTGGAAAAATGTTCTCCCACTTTTTTTCTATCTTCTTGGTTTGAAGTGTGTGGTGTGCATTTACAGAACCAGGAAAAGTACTCTGTAAATTCAGGCTTCCTCCTTTGTAAAATGTTTTATAAATCAAATCTTTCCATTAACTGACTTTGAGAAAATTTCAGTGAAAACTAGATTTTTTTGTTTTGAAAGCACTCATTGCTGCTCTGCCTTTCACCTGAACATGAAGCTATCTATGAACCTTGGTGAAGGAAACAGCACTGATTTTAGTTGATCTGTGTAATAAAAGTTGCTTAGAGAGTAAGAGTGGAACACAAGTGAGGAGTCCAGCCTTGTCCAAGCTAATAGTGCTCTGATTGCATCCCCTATTAGAGTGGCACCTATTCCTCCAAGTTACCTGTGAGAGATACATCTTTCTTTCTGCTTTAACTTGATGATGATGGAAATGGCAGGATGAGATGAAAGGAAAGAACCTGGCCCTTGTTTCCTCTTCTAGGCAATGTTGCAGGTTATGTGGCAGAACACTGGTGGAGAAACACTGGCTTAGGAAGCAATCTGCAACATGCAGTCCTTTTCTTTTACCTCCTCCTTTCCTCCCAGAGTCATTAGTGAAGTTGCATGAAGTCTCTTGGTGATTTCCCAGTTGTGTTGTAAGGTTTTTTCCTTGTCAGTACCCACTTATCAAGCTTAAACTCTAATTATACTTATCAGTGCTGAAAATTGGCTATTATCACTACTTAAACTCCTGTTAATTGTAAGAAATACTTTCTTAGCAAGCTGTTAGATAATTTTACTCCCCATCTAGATGGAATAAGCTCCACTTGATTTCTTTTTTTGCACTGCAACCTTCTCCTATTTTTCTATCTGCTTGACTGTTCCAGGGGTGAGTAAGGTGGTGACCGTGGACGTCAAGGGGAACCGGCAGCACTGGCTGAAGGTGCGAGATCTCACCAAGGGCATGACTTACTTGTTCAGAGTGCAAGCCAGAACCATCGCTTATGGGCCTGAGCTGCAAGCCAACGTCACAGCTGGGCCAGCAGAAGGTAAGTGGAACCATAAAAGCGTGTTGCAAGCCAGTTCAGTTAGACAAACACGATCCAACAGCGGAGAGCAGTGCGCCCAGGCCTTCACATGAATTTCCAGGCTGAGGAGAAGTTGAGTCACAGGAGCTCAGGACATGATTCAGTGGGTTTCACAACTGCCCATGAAAAACATGTTTCCTTTTTTCCTGAAATCTAGAAGTCCAATGTGAATAAACAAAAGAGGGTGAATAAATCATAACTCCAATGGGCTAGCTGGGGATTTCAGAGCTGCAGCCTGGCAGCCTGGTGCATAATTCTGTCTGTACTGCTATGTGGTGGAGTCAGAACTGGAATAACTGCTGAAACCAGCAGAAGTTCCTGGGTGTTAAGCCCAGGAAGAATTTGCCATTATTGTCTCCTGACACTTTGGCTTATTCAGAGGGAAACATCTGTGAATTTCCTGATATGTCAGGAGGAGCTACAGGCTGAACACCACCTTGGCTCAATGTGTGTAACAAAATAGTTTCTTTTCCTGTTTGACCAGTGATTTTGATAAACAGATAATCTAACAGGGACTTCCAATGACATAAGCCTGTCCAGTAAATCACAGAACATAATGCAATGGCCACATTTCTGATTTTTGCATCTTTTCCAGCTCAGGGAAATATTTTCTCTTTCCATCAGAGCCACATCTGGCAAATCCACCCTTCATTTTATCACAGTACCCTCCATAGCCATTATCTCATTTAACTCTCTCACCACAGATAGTATAAAGCAGGAATCCTCTCTAATGTGGCTGTGGCATCTTCCCAAGCGGGTGGGCAGGCAGCTGTCCCCACAATCCACTCCCTGAAGCTCAGAGGCTAGTTTCACCTCTGAAGTAAATAGCAGTGGCAATGTATGAATGCTAGAGGTATGCTAATGGTTAAAATGAGAGTGTTTCTTCTCTTTCCTTCCTATGACAGGTACCTGTAAAACCCAACCATTGATGTATAATTGCTGGTACTAGAACTAGTGAAAAATTCAGGTTAATAGCCCATTTTGCTGGTTTATGTTGCCTATGTGTTGACCAATACCTCCAGATATTTTCTTTCCCCTGTATCAGTAGAAGAAATCAGGAATCTA
Organism: Galbula dea; assembly: GCA_013399015.1. Taxonomy (NCBI): domain Eukaryota; kingdom Metazoa; phylum Chordata; class Aves; order Piciformes; family Galbulidae; genus Galbula; species Galbula dea. The sequence goes on along the minus strand of VWZX01009189.1, from coordinate 107,937 downwards.
TCTGTGGTACCACCACCACCTGCTATTCTTGTTTCATCCTTCAGGGTCTCCTGGTTCTCCTCAGGAAATTCTGGTGACAAAATCTGCATCTGGGCTGACACTGCAATGGACTGAGGGAGATTCAGGAGAAAAACCTACAACTGGCTACATTATAGAGGCACGACCCTCAGGTAAGCCACAGGAAACACACAGAGCTTGTTGTCACAAGTTCCCTTCCTTCAGTCCCTGCTGAAAGCCATCCTGCAGTGGGGAGGTTCTCTGTCATCCCAGTAAGGTAATGGGGTTTTGTGAGGGAATGCTATCACCAACCAGTATTAAACTTTTCCTGGTTTATTATGTGGTTTAGCAGATTTTCTCCTGCTTAGGAATAGGCACAGAAAATTACCCTGAGTGCTCTGGCTTTCACTGTGCTACCTCACTGGTAAATCATCCAACTGATGAGCTAATATAGTTAATAATTAAAACTCATTAAATGCTTACAGCATCTTTCATGCAGAAGGACTAATAAGTACTTGCAAGGTTTATATTTGAGGACCACAGATAGAAATCTGTCCTCTCCTGCAGCAGAACACAGCAGCTAATTACTGTTTTACTGTTAATAATAGGGCCAGGACATCAGCACTGTGTACACATTGCTTTCTGCAGTGAGGGCACTGGGAGGAGGGAAAGGAATCTCCTTATCACCAGTTTTAATTGGTGCTTCCCCAGATCTTCTTTGCTTCTGGGATTTGCATCTTCCTGAAGCTGCTCTCTGCTTTTTCCAGAATATTTCCCCAGTTGGACAATGTCATTTTAAAAGTAGGTGACTGTTCCAGCCTGTTCACAGCCTTTTCCAGCTTGGTACCCCTTGCAGATTCAAGAAGTGCACACTTTCTGGTGATCAAGTCATTAAGAAAACCCAATGAATGCTGCCACAGACCTCTGTGTAATCTCACTTGATAATTTCCTTCCCCTCTGACAGTGGCTGTTGATAACCATTCCCCAAGTGCAGTTTTCCAGCTGGTGATGCATCTACCAGATACTTGTTTCATGTAGGCTGTGTTTGAATGTCACCGTGTCAAAAGCTTTGCTGGAGTTAGGATAGATGATGTCTACTCTTTCTCCTCTATTGACAAGGTCTGCTACCCTGTCACAGAAGGAAATTAGACATGATTTATACTTGACATATCCATGTTGGCTCCTTGTTCTTTCCTTTTTTGCTTTTAGGTGCTTGCACATTGCTTGATTATGTATTGATTAAATGAATGCTTATCTGTTTGATTATATAAAGGATCCTGTGTCTTTAATGTAAGCTGGCATTTAAACCCAATGATTTTATTTACATTTAACCAGACCAGTAATAAGGTTATTTCCTGCATTTCTGTGGTCATTACTGAAGATGCAGATTTCCATACCTGCCTCTGATAGAATTTGCTCTGTAGTAAAGCTCTACAATTTCTTCCCTTTTCTGTCATTCAACTTGACAATTGTTTTCAAAACAAAGTCAAAGGAGAATGTGTACCTTCTCAAATCACTGGAGTTTCCCAGAGCAATCAAGGGGCTCTTTTTTTTAAGAGGCATGACACTTCTGTGCTTCTATTTCCCCTACTTGATTTCTGCCCTTCTGCCAGAAAATAACTCTGTATTATTTGAACAACATTGTTTAGATAGCAAGTTAAACCAAAACCAAACAGTTTATTGAAGTTCACTTGCCAGCTTACATTTCCCCAAACAGGGTTTTTAAAGTAAAGAGTATTTTAGAGGGAAACCTGCAGCTTCTCTGCAAGCTGGAAATTCAACTTGTGAGAGTGGTGACATTACAAAATTGTCTGATATTCCTGGACTTGTCTCACCGTTGGATGTGAACAAGCATTTTACAGTTCATGGATAAGGATGTAGGATTTGTGGCCCACTCTTTTTGAGTAGGAAGAAAACAGTCCCTCCAAGGCAAGTCTGAGCTGCATTAACCCTGGGTCACTTCTGCTGGACCCAGGCCACAGATCCTGGAAACACACAGAAGAGGTCTTATTCTCCTGCTCTTGCAACCTGACTGTTGAGGCATTTAATTCCTCTTCAGATTATTTTAATCCTATTCATGCTGCTGTAGCAAATGAACTAGGCATTTGTGTGCTGGATTCTCATCCTTCCTTCTGGTTGCAGCTGTAGGGAGCGTGAAATGTGATCCAGGAGAGGAGACAGACTAATTGGAACGTTTTCTTACTTCACGCAAGCGTCGGCTTCCTCTCTGTGCTGCTTTTCCTCCTCATCTCTGCACAGAACAGTTTGAAATCTAAATTACAAGCTTAACAAAAGCAGGGAACTAATTCCTCCTGTCAGGGCTGGTCATTCAGGGCAGCTTCTATTCTAATATTCTGAGAATTTGCTTCTGCACAATGATTTATAAGGGTAGTAGCTCGTGGATTGGAGCAACCTTTGTTTTTAAGGATTTGTTGTCCAAGAGAAGAGCAGTTGACTTGTGCCCTTCACATAAAATCAAGGAAGGAAAAGATATTCATCCCTCTGAGATCAAAAAAAGGGACATTGAACAGACAGATGAGAAGCTTTAGCTTGTTGCCAATATTTAAATGCAATACCACTACCTTAGTGTTTCATATCTCAAGTGTCATCTATTATAGGCCTCATTACCCCAAATGTTATATGCTGTATCATCTCATTTTCCCTGCTGTAGCTCCCTGCCAAGACTCTTCCATCAGAGTAGAAGGGTGACTTTCTGTCACAAATGGCAAACCCTACCCCCTTTGGTCACTTCCCTTTGTATCTTCTGGTGCCCTGCTGTGTCTCCCTGGGCTTCTGCTGCCCTGCTGGGTTTAGCAGTGGTGGCAGCAGGCAGCTGAGATTGTTCATTTGATCTCCCTGTTTCTTTCCTGGATTTATGGAAGGTGACCAGCCTGACTACCTCTTCTGCATTTTGAATATTCTCAGGCATGAGGATGGAGCAAGTGAACTAATATTTTCTCTAGAGTGATCTGTGCTAGAGGAAGACATTACAGAAGCAGAGTTTTTCTTTTCCTTCTCCTTCTCTGTCCCTGGAGAAAGAGAGTCCAGTTTAGCTCCTTGTGCATTATGAGAAGTGCAGTTAAGCAGCCTCTGTCACTGCCATCATCAGCACTCCCTAGACATCAACTAGAATAGGGATTAGATCATGCCCTCGGCTTTTACCAACAGAGAAAGATGTAGAAATATCACATTGATCTTAAGGTTCTCAGTGCTGCTGGAAGGAGTAAAAAAGCTGATTTCACCCCTCTTTTCCCAACTCCATGCCAAATCCAAGGCTCCTCTCTTTGCCCTGTGCTTTAATGGCAGGCACGTGGCCTGTAAAGTACCAAGCAGTCTCACACAGACTTGCCTTCCAGTTAGCCCCTGTCTACAAACAAGATGTTTCTGCCTGATGCCCTAGGGATCCACACAGCCAGGAGAGCACATGGATATGTAACTGCAGGCATGAGACCTTCCTGTCCACGTTGGCCTGCTGCAGTCGTCTTCACCTGCAGGGCAGGCACGTAGGTGTTGGGTCAATCTGCTTCATGGCTTCTGCTACCTCAGGAAATCCTCTGACTCTGGCCAAGTTGATAGATATTTCCTCTTCTGCTTCTTCTCCCCATCATACCTTTTGGATTTTGTTTGTTTGCTTTTCCCAAGCAGGGGATGACTTAAGCCCAGTGGGAGAGAGTTGCACCTTAACATGCTTCCAATGACATATTTCTAGCACTCTGGCTGGCATGAACAGGCTGGTTAAACTCAGATCAGCCACAAAGCATGAGCTTAGAATATAAACAAGTCAGGAAAATGCTTTATTTTGCTCCTCCAAAAGATGAATTCCATGAAGGCAACAGACATTTTGGGGCAAGAACCCATCAACTTGAAGTGGGGACTCTCCTTCCAAGAAATGCTGGTTTTCGCTTCCTGCACCCTGAGGGCAGATCTCACTTTAAGTTTCCTTTCTGGTGTCTTGAGTAATGTTTTTCTGTTTGTCTTCCTTTTCTATTTATTTTTAAACAAATGAGGGAGCTCTGTGTCAAATGTGGCCACAAACCAGCAGAAGTCAGTAAATTCAAAGTGAAGGGTGCAGCTGCATTGCCGGCATCTGCCATGGGGCCTTTGGTTCGCCTCTGCTCGCGAACGACATGCTGAGGCTGACAGTTTGTCAGCCTTCACTTCCCATTCTTGTCCTTTCCCTGGTTTGCATGATAATCCAGAGCTTAGCCTTTGACCAGAAACATCCACATTTTAATTTTGTCCTCTGTAGGAGGAACACTACTCGTGTTCAGCCGGTCCTTAACTCTCAGCAGCTTCTCCCCTCATAAACCTCCTAATGTGTAATTAGGAGAAAGTTTGATGGCTCTGCTCTCCTCTTTCTCCAGGAGGACGAGGCTGGTGGTGTTTAAGACCCAAATAACTGACAGCTCTCCATCTCACAGCCGCAGCACGGCAGTTGTTTGTTGGTGGCCCCAGTTAGCAGAGACAGGAGCCTTGGTTACTGACTGACAGTTGTACTCAGTGTGGAGACCCCGATTCACTGCCTGGGGAGCCAGGCTGGCCCCTGGGTGCTGTGCGTGGCTGCAGCACGCAGTGCTGCTCATTACTGACACAGGAGGGTGGCAGGGGCAAGCTGGACATCGTATTAGGTCAGAGGTGGTTTTGTCTTCTGTTGTCATTCAGGTCTTTTCCCTATTCACGTGCCTCCCTCCCAAATTGGATGGAGACGTTAAGGCTGGAGGTTAAAGATCAAATCTTGCATCAGCAGTAAATAAGACTGGGGCAGGGTCTGCTGAAGTGTTGGTAGGAAGGAGTAATAAAGAAAAGTTAATGTTTTTTGAGGAGCCCTCCCTTTTTCATCAACATTTGAGTCTGGTTAGCCTGGAGAAGACTGAAGGGGAGAATCTTATTCATGCTTATAAATAATTAATGAGGGTGTCAGGAAGATGGGGCCAGGCTTTTTTCAGTGGTGCCCAGAGACAGGACAAGAGGTAATGGGTGCAAACTTGAACATAGGAAGTTTCATCTAAACATAAGTAGGAACTTCTTTACTTTGAGGGTGATGGAGCACTGGACCAGGCTGCCCAGAGAGGTGGTGGAGTCTCTGTCTCTGGAGGCATTGAAAAGCTGCCTGGATGCCATTCTGTGCAGCCTGCTCTAGGTGACCCTCCTGTGACAGGGGGTTAGTCTAGCTGATCTCCAGAGGTCCCTCCCAACCCCTAACATTCTGTGATTCTGTGATGTGTAGGCCTTTTTTAAGAAGCCAAGTGCCCAGTGGAAGACCATATGAAATGAAGGGAGAGATGTTATTGAAGGAGAAGCATTTGCAAGCAGGGCAGATGCATCCCTGCTGCCAGCTGTGCTGCCTCTTGAGTGTTAACCAGGATTGGGCTGAGGCTGCTGAGCCTTGAACATCTTTGTGGCTGTCTGGTGTCAACAACTTTGCTTTTCTCAGTGGTTTCTATGAGTTAATACCCAGCTGATATCCCACCATGGTGTGTGCATCTTTCTCCCTTAAACTGAGTGGAAAATACTGTGTGCAGTGTACTAATGATTTTTGACTGAACATAAAGGCCAATCTTTGCTATCACAGGTGACCTTCTAGTGAATTCTCTTTCAGGTGAGCTAACATTTTGAGAAAACCTAATTTTGAGGGATTGAGGAAGAGATGCAGTGAATGAATTCACAAGTGTGTGTTCAATATTTAATCTCCAGATTCACCACTGAAGTAAAATGTTTTTTTAGTTTGGATATATCTATTTGTTATCTCTGTCTATGAAGAGGGGCCTGAGTATCCCAGATGGAGAGAAGATAAATTAATAGAGGTTTTGGAATTAAAAACCTTGTAGGCTAAGGCTTGGGAAGGCACAGACTTGGATTAATAACATTTTCCTGGAGTCAGCAGTGGGGCAGACATAAGGATGTCTTCCTTTGCAAGCTGCCACCCTGCAGATTTCTGGCCACTGTAACTGTATCAACACCTCTCTGGGATCCCAAGGACCATGTGCTGGGTCCCATCTTGGCCAGGCCCTGTTTCCTACCCCAGAAAAAAGTTTGGACAAAGATTCTTTCAAAGACTCAAAGGGAATGGGCCAAAAAAAGATATGACCACCAGCCATAGCATCTCTTGAGTCCCTGTGAGACAGGAATCCCTCTGAGTAAACATCCAGCAGCAGCCTTTGCTGCCCCACACCATCGCCACCATAACCAGGGGGATGCGGACATGGAAATCCAAAGTTGACTTCTTTAAGGGTGGCTTTCCTAACTTACTGCAAACTTTACAAAGTGATTAAATTTACACTTGTTGGTCTGTTGGATATTCTGCATGATGCACCCTGAAAGGTTTGAGAAAATGAGTGAGAAAGTGTGTGTGAACAGTTGTGTTTGTTGCAGTGAGTGTTAAACATTCATTTTTATTGTTGCCTTTTCTACCCCCATTTAAATGGCTTTCAATGCAAACAAATTGCTTTTCAGACAATTCACAATGGGCTCAAATTCTCTTATTGCTGTTTACAAATGTGTTTATGAAAGCTCAGGCAATTCTAGCAATTATGGCCATATTTTATAGTCTGAGATGCATCTTCCTAGTATTGGTGGTTGCAACAATCTGACTTTGAAAGTGCATCTCTCACTCCACCCTCTTCAGAGAAACTAAATCCCAAGCTCCCTTTTTATTGCATTGTCAGTTTACGTGGTAGAAATAATCTAGCTTTCTATTGCCCTGTAAAAGGGAAGTCAATATTTTATCTCTTGTTTTATAGCCATTGTAATATCCAACTAATACATAACAATGGTGCATTATGATAACTTCATTATACTCTGATCATGCTGGTGAATAATGTATCGGTCTGAATTTTAAGCATGACAGAAAAATTACCTATTTTTATTGTTGTCTGGTATTTCTCAAATGTAGCTGGAGCAATAACATTTCAGCCTGCTTTTTGCATCCACAGAGACTGCCAATCCTCATGACCAGGAAAGATGTAGTTTGGGGCTTGTTAGTCATTGTGTGTGTTGCTAAACGTGCAGCCCAGTGCAAATTACTGAGCCAATATTTACTGGTGCCAAAGTTAAAACATTCACATAGAAATCCACCTGCAGTGCTAATCAATCCATCTTTGCTTCTATTCCCCCTTGCACAGCAGTAGGCTAAGGGCCAAATTTTGCTCTGTTACACCAGCATAATTCTGGAATCACTGTGGTGACTCCAATTAGTTTACACTCAGGTAGATGCCAAGCAAATGAGAACAGATTCCTGCCATACATTGCAGCAGTGGAACGAGTCAGGGAGGGTAGTGCTGCTCCCTTCTGCTTTATTGTTACCTTGATAACACCTCAAGCTACAGAAGTCGTGCTGATGCTCAAATCTCACTTCACAGAGGACTTGCTTCCAAAGCAGGCAGCTCCTGCGCTGGAGTCGTATCTAGGCAGAGGTTGTCATCATATTCCCATTGCTGTGGGACATGCAGAGAAAAATAGACACTGCTCAAACAGCTTTGATAACCAAAAGTAAAAGCCCAGTAGGATACTTGTGGGGTCAGAGCTGTAAGAGTTACAGTGGCTTAGGCTAGCTGAGAGTTTGGCCTCATGTGCAGAGAGTAACTCCGTTTTGTCAGCGAAAGTGCTGGGCAGCAGTTGTTACAGAGAAGCAGTCTTTTTAGATTAATGTTTGATTCCTGCACTTCAAAATTATTGACTGACATTTTTAATTATAGTTGGGTTTGTTTTTACTGGGCAACAACATCCATCTTGCTGAAAGTTCTTTCTATTGTAGTCAAGTGAATATAAGATTACAGATGATGGATCAGGGACCAGAGTGGTGCCTGGTCAGGATGCACATCAGGATCAATGTCAGCATGGTCATTGAGAACCGAGATTACCCTGCTGGAACACTCTCCTCAGAATGGCATTGTGTTCCTAACAACTTTGAGAGGTTTAGAATACAAACAAAACCTCAGTGCTGTTTAAAAATGCATGGCACAGAAGTGCAGTGCTGGCTGTCTGGCTCTGCAGGCTGTGCCATGCTGCAGGCCATGAGAAGGACGTTTCACTAGTGATACTATGAAGCAAGGAGCGCTCCAGTGACACCAGTCAACCAGGCACCAGTTCATGCAAAGCCACAGTACTTCCCACCAAGACCCAGATCTTAACATTAGTTTGCAAAGCCTAGCCTAGGCTGTTCAGTGGCAGGTGGTGTCCCTCGGGGGTCTGTACTGAGACCACTGCTGCTTTATACCTTCATCAACAACATAGATGTCGGAATCTCGAGTACACCCTCAGCAGATGACACCAAGCTGTGTGGTGTAGTTGTCATGCCTGAGGGACAGGATGCCATCCAGAGGGACCTGGGCAAGCTTGAGAATTGAACCCATGTGAACCCCATGAGGTTCGAAAAGACCAAGTGCAAGGTCCTGCATCTGGGTCGGGACAGTCTTTGGTATCAGTACAGGTTGGGGGATGAAGGGATTAAGAGCAGCCCTGCAGAGAAGGACTTGGGGTACTGGTGGATGAAAAGCTGGACATGAGCTGGCAATGTGTGCTCAAAGCCCAGAAGGCCAACTGCGTCCTGGGCTGCATCCTCAGCAGTGTCACCAGCAGGTCCAGGGAGGGCTTTCTGCTCCTCTGTTCTGCTTTAGGGAGACCTCATCTGCAGTGCTGGGGCCAACTCTGGAGAACTCAGGACAGGAGAGACATGGACCTGTTGGAGTGGGTCCAAAGGAGGCCACAAAAATGGTCAGGGGGCTGGAACACCTCTGCTGTGAGGACAGGCTGAAAGGATTTGGGTTGTTCAGCCTGGAGTAGAGAAAGCTCCAGGGAGACCTGACTGCAGCCATCTAGTACTTAAAGGAGACAATCTTTTTAGCAGGACCTGTTGTGATAAAACAAGGGTGATGGTTTTAAACTAAAAGAGAGATTTAGACTAGATCTAAGGAAGAAACTTTTAACAATGAGGGTGGTGAGATACTGTCACAGGTTGCCCAGAGAGGTGGTAGATGCCTCATCCCTGGAACCATTCCAGGTGAGATTGTCTGGGGCTCTGAACAACCTGATCTAGCTGCCAGATGTCCCTGCTGTCTGCAGGAGGGTTCGGATTAGATGACCTTTAAAGGTCCCTTCCAACCCAAACCAGTTATGGTTCTGTGATTCAATGACAGTGAAGTCACTTTTGCAACATAAAAAGCAGGCAAAAGCTGTGCAGTTAGGACTCATTAATGTAGCAGGTTGCTTTGGGTTTTCTTGCTCTGTCAAATAATAGGCATGCTGCTGTAATGACCTCACCTGCTCAGGAGGCACCTAGGTGGCTGGCACCTGTTCTAGCCAGCTCAGGTCACTCTAGGTACTGCTGCAGATATTAGAGGAGATCTCTTCCATCTGGGCTGGAAAATCGTGAACCATTAATAAATGCCTCTACAGATGGGGTCTTGCAGGGCTTTCTGACACTAGTGTGTATTGCTGAGCAGCTCTCAGGTAAGCACGTCCACAACCTGTGGGTGAAACACACAGTGAATGCCTTTGGTTTTTTTCCTATGAGCTGAAGGAAGTGCTAAGTCACAGAGTTCACACCCTTTCTCTCCTCTCCCCTTTCCTAGATGAAGGGCTGTGGGATATGTTTGTGAAGGACATCCCTCGCAGCGCTACCTCCTACACGGTTGGCCTGGACAAACTCAAACAGGGTGTGACCTATGAATTTCGAGTGGTGGCTGTCAATGAATTTGGTTATGGAGAGCCAAGTGCTTCCTCTGTGCCAATATCAGGTAATCACCCAATTGGGGTTTTCTTAAAATACCTTTTCAATGGAATGTCTTGGGGTTTGGGAAGGTAAAAGAGGAAAAAAAACCAACCCAGATTCTCTAGTTGCAACATCTAAGGGTGGCTTTTTTTCACTTGTTTTAGCATAAAACCAGGATAATATAGCAGTGTTTGGGTAATGCAGTGGTGAATCAAGGCTTGTTATTACAGTGTGCTTTGCTCTCAAGAGGAACATTGTGTGTGTGTCATTTTTAAGTTTGACAAAGAACCTTCTCAGGAATGTCATGAGTGTTTATGTGAAGTTCTCTTGCCCCAAGACTAATTTACACAGTCCAGAATTTGTTTTCTTTTCCTTCTTTCCTAGTCTGTTTTGTTTGCTTCCTTCTTTTTTTTTCTTTTCCCCAGGATTCCCTGATAAACATTTTCTGTGTTATTTGGTATTTAGCTCTCAAAAATATAAAAGCTTAGTTTCACAAAATTGTTCCTGATATCCTCTGCACTATCAGTTCCAGCACAGTGTGATACCTCCAGGCCCCCTTCATCAGAACACTTTGTCGGTGATGGTCTTGGGCTCTTCCCACCCCCTGCCCTTTTGTGCTTATTCACAGTAAACAATGCTATGGCCTAAAGGTGCTTCCAAAATCCCTGTGAGCAGCCCAGCCCTCTGGTTTCCTGAAGGAACTTCAATACCTCAAAAAGCAAATTCCACTCAACTTGCCACATCTGAGCAGCTTGAGTTCAGTGGCCTGTTGTGAAGTGGGAGAGCTTGCCCTCCTGAAAGCTTTGCTGAGGTCTCCTTTTACCCTTGCAGAAACAGCTGTGCCCCAGGTTGCTTTGGAGCAATAGGTTTCATCCTTGCTGTATCAGCAAAGACAGGGAGGAGTAAAAGAACCTGATAAAGCGGCTTTGTGATTCAAAATTCTGTAGAGTCCTGAGAACCTGGCAATGCTCCAGTATCTGGAGTGGCTTTTATCTCTTTGCTCCTCCAGTGAAAAGCATAAACACCATTCAACAGTTACCCAGCAGGCAAGAGTAGTAAATGCTGCTATCGCCATCACGGCTGCGTTTGTCCTTACACAATTAACCACTTAGCCTGTGAGAGCTGTCTATGGATTTCCCTGTGAGTGCTACCCTTGCTTTTCTCCTTCAGGACAAGGGCATAGACAACCCACTTCAGACACCAAGAGTCAGTGTTTATCTTATCTGTGGTTTCACAGGGTCTATAGCACAGTGTAAAGGGTCAGTAATCATGTCAGTCTTTCCTTTCCTGGAAGACACTGTTCCTCTGAAACTGGGCATGCATCTCCTTGTGATGCTTTTTAGTAAATAAACTGCTTGTTTCTAAGTTCTCCACTTGAACAGAACTATTTAATTCACCTCCTTTTGAAGCTTCAGTGTTCATCTCAAATTGCTGCATGAAAGTAAGAGGCTTCCGTTGAGATTCACAGTCACAAAAGTATAAAGCATTTTAGGCTGGCCACTTCAGCTAGCACAGGGAGGTATAAATTGCACTCAATCTCCTCAGCCCAGCATGGCTTGTGGCATTGGCCTTTAAGACTTTCTTGCCCTGGACTGGCCTTCTAGCAAAGAAGGGTTGTGTCTACTTTTCACTGTTGCAGAATACCCAGTGATCTGGAACAAATTGGAGTTCATATCATCAGGCTTACAGCAGACTTGTGTTTAAATCCAGGGCTTGGGACAGTCAGGGAAAGACAGTGCCTGTGTTCAGTGATAGTGAGGGATTGAAGTTGGTCTACCAGCATCACCTGTTCCTAACAGCTGTTCTTCTACCTTTTGGACAACCAGGCAATTATATACAATTGCTGACTAGTGCTCCAGCAGCAGCACCTTTACACAAAGTGATTATCACCACAAGAAAATAACAATAGTTATTTCTTTAAACCAAGACTGGCAAGATAACCCTAGAGAAGGGAAAGTTAGAATCATTTTGTGTCTCCAGTTGAGGTCAAATGGGGTGAAATGTCTCAATATCACACAAAATCCAGGCAACTGAACAAATACCCATGTGCTGTACATCAGCCTTGGCTAAGCTGATGGGGAAATGATATAGAGCAGCAGTGAATGTTGGAAGTTGGAGTTAATGGAGGCACTGAAAGGCACTGAACCAAGTGTACTCTGTTCCCTGGCACTAGCTGCATTTTTCAAAGTGCCACATTTTGGCGAGGCAAGCCTCTTAAAAAGTGGAATAATTGTGGGTCCTGACATATATTTAGTGATTCCTTTGGCCCAAGGGGTACTAAGCATACCACAGGAGTCAAGAGAATGTAGGTGTGCAGAGCTGTGGGAAGAAACCTCCCCCTCTTCCCTTGGTGATAACTTTTTCTTAGCTAAGGGATTTTGGAGCACCACTCTGGGTGTGTGAAAGATGATTGTGGAGATGTCAGAGCCATGATATGTTCCTGTTCTCTTTGCCATCTTAGAAGTGTCAGCAAGCTCCTGGAAAGTCTGACTGCAGAGTAGACTGTGTTACCTCCTTTGAAGACCTCTCTCTCCTGAACACTATTATAGATGCATCACACACTGTGGGGAACACAAGAAAATTTTGAAGGACCATAAAGAGGAATTGATATTTGGTTTTTTGCTCTTTCAGCACAAACAGAAGCTCCTTTCTACGAGGAGTGGTGGTTTCTGCTAGTGATGGCTCTCTCAAGTCTGATCCTCATCCTCCTGGTTGTGTTTGCGCTGGTCCTGCATGGCCAGAGCAAGAAGTACAAGAATTGCAGCACAGGTAAAACATCAGCTCTGTACTGTGCACACACTCTGAGAGTTGTGGGAATCAGAAATGTCTTCCCTTTGAACCCCTGATTTCATCAGTGTGGACTCTCTTTATAGGTGTTTTGTTTGGCAGATGACTCAGATCTTTTTGTTGTTTGGTTTGTTAGAAACAGCTTTAGCCCACAGCCACACTGGGCAGAAAGTGCCTGATCTTGTCAAGTTTTGGATACTGACCAGCCACAGGCTTGGATAGGACAGCATCTGGAAGTCCCAGGGAGTGTAGCAACAGCCAAGGAGTCTAGGTCAAATAGTTGGCAGAAGACCACAAAAAGGGAATGGGCTAGGACTTCATTTAGCTTTGTCATCATTCCCTGATGGGGAGAAGGAGAAAGATTCTGCTTTTCCATGGCTGCACCCGGTGCCTGTGTTCTGAGAACTGTATCACAGCTCGTTTATATTACACAGAGCACCCTCAATCCCACATTCATTCCCTAAGCCAAGCTGCAATTGCTGGGCTGGGGGCCAAGCAGCTAGAGGTGTCTTGGTTATCTGAACCTGTTAAGACTTCTAATGCATAATGAGTATCAAGCTTTGAATTTTCCTTTAGTTAATAATTTTTACCAGTCTCCTTTCTGAAAGGCGACAGGAGCTCCCTGCTCTCTCACTAGGAATGTTAACAGTGTCCCCTTTCTAAACACCTACTTCTTGAGCTCTGAATGGTTTTTTACCTTTTCTTCTCCTGATAGGATAAAGTCCTGGAAGGGTTGTTCACATGTGTATTTCTCTGATAGTCTTCTCCACCTCCAGCAAGCAATTGCTCTGATGTCAGCAGGTGCCAAAAAAGGCACATTAATGAGTAGGATCAGGTGGCTAGATCTTTGCACTACTGGTTCATAGGGTTTAATGTAATGAAGGAGTCTTCCAGGCAGTATTTAGTAATTCAGTCCCAAAGTGAAGATCTTTTCTTTCTTTATAATTCACTTCTAACAAGTGTTCAAAACTCAGATTTCAGTCCCATGAGATACAAGATGTATGAAAACCATGGCACTTTACCAAGTTAATGCTATTACATATTTGTATGCATAGCTCATAGGAAATCTCCCACCTTGATAGTTTTGCTCTGTGTTTAGGGGACAGACATGAAAAGACAGGTCTGACCTGTACTGTCAGATATCGGTGCTCACTCTGAGTCTTAATGTAGCACGAAAATGAAGCTGAGGATGAAGTACATGTCTGCTGCAAAGCAGCAACGTGCAGCTGGTCCTTCTGCCTGGGACATGAGCTGAGCTCACACCTTTGGGATTACAAAGAATGAGCATGGGAGAGAATAAGCTCTTGCTATATTTGATCACAAGAAATAATAGACTTCGCTGTATTTTCCTTCTTGTGCCAGTTCCCTGTCCTTTTCCCTACCTTACATTGTCCAGGGATTTCTCACATCTCTATCTCATCCTCATTAAAACTCTGGTATCTTTTTCCCATTTGCTGTCCATTTAACCTTTCCCTTGCTTTCTTTCCTGCTTTTTTTTTTTTATTATTATTTTTTATTGTTCCTTTTCCTCTTTTTCTGCCTTCCCTAGTTTTACTTTCTCTTGCTTTGCTTCAGTCAGCATGAATGGGATTTACAGCACCTGATTTAGGACTTCTTTGGTGGCCACCTGAATTAGTCACCTGGTTTCTATTTATAGTCAAAAGACAGGAATAAGCACTTTTGGAGCACAGTTCATCTGTGTTATTTTAGATACCTTATTATTTAGGTACTTTATACCTGCATCCAACCATGACTCCTCCTTTCCCCTTTTTTGGCTCCTTCTGCCCATTCACACTCCTGACAAGCTCCTCTCCTTTACTCTCATTGTTCTTGTTTGCCAGTAAGAAGAGTAAAGAGATTTGCAAATAATCAGTGTCATAAAACACAAAGAAGGAGAAGTTAGCTCCTACAGTTGTATGTGGGGGAGAAGTGCCTTTGTTTCAGCTGAATCTTTCATTGCCTGGCTCCAGGTAAAACCATCTCCAATGTGGAAGAGTCGGTCACCCTGGATAATGGAGGCTTCACTGCTCTGGAGCTCAACAGCAGACACCTGAACATCAAGAGCACCTTCTCCAAGAAGAATGGGACCAGGTAAGAAGCTGGGAACACCATGCTCTTGGAAATGGCTTTTCATCTAGCTTCAAGCAACTGCTATATGGGCAAAGGGGAGAGACTGTTGTCTGGAGGATCTAAGGAGGACTTTAATGCCTAAGTCACTGCCCCAGGCTGTGACTTTGGCTTCTATGTATGATTGGATGTTGTCATTTCCCTGAAATGACACAATTAAATACACTCTCCCTTTACATTTCCTAGGTCTCCTCCTCGCCCCAGCCCAGGGGGGCTGCACTACTCTGATGAGGATATCTGCAACAAGTACAACGGAGCGGTGCTGAGTGAGGGCTTAGGCCTCAACGAGAAGCCCTTAGAAGTGTCAGAGTCAGAGGTAAGGATTTCTCTTTGCCTTGCTAGATGTTGCTCAGTCCCTGCAGACAATCATTTCCCCACTGACCCCTGGCAAACTTTGGAAGTTCCAATCCAATACTTGCATTATACTGTGCTGTCACTGTTTCTCTTGGGGATTGTCTTGTGATGCTGTGTGCATCACATATGGAAATTAAAATGTCAAAGGAAAGAATGACAAGCAGGACCCAGCCAGGGCAGATTCTAGGCCTGGCCTTGGCAGACATAGACAGTTTTCCAGTGTTGTGTAGAAAAGACAAGTGCAGTCAGCCATTGTGTGCTGAGCTCTCTGGAAGGAGCTGCACATTCCCTTCTGCCTGTGGGCTGCAAACTTGGAGCACTTTTGGGAGAACATTTATACACTGCAAAATAACCAGATGGCTGCAGCTGCCATCTGGATGAGGTTGAAGGTGGGACACACTTCGGATTGTTGCACTGACTGAAGTATGGGATGTAGTTTGAAGTTTCCACAGTGCCTGTTAACAGACAGCTATAGCGAACACCAAGATTCAGAAGAATGGTCTTGGGTGTTGATAACTGCTGCCTCTGTAATAGAGGGAGTAAGTGGGGAATGAGTAACCTGCCAGGGAGCACATAGCCATGGCTGTGAGAGCCCAGCATTCAGGTTTT
Source organism: Galbula dea (assembly GCA_013399015.1). Classification (NCBI taxonomy): domain Eukaryota; kingdom Metazoa; phylum Chordata; class Aves; order Piciformes; family Galbulidae; genus Galbula; species Galbula dea. The sequence continues at coordinate 92,354 of VWZX01009189.1, read as the reverse complement.
CAAACACCCCAGCCCTGCAGCCTCAGTCTATCTCAAAAGGAGCCTTCTGCTGGGCTTGCCTTTAGACTCTGTTCTCCAAGGAAGGCAGATGTATGCCAGCATTATCCATCTGGCAGCGCTCCATCTTGTGTCTTGTATCTTCTTAAGAAGAAAGAAAGTACTCCTGGTCTGTTGAAGCCCAAGAGTGGCCAGAGGTGAACAGACAGACTTCAAAGGATATCCAGAAAGGTAAAGCTGTCTCCAAAACCGTGTGTTGTCAGCTAAAATCCTGACGAATGCGAACAGACAGCACAAGAAGCGAGCAGTGGGCCAAACCACTCCAAACCTGACCCTTCCAGCAAGAATAAATCAAGAGCAAGCAAGCAGTGAAAGAAGATGACAGTTTTCATCTGTAGCTTTTCTGCACCTGCAGCTACAGCTGCTTTTCCTGGCTACCTAGCTCTCACCTCCTGTTAATTACCACGGACAGCCCGCTGCTTTGCGCTGCCCCGTGGCCGACCCGTTGTGCAGGCAGCTACCCTTGGTGTGTAGCTGAAGCTCCTGTCTCTGCAATGCACAAGCATCAGCCTCCAGATTAAACCCACAGTGCTTTGGTCATGTCAGTGTAACAACCTAGCATTAAACCTGTCATTAAAGCCATTCGCTGAACATGATCGTGAATTTAGTGCTGGCACCTTTTGACATCAATTTCTGTGCCCCATGTGGTATTTCCTGGGAACACACAAAAAAAGACTACTTGCAGGGTGTCATTACTGCCTTCTGCATGCACTGTTTGTACAATACAGAAGAAAGTGATTTTTGTTTCTTTTTCTCAGGCTATTATTAATATTATTTATTTACTGTGCTGCAGTGGAGCCTGAAGGTCTCAGTTGAGATTCTAGTGTTTGTGTGAATCTGTGTGTGCATGTGAGTATGTGAACAAAATGTGGCTCCTGTTTTTCCTTGGGGCTTAGAGATGCAGCCCTTCTGTATAATGTCTTTGATGCTTGTATATTTTGTTTGTGGTGGGGAGTTGCTTTTAGGCATGAAATGTTAATACGCTCCCAGTAGAGGTAGCAATAGGAGATGCTGCCTTTTGATCAGCCTGAAAATTCTGTTTACATTGGCTGGTACAGACAGGAGGTGAGAGGTGGGTATAGATGTTTGACCACTCTCTTTTCAAGTATTCCTGTACCTATTAGCTCTTCCTGTTTGTCTTTTCTGTTCTTCTTGCTTCTATTCTCAAAGGAGATCTTAACAGACAAGCTCTATTTTCCGAGAGTCTCAGAATTTCCACTTCTCTTGGCAGGCAAAAATGTTTCCCATTCTGTGAAGAGTTAAAGATATCTTTCTATCTAAGAGCTCTGCACAGGTTTGGTCCTCTGCAGCAAAGGGGGTCCTGGTAGTGTTTGCCTCTATACATCTTTGTGTGAACCTCAGATTCTCCTTAATATGATGCACGTAAGGGCAGGCAGGGCCAAAAACTCTGCTTTTGCTTTCAACTCACATTTCATCTTGTTGCTGATTAGTCTTCCTTCTTGTTGCCTGAGGTGTCAAAGATTTTATATGGAAAAGAAGGAAGCTTACTGGCTTCCAGCCTCATGGGATTTAGTGAACGTGAAGAAGACTGCGAGAAACTCTCGGGCTGACTGACTGCACTCACAATAGAGCTGCCTGGGAGCCTTCCTCCGAGCTCCCTGCTGACGAGGAGAGCAAGAGAGAAACAAGGAGAAAATTGAGCAGACCAAGCAGTACTCTTAATATTCATAAATCAAGTGGTTAACTTACTCCATGTCGTGAAAGCCAAGCACCGGTATTGTTAATGAGGTTAAAGTAGTTTAATTGGCAGGTATGAAGCAAGAGAGTGCTAAGAGTGTAATTTCTCAGTGATTAATAATAATAGGCTTTTAGATAATGAGTCAAATGGACGAGGCTCTGGACAGGTAATCTGAAGAAATTTGGTGTTCACCATGCACAGAAATTTCATGATCTATCTGTGATGTCATCCAGCAGTGGAGAAACAGTTACAGAGGAGTGGAGGGGGAGGGTGGTGTGTGTTTGTTTATTCTCACACGTCCTTGTGGTCTCCCAAAAAGAGTTTTCAGGAGATACAATATTCTCACAGATTGTAGGCATCATCAGCCAGTGCTGAATGCTGGCCATGCTCTGCTCTTCCCAGCTGCTCTCTGCAGTCTAACTGTCTTCTGCTTCCTCAGCTCTGTAGGAAGATACTATAAATTTCCACTTAACACTTAATTGGAAATAGAGTTTAACTTGCTCCCAGTAAAGTTCTCCAGTGGTTTTGACAAGTTGGACATCACGTGGAAACCAGCTGCAGGTGACATTAAATAAGCAAGGAGAGAATCTGTCTGCCTGCTAGGTTACCTTGTCTGTTTTACAGCATATTCATTTCATGTCAACCAAAAGAAACTGCTGCCCTCCAGATTTTCAGAAATAATTTTATTCAATTGTTTCTTATGCAGTCACTTAAAAAAATATATATATATTCTATATATTTGGAGTTATTTTCAAATTTCCCATTGACTAAGCTGTGGTCACTGACTTGGCTCTGAACAGCACTTGTGCATTTCAGGCTATCAGTTAAGTACTTAAATAGCCTCTTATTTTCTGTAGTTGTTTGGGAGGCATCCCTGCGCCTTCGGTTGACAGTCTGTAATGTCACCACACACCCAATCGCGCCCCAGCCTATGGAGGTTTCCAAGGTAACAAAGCCACAGTCACAGGAAGGGAGAAAACCGAAAACAAAGCAAAAAAAAAAAAAAAAGCCCTGCAGCATTTCTATTTACTCAGTAATTTTAAACCCACTGAAAAGTAATCCTTTAGCATAAGCTGTCTGTATTGTCATGCAAAACAGGTTTATCTTGCTCCTCCTTGATTTTTCATCAGGGCAGAGAGGGATGTGGGATGGCAGCTTAAAGAAATCCTTGCTGGTAAGGCTGGTGATCAGTACCTTGTTCGGAGCAGACCTTGGAAGATACTTGGGAAACACGGACAGAATAGTCAGTTCCTGCCTGTTCTGAAGGAAACACGAAGAAAACATGTTGTATCGAGACTGACAAGTAGGTTATCCTTTCCAGCATCACTGCTGAGGATGGTGAAAGGCTGAGTGCAGCTATATATGTTTCATGAAAGTCTCTTCTGGAAGGCACTGTCTTATTTACACCAAATTAGTGTTTGCTTGCCGTTGATAGAATGGACTAATCAGTGGACAGATTATCAGCAGATGGTATTGTTATAAATTCCCTCTTCCTGTTGATGGCAAGTCCAAGTGACACTGTATTTCAAATGGCAGCAGCTCATCTGAAAGTGTTCTCAGTACTTCTCCTCTTTATTATGTTGACTTCTGGCAGTCTTGAAGGAGCTTGGCTTAGGTACAGAAATTATATTAGTTTTGTGGGAGAGGATTTTTCTGCTAGCGATAGACAGAAATCAAGTGTCTGCATCAGTGTTATTGCACCTATCACATCATGTGTCAGTCTTCTGGATACAGCTGCTTCTCAGCACTTCATCCTAGAGCTTCCAGTTGCCTTTATGTTTCTATCTGTCTGTGGGAACGTCAGGAAGGATCAGTGAGGAGCCATTAGAAGTTTGTGGGGCTTTTTCCTCTTTCTGGGTATGACACCTTGACTCAGCTGTGATCCATCTTTTCAGCAAGGGCATGTTTCTTTGGGGAGTGGCTGAGCATGTCAGTAAGAGTGATGGTGGACTGGGGAAGGAGACAGAAGACATGGCAGGGACAGTTGTAGCACCTTTGATGGAGGGAACACATCTATGACGTCTGGATGAGTTCACATCTTCAGGTACTGCTTCTGGTGAGTGATCCATAACCACCTTTCTCAGCTCAAGATGTAGGGACTTTTCTTCTGGATACCCACATCATTCCCCAGCTTCTCAGGCACTTTTCTTAGCTTAACATTAGACAATGGAGCTGCAGCAGAATGTTTGGAGATGCAGGCTTGTGCAAGGTGCAACACCTGGATTCTTGGTAAGAATAGAGGAAACCTGGATTTGGGGATCTTTCATCTGCAGCTGAAGTTGGTTTCTTCTGCAGCTGAGAACCAGCCTGCCTGAGTTATTGCTGCCTGCTGCCATGCTGCCACGTCTGCAGCCATCAGAGGCACTCTTGTTGGAGCCCCTTACAAAAATAGACCAGGCAGTGCTGGCAGGATGTTCTGTGCAGTGGTGCCAAGGCTCTGGAGCTGCTCTCTGCACCCACTGGCTCTGAAGTGGTCCAAATCTGGGGGTATTCCAGGCATGCCGCAAAAAACACCTGTTCAGGAAGGTCTTTGGAGGGAGTTTGGTGTTGGCTTCCTGAGCCTGGCAGCTGGTGCAAAGGAGCATTTTTCTAGGAGATAGGCCTGCTGAAGTCCTTCTGGAATAATTATTAACTGCTGGTAGGATTGTGTTGTAATATTAATTACGTGTCAAGGTGCCTGAAGCTTTGCATACTTAAAATAATCAACCAGTACATAACAGAAAGAGCCAAAGCCTGGGTGATAGTGGAAGGGAAGTTTTGCAGTGCTGTAAGAGTTGCTTTGCTCAGGATTTTGGAAAACTCTGGGGGGGAAAAATAATTTCTCAGCTCTGTCCATCACCCTCTATGCTGGAAAATGGGCATGAAATAGTATCGAAGCAGCTATCTAAGCAAAGAAGTGGGATGATGGATGCTGTGCCCTTTTCAAATGATAGTTTGCAAGGCATTTGAGGGTTGTTCTTCAGAGACCATTAAAAAAGAGCTTTGGAGGAGGAGAGACCTAAGTTGTGTGGCAGGCAGGATCAAGAAGGATGTGTGTGTGCTGCGTGGTGTCATAGAGCAGAACAATGCCAACCTTTTGAAACTAATTGCAGCAACTAACAGTTACTTACCCATATCTCTCTTGTATGTCTTAGGCAGCTACTACTTTGATATTTAATTGCCTTTAGAATCAGCTATGCAGATTATTGGGGGAGGGGGGAAAAGGGAATAATAGTTCCTGCGTGCTCAAACCAGAGATTTGGAGAGAAAGCATGAGATATGGAAATGAGTGGGTAAATGTTTGCGTGCTGTACAGGATGTGGCTGTTACTGGTGGGAACATTAGTGGCAGCAGAAGGAAAATGTGCCGTTGGATACTGCATGGCCAAGGCTTTGCCATGGTCTCTGTGCTCAGAGGAGATGTACGAGCCCTCTGTGAATCCTCCAGCTGTACCAGTATAGCAGTGCTTCAGAGGAGCAGCAGATGCACAGAGCTTATCTGGTTACATCTCAATAGAGCTCCTGCTCAATATTGATAGGAGCTTTGAAGCTATCCAGCCACCATGCATGAATGTTTCAGGGGTAAGATCCACTCTGAACACAGTGCTGAGCCACCCCAAGAAAGCAACCCCTCCTGCCTGCCAGCTCTTCTCTTCCAGATTCTACATTCTCTTTCTTCTGTCTTCTGCTGGTTGTATGCCTCACTGTACCACCAGTATTCAGCTGGAACATACAGATAGAGTTGTTTGCCTGAAAAAAAGAATGAGATTTTGCTCAATTCCCTTTCAGTGATATGACTAATTTTCAATACTTAATGGGGCTTGCAAGCCAAACTCAGAATACTATGCAGGTGGCCTGGTCTGACCACAACCAACAATAGCATATCTGGCTAACTTCAGTGTGTTTGCAGGAAGACATTCTTTCTGTCCTTGTGTCAGAATAAGAGAGATTCTCAATTGCAGTTGGAATTGCAGTCTTGTTGACTGTGGGATGGAAAACTGTTGGTTTCCCTATGACATCTCTACACTTGCCTGTGTCTTCTCTCATAACTGGACCTCCCATCTACCACTGCATTGTTCCACAGAGGATTAGGAGGTTTCCTCTTCATCTCTTCTCACCAGCATTGGTGAGGTGACTCTGTCTAGCAGCAGAGCCTCACTAAACCAGAGCACAATGCTTTTCTACAGTCCATGTATTACACTTGGACAACAAACTACCCTACCCTAAAATTACCCCTTTTGTCAGGGGGTGATATTAAACTTGTCTTTAATTTCTTTCAGAGCAGAACAGGCTCAATCATAGATGCTAGTAGCTGATTTATTGATTGATTGATTGACTGATTGATTTCCTGATGCTGCAGGCCACCGATTCAGATTACGAAGACGAGCTGCCAAAGCACTCCTTTGTGAACCACTACATGAGCGACCCCACCTACTACAACTCCTGGAAGCGGCAGCAGAAAGGGGTGAAGCACCCAGCATCCTACAGATACGAGGAGTGCGCTGCCGGCGAGACAGAACCCTATTTCCAGACTGTCATCACGACACAGAGCTCAGGAGGGGTCTACACCCCAACGGGACAGCCCGCGCCTGGCTCCCGGACTCCAGTGACAGGGTTCTCCTCCTTCGTCTGAGACGGGGCTGGAGGGTGCCGGTGGCGCTCGGGGGAACCCTGTCACAGTGACTGCGTGTGCGGCAGCGGGGCGGTGAACTCTGGGAAGCTTCTCTATCAGGGTAGACACGGATGGGAACACCCATGAGGCTGGGGTGGGAGGGTTATTTTGGTTTGGTTTTGGTTTGTTTTGGTTGGTTGGTTTGGGTTATTTTTCTTTCTGAAGACAATCAACTCTAAAAACATGGAGCTGAACCTTTGTTTTAAAAAAAAACCAAAAAGGTAAAAAAAAAAAAAAAACACAACAAAAAAAAGGAATTCTGAAAGTGATGATTTTAAACCACTTGTGAATAGTAGGGGTTTTATAACCACTTTTTGTAACACTGCTTCAGGAAGCAGCTCCCATGCCCTTCTCTTCCCTCTTTCTTTCTCTCCCCTGCTCCTCTCCCTCCATTCCCAAACAAGGAGGTGAATTCCCTAGATGCAATGGGTGGCTTTGTGATGTGATTGGAAGAGAAAACATAAAACCTCCCAGGCTCCTTTTTCTTCCTTTTTTGTCTACTCTTTTTCTTTTCCTTTGAATTTTTCCCTGTCATCAAGGTCAAGTAGGAAAACACAGAAAAGGGACAAGGTTTTATGTGAAAAGCAGACACCACCTCTCTCCTCTTATTGCTGCTCCTCACATTGGGAGCACTGGCTGATCCACTTAGGCTCAGATGTGTCACTGTGTCTGCTCTAGGCTCACTACTGGTGTATTTACACTGAATTGCTGACCTGCTTTTCCTTCTTGTTCAAATGGGACCTGCTGCATTCCTTAAATATTGCAAATCCACAGCCTTTGGAAAAGGAGATGGCTCACAAAAAGCACTGTAGACAGTGGTGGGTGAAGCAAGTGGGAAGAATCCAGCTGCAAGGTCAATTTATTTTTGGTGTGGTTCTAATCCTCCCTCGAGGGCTGCATATGCCATTTGAATTGATCATTTTTTAAAAGTCAAAGGACACAACCTAGCAAGGCAGAGGAATCTTTCAATTAAGATTGCAGTGACAAGCTGGAGAGCCTACTAATTGATGAGTGTTTTGATCATCAAAGTTATCCTGCCCTGTCAATAGGGGTTGAGCATCCTTTCTCACCCAGGCTCTGCCCTGCTCCTTACTGGTCTGCAAAAAGTCCAGGGTAGCTGCATTTGTTTGATTTTACTTTTTTTTAGTACAAAGACACATCACACAGTTTAGGTGAGTTTTGGTGTCCACAGGTGCCTTTTATTGATTCTTCAGCTTCATCTCTGGGAGAAGCAACAAAGTGTCTCCAAATAAAGCTAACCAGTTTTTTTCCCAAGCATTAGGGTCATGAATTACCTTCTGCACATTGATACTCTGCTTTGTGCACTTGAAGCTGCAGCCTTTGGAAAGAAGAGAGGGGATTTTAAGTTATTTGCCATCCTTTTGTAGAGCTCCCTTTTTGTTTTCTTCTGTTCTATCCTTTTCCTGAGTCAGGTTTAGCAGCAAGTTGTTTGCTTGCCAGGAAGTTGTCAGGGGTTTAAAGAGTGCAAGTCCAGCCCTTGGACCTAGCAACAGTCCTGGATCACCAGATGTTTTACTGCAAGGGTGTGAAAGGTGAATTTGGAAGTAGGCAAGTTCTTGCCACTTCCTCCCAGGTGGGTGTAGGTCAGCAAGGAAGATTGGTATCCTGCTGTTTGCTAACATCCTGTCAGGGCATGTGTGGGCACTGTTGCTACTGCAAATTGCCCCTTCCTCTCTGGAGGGATGTGGGATAGCTGTGGCACTGGATGATGGTGGCTTCCAGGCAGGTTGTTGAAACCGACCTGGTGGTGATTATGGTTGCTGCCTGTTCCTGCCTATGGGTGCTGGCAAGAAGTAGCCTGGTGGCACCTCACCCAGGCAGTTGAGGCCCAAGGACAAGCTCAGCCTTGCTGTCACATTTTGGTGCCCCTCAGAAAGAGCAAATGTTGTCAGAACTGCTTTTATTCTCTTTGGCACTGCCTCTGAGGACTGCTGCTCTTGGTGCAGACAGATTCTGGATAGCTTTGGCACTGGGTTGCTGTTCCTCTCCAAAGGCTCCAGAAAGAAAAAGTTCAAAACCAAAAACTTCAGTGGGTGTGTTTAAGGGCTTTTGAGTTTGGGTTAATGATCTACATCTCATTAGATGGCAAGGGATACACAAAGACATGGGTTTGAGCCCAAAACCCTGTGAGCCATCCCCCTCCCTGCACTTGAATAGGATGTGCGTGGGATGGGGAAGGGCTTCCAAAGAGGATGACGTGGAGCTTGCTGCAAGGAGGAATGCAAAGCAAACAAAAACCCCACTGCCTTCTGTGCACTTTGACTGTTCTCTCAAGCCATATGGACTTTGCTTTAATTGTCTGAACTGACAGAAATTTGTTTGCAGTCTGAGGTTTTTTTTGTTTCTTAGACAAAATTATCTACCTGGCTTCCTGGTTAGTTTCCTTTCTTCTTTGTTATTGCCTGCATCAGATAACATATTTTTAAACACCTTGTTTTATATACATGTGACATAGCAATGCAGTTGCTTTTGGGAGTTTTACTGGTGCTTATCCAACAGGTGTGAGAGGTAGTTGCTACAGGAGGAGCCTTTCAAGGACCACTGAGGACTTAGGGATATATACTAGAAACTGAATTGATCACCGAATATTTTGCTCCAAAAGAAAGCATAGTGCAAATAGCTCCATGCCTCCTGAATCCTGCCAGGGCTGGATTGGTGTAAGGTGCAGTTACTCCCTAGGGCTGACCTGATACCATATTGAGTGAAAAGGCAGGCAAACTATGGGGAATAGAGGAAATGGATGTTGTGGTCCCTGTCTCACTGGAGAGCAACATGGGGAGCAGCAGGATCTATTCAAAGGGAGGAAAAGAGGCTATTCTTTATTTTTTTCTCACAACCATCTGCAACCAAAAAGCCTGAGCCTGCTGAGAACCTGCTGAGTTGGCTGTATGGCCCTTTTCTTCTGATGGCTGCCAAAATAACAGGCTAGATGTGATTCCGTTAGGACCTGTTGCTCTGAACAAAGGTATTTCTGTTTCAGTCCAGTCCAAGCTATTGTCTGTCTTGGTTCTGTTTTGTTCAGGAGTTGGCTTTTCTTACATGTGAGTTTATTTTACTTAGGTAGAGCATGGAAGTGCATTGCCCTGCTCACCCCTAAGACCAGCATAGGATGTGTCTTCTGCTGCCCAGGTTCCTGTATAGCTACATGCATGATGCCTGTGCCTTCTGGTTAACATGCTGTACTTGTAAAATATGATTAATGGGTAGGTTTCATTTACCTCAGATATCAGGTAAATTGTTCTGCCTGGAAGGAAATACTCCATCAGTTAGCAAGAAAGCACTATTTCAGAGCTGTAATCTTTGGGAATTGCAGCCTTGAAATATGACTTTGAAACCGAAGTTGTCATGTTACAATAACTTCACCCATCAAATCCACTTCTGTTTCCATCTTCCTGTTTAGAACAGTCTTGGAAAATGAAAGCTTATGTTTAAAACAGCTTCTTAAGATATTTTATGTGTATTTATTTATTTACTTTCCTATGTTTCTCAGGTCTCTTGGTGGCTGTTCCTAAAAAATAAAACCAGCATCATGAAATGACCAAGGGAAATATTTCAGGAAATCTTTTAATAGGAGCTTGTTCTTCATGCACTAGCTATGGAAATACCCAATTTCCTGCAGGGAAAAAGTGCCCAAGTCTTCATCCCCTCTCCCAGGGCTGAGATGACACCAGGCACCACCACCAGCTGAGATGACACCAGCCACCATGGCCAGCGATGCTCCCAGCACTCCCATCAGCATCCAACCTCAGGTTGTCCTTGTCATAAATCATACTCAAAAGCACATGTAAGTGAAGCAGCTGCACTCTTCCAGCTCACTCAAAGTGGAGCATTTTATCCCCCAAAAGTCTGTATCACACATGGTGTGTCCCCCACCAGAGCCCACACCCTTGTGTGGAGCGTTTTCCATTCCCGTTGCTTAGTGCTTGGATGTTGGTGCAGGATGTTGGTGTTGGATGCTGCTCAGATGGGAGAGCAGAGGTGGAAGGGACAGGAGAGGGCAGTGTGTTGCTGTCTCTTTATCCCTACCCTGGGAGTCACCAGTGTGAAACCCTTCGTGGGGAGGGCAGGGAGAAGTGAGAGCTTAGGCAGCAAAGCATTCCATCAGCATTTGCTGAAGCAGTCACACTGTGGACAGTGAATCCCACTTTTGGAAGCTGTTGGCATTGCTGAAGAGAAGAAAAAAAGTCATGCAGGGAAAAAACCTAATCCATTAGCCCAGAGGACTTATTTTTTATCTCTTCATTTTGAGTGTTAAAGGCAGTGATGCTTTGCAGATGGGCCAAGATCTCATTTTTCCTGCTTCTACCCAGGTCTCTGCCAGAAGCTGCTGAAGCAATTGTTTAGAATAAATATCCAAGGCTGTCTTGACATGAGGATATATTTATTATCCTTGTCATTGCTTCCCTCCAGAAATCCATTGGGTCATCCAAAGATTATCCAATCTGCTCTCCAAAAAGGGAGGAGAGGTAGCTGTTCATGCATAGAGAGCACTGGTGTCTTCAGACTGGTTGTTTTCAGATAAGCAGGGCACCTTCTTTCAGAAAAATCCTTTTAGAAAAGCAAGTTATTGGGAAACTTCAAAAGAAAATAAACAAAACCCACAAGAAAGATAACCTTTGGCAGGGCCAGTAGAAATCCTGAAGTCCTAGAAACCTGTGACATGTAAGACTGAATATGATCCCAAGACCTCCTATCTTTGGTGATCTCTTTATCACCAGCAGCCAGAAGGGAGAATTCAAGGAGGGGTTATATCTGGAGAGGAAAAACCATCACAGCAAACAGCTTCATTCAACCTGGAGTTCCTGATAGTTCAGTCACATTTCTTAGGTTGGTTTTATAGGTTTTTGCCAGCATGTGTGGAGTCTGTCCATCATCGTGGTGTGAAGAGGTAGAGAATCATAGAATCATTTAGGTTGGAAAAAACCCTTGAGATCGTTGAGTCCAACCAGAAACCATCAAACCACATGTTGCTGTGCTCTTCACCCAAAGCCACATGCATGACAATGTGGTTGTACAGTATCCATTGAAACCTCCTTATGGAAAGCCACCCTTGAATTAGGAGCACATCCACCCCAAGACTGAACATGTTGGACTGGGCATGGGCCTTAAAAGGCTCCACCTGACAAGTCAGGCCTTCAGTTCTTTGTGTTGCTGCATTCTGTTTCTTCTCCCCCACAACTCCACCCCCAGCACTCCCAGACAAAGAAAGTTGATTTGTACTTTGTGAAGGTGTAAAGTTTGCTGCCACCAGCAGTAGAGAGCCACAGCTGATAAGCACAGGTGACACATGGGATAGATGAGGTATGTGTGAACAAGGGGTGAAATACTCTGACTCAGAATTTTATCTTCTCAAAGGTGCCACCTGCCCATTTTAAATGGCCCTGCAGCCTCGAGACTTGGCAGGAAACTTATTATTTTAATGCTGTTTGATCACTGTGCACTTTCTTGGGTCTTGAATGGCTGGATATAGAGACTGGAATGGGGTTACAGAGCTTTATATCAAAGTGTTCTCCCATGTATGTCCAATTCTCTAGATCTGGGATTGAAACCTTTCTTCTGCTAGTGTGACCTGGTGGTGTTCTACAGGTGGGACACCTAGGAAGTGCCACCAGAGCTCCCCCCTCAATGTCATTAAGCTCCTGGGCAGTGCTGGGATCTGTAAAGGTGCAGTGGGAGCTCTCGGGCAGCAGAAAGATGCAAGGACATGACACAATGGTGAGTTTGTAGCTGGTCACTTTGCCACTCTTTGGGTGGAGTCCATCCCCTGCCTTGGTAGCTGTTGGCAGGGCAGGGGTAGGGCCACCTTACACAGTTGTGTTTGAGTTACTCTTTGGTGTACTATGGTTATGGGATTGTTGCTTTTATTTCAGTGTCTCCTTGGGGATTTGCCCTGGATTTTTTTTGTTCCACACCTCTTGTTAGCCTCACCTTCACCACTCCACTATTTTATATGAGAAAGTTACTTCTTCTTTTGCAAACTTGCTTCTAATTAAAAGAACCCTTTTGGAAATGTGTGTGTCCTTGGAACATTTATTTTGGGGAGGGAAAAAAATATTTTCCAGCCTTTTCTGTTATTTTTGGCTTGAAAAAGCTTCTGAATGCCTTGCCAGTGTGCTCATGAATTAGCAGTCAAAATGTGACAGGGGCTGAAATTCTTTGCTGTTAGTTCTGGACTGTAAAATCTTATAATCCCCTGCTGCTCTTTAGCTAAAATAACATTCTTAAATAGTTTCCAGCCCAAATTCGATCAGCCTTAAATACTTTGTTATTTTGCAGTGATAACCTTCCTCCAGATCCTTAATACAGGAGACTCAAAACCCATTCAGAAATGGAAACCCAACACTGCTCTGTACACTTTTGTCCACTCACATATTCTGTTTGTCCTCTCCTGCACCATTGGAGCAGCCATTAATCAGTTCCCACAGCCCTGCTGATGCTGGGGAGGCTGGGCCAGATCCCAGCTGGTGGAAATCAGGACAGCTCTGTTCATCCAAGGTGATTGTTGGTGCTTTTCATCAGCTGAGCAAGCTGGCCTAGAGAAGTCAACTAAGCACAGTTAGGTAGGCTGCAGCTTTGATGGGAGAAGTGAGGGCAAGAAATCAATGTTTTCCAAGTGGGAGAGGAGGGTGGAAAACAATTCAACTGCTAAGGAAAGAACTTGTATTCTCCTGCTCCTGGAAAGGATATTATAAATAATGCAGTGTTGAATAAACACAGGCAGCCCTCTGTGGCTGGTAGCTTGTAATAACCCAGAGGTATCAATGTACCCATTCTGAAGATGAAAATCCTCACACTGTAGAGTTTTATGAATGAGACATTATTCTGCAGGATTGCCATGAGAAGCAGAAGTGGGGTTTTGGAGGCCATTCAGCTCCAAAGTGTATCCTCCTCCTGCTTCCAGCCCTTACTCTTCTCAGGGTGTGTTTCCTCCCCACATGTGTTTGTGGTTAGGATTGGAGCACAGACGGGAGTGGATGGGAAATCTGCCATGGCATTTGTAACCTAAACAATAGCAGAGAAAACAGATTGGCTTCCCAGCCTGAACAGCACCAGCAATGCCTTGACTGAGCTGAGTAATCTGGGCTTTCGTTACTGACCCTTTTCCTGCTATTTGTCTCATTTGTTTCCTCTTCTTCCCTCTGTGTTTTTACTCCAGGGTTATTTATTTTCCTCCTTGCTCCTTCTCTTTGCATTTATTTTTAAGCCTGCCTCTTGGTTTTTGAGGTTTGGGTTTTTCTGTCTCTCCTCCTCTTGCCTCACTAATTATTTTCATTTCAAACCTGCATTTCCCACAAAATGAAAAGCAGCTTTATCTGAACACATGTTTTTGTTGGGTTTCTGTTCACTTCCATTGTGTCCCAAGAAGAGAACTCCTTTTGCTTTGCTGTCTTGTTTCCCTGGAAATGCAGGTCACGTCCCTCTAAGCCAAGGCAAGGTGGCCACTGACTTCCTAGGCTGGTAGAGACCTTCACAGAGTAGGCAGTTGTCATGTTCATCACCCTTCAGTGGAGTTAGGATAAACCTAAATCAGGTGAGTGTGACATGTGAACTCATTCTGGGAGGCTTTACCAGACAAGTTTCTCAGCGGTGCTGGAAACCTGGTGAAGTCATTTGTCAGATCAGAGAACCTGCAGCTACCTATGGAGCAAACTGTGACAATAATCCATCAGAGGAAGAAGTGACCAATGGCCATGATGTCATCCAAAGGTACTTCCTGCACTGTGCACTTCCTAGGGAGTTCAGTGTCAGCCTGGTTCAAAGCAGCAGTGCACACAGTGGTGAAGCCATGGACGTGTTCTTCACCCTGAGCCTTGAGTTCATGCAAATGTTGGCACTTTGCACACTAACCAGGCTGTGCAGATAAGGCTAAAAAGCAAGTCTGAAAAAAAAACCCAACCCACAAACATTTAATCTAGCCTGGGGCCTCAAGCTGAGAGTGATAGAATGCCTTGCAAACACAGGTGACCTCACCACAGCCTCCTTTGGCAGGAGAAAAGGGAGGCACAGGTCAGCTTTGCCTGTGGGACTGGTATCGGTGTGCCCAGGTGGCCTTGGCTGCAAAAGTCCTCAGTGCAGGGTGAAGAAAACACATCTTTCTTACAAAACAGCAGGATGAGTTATTTTTGGGTCTCTATAAATTGTCTGTTTTCCAGCACTATCATTCTCACCCTACCAGGGGAACATGACTGACCTAATTAGAGTCAAATTCCAACAGTACAAGACTCCAGTTGTAAATACAAACTTAAAAAAAAAAAACTGGGTTATTTTTGTATGTAAGAACAAGTGCATCTGATTGGTATAAACACCCCAGAGGTGGGGGTGGGGCAGGGCAATTGAGGGTCATTGGAGAAGCTGAACTATGGAAAATGTGGGATGAAGGAGGACAGAATTCCAGACTAATTTATGAGACCGTGGCTTAATCTGCCAGGAGTCTGTATTGTCTGGGATTACATTTCAGGTAACCTGATGGAAATTAGGTAATGTTTTACCCACCCCCCCCCACGAAAGAAAAGACTACTAAAGGAAGGATTCAGCATTTCAGTCCTCCATCTAGCAAAAACCATCCAGGGTGATCGATGAAGACACTTTTATTGATCCATAGCTGTCACTGCACTACAGAAGAAATTCAAGAGGTGAGAAAAAGATACTCATTTCCAGTGAAGCCAGTAAGGGTTAATCCAACCAGTCAAACACCTGGCTTTAGTTGCTATAGAAAAATCCTGCTGGTGAGGCTGAGTGAGAAACCTCCAGTCATACTTGCTTGGATTCTTGGGAAGGTCTGTGCCCAAACGTGCTCAGGATGGCTCACATCCAGCACTCGCTGATAGGGAGTCAATGGCACAGAAGGACTCACAAGCCAAGCAACTTCTTCCCTACCCTGAGTCCATGCACAGGATGTGCCTGGAAAAAAAACCCACAACAAACAAGCAAAAACATAGCCCAGGCACCAGAGACAGAAACAATGGGCCAAATTCTGCCCTTGGGCAGTGATGCCACTCTGAGTGTTGGGCCTGGCTGAGCAGAAATCCTGTCTCTAAAATGGTTTACACCCACTGGGCTGGTTTTAACATGTGTCCTCGTGAGATAGGGTGTTTTGGAAGTAAGAGGGTTATTGCAGAAAGGGTTGTATGTCATATGTTTAAAGCTGATGTCTTCAGGGCTTGTGTCATGATTTCTGTTTTTTCTGGCTTGACTTCTGATTCGAAATGGCTCAGCAGGAATGGAGGTCATTGCAAATGTGGTAATGCCACTGTACTGTCTGGAAAGTGCTGGCTGCTTCATTAAGTGAGCCTGAGCTACCAGGTCTGAAAAGACAGACAGAAGGTCTGAAAAGACAGAGAAGTTCTTCTCTGGTACAATGGGAGCTGGGCAAAGAGAAGCTGTCAAAGCTGATGTCTGAGTGTGTGTGGAGTGCACCCAGCTCTGCCCCCTCTGTGGCTTGTGTAATTGGTTTTATGCTCTAACACTGGCTGGGGCTTATCATTTTCCATCCTTGCTTGGAAATTATAGAGGAGTGAAAAAGAGATGGGTTTCAGCTGTCAGTGCTTCAGGAGCATTCAGCAGTGTTGCTGGATGAAAGGAACAACGTGGTGGTTTTGCTCTGCAGAGGTCTCAGAAGTACCCAGGCGTGAAGCACTGTGTGGTTTCAGGCTTGGTGAGTAGGAAGGCAGAAACCAGTGCCAGCCCTCGGTCATTCCCTGGCTGCTGGAGCTCTTTAAGGAAGTTGTACATCTGGTGCTTTCCTATTTAGTCCTTTCAAGAGGCTCATTTGAGAGCAAGGTTTGTAGAGGAGAGCCAGAAATCGACAGCTTGTGATCCCATTTGTGGGACGAGAGGAACACGAGAAGAGAGTTGCTAAAGATGGGGCAATCAGGGAGTAAAAGCCTTGCACAAGGCTGACATTTTGCTGTGTTAAGTGTTACAACATGACTTATCCATAGCATGTGCAAGAAAGGAAAACCTTTGGGTCCACAATGGAGCAGCTAAAGAGAAAGCCAGAGATGCAGCAGAGCGTGAGTCTCCTGGAGGTGGTCTTCTCCCCCAGTGGTCTGCATCCGTGCAGGACTTCTCTCCCCTTGGCCTCGTTCAGTCCTGCCAGTGAGACACTGGTAAATCACCTCTTCTCTGGGAAGAACTCTCTGGTTTAGTGTTGTTTGTACCTCTCTTTCTCTGGGAGTTTTTACAAACAAGGGGTTTTCATTTGTCACTCTGCTCCTCTGGAGTTCTACAAGAGGTTTTATTTCATCTTCTATCAATTCAGTTGTCATTTCCCAGTTGCTCTAGTATGTATTGTCCCATTTTTATAGCTGTGACACTACCAATAACTACAACCAGATATCACAGCTCATATCCCTTTTTGTTTGTCTTAATCATGGTGATTATCAGCTTCTGATTCCCCTCATATCTGCTTTGCTTGGCCACCTGCACCCTCTCGGCACAGAGGAGAGGAGTTCAGGGTGCTGGCCGCAGCAGAAAGGTGCTGGGCTCCAGGTTAATAGTTACCCAAACACAGGGAAAGTATCTGATGGGTGAAAGCCTAGCACTGCTGTGATAAGGAGTGACAGACAGTGACTGAGTTAATATTGAACCAGGATTGTTGCTGGGGTGGTGTGGCAGGAACAAACACACCAGGAGCCACCTCAGTGCCGTGGACCACGTGGTGGGCAGTGAATGAGCATGGGAGGCATGTGGGTTCATGGCTTTGATGGTGTCCAGGACCACTACAGGAGACCCTGCTGTGGAGGAAGCAGGGATCACACTGAGTCATTGCTCCTCTCCCCAGAAGGGATGCTGCTGAGCCCAGCTGTGGGAGCCCTGCCCAGTCATAAAGGTTTCACCTCCAGAGCATTCCTCACCACAGGATCACAGTGAGGTTAGCAGAGTGTGTCACCACTGGGAAGAGAAGTGCTCCTGATGTGAAATAGGTCAGGGAGACAGTGTCACTGACCACTCCCCTCCCCAGGCTACATGACAGAGCACAGTGGGTTTGGTGGGGCTCTGCACCCTGTCTTCTTCTCTAGTGTCACCTCTAGATCAGTAAGTTGCTCCAACTCAAGCCTGTTTTGGACAAATGAGCAATTTCCTTGCATGTGAAGTTTCTGCACAGTTTATTTTGTTTTGGGGGGTTAACTAACACCCTGGTTCTCCTCTGAAGTCTGGCTCTGCTTAGGTTTCTGTCTGAGAGAGGAGAAAACACTGAACCACAAACCCACTTCCCGCTGAGAGATCACAAGGGTTGTTAGCAGAGGTTATTGGAAAATCAAAGGCTTTGTGGGAGGGAAGAAATACAGCTAATTCCAGCTGAGGAGCTGCCCCTTCCCTCCTGGACCCTAAACAGGAGTTGTGGGAGGGCAAGAGAAATGGGGATGGGAGGGGGAGGCACAGAGGAAGGTCTATCTCAGCAGACAGAAACCCCTTGGGAGCTGGGGGGGGATGACAGTGGCAGTTCCTTAGCCCTCCCAATTATAGCCATCAATAAAAGAGATCCATCTCTAGGAGAATTGAAATGCCAATGTAGGACCACCTTAGTACAGTGAATTAAGTACCAGTGTAACAAATTAGGTACTGGTATAACAAATGAGGTACTAGTACAATGAATTAGGTACAAGTCTAATGAATTAGGTAATTGATGGAGCATGCGTGCAGAGATTTATGTGATGTAAAATGATGTTTCCAGTCATACAGAGTTTCTTTGTTGTTTGCACTGTATATAAACTGCTGCTGTTAGAGCCAACAGGATGCTAGCTTTGAGATTTATTCCTAGCACTCATTTCTGCAGCACCAAAATAAAGCAAATCTCTTGACTGTGTATCTATTGGCTTTGCCAACTGGGTAAGGACCTTTGTGGGCTCCTTTCTTGGGACTACAGGGGCAGGTGGATGGGCTGAAAGAGGTGGATGCCCTTTGCTGTGGCTTCCTCCTGTACAAACTGTCCTTTCCACAGCTTCCAGTCTTGAGATTATGGGGCTGGGCATTTTATTGCTATCCCAATCCAGGGAGAAACCTGCCTGAGGGTTAAAGTTTGAGCAACTGAGCAAACAAGACAAGTCCTCTTTCACTGTCACGTGAGTGGCTGCAGATAAAGGTCAGGGGAGAAAAAAATTCAGAAACCCAAGACTACAGCTGGGCAGGAGGTTGGATGGTCTTGGCACAGCCTAAGGGGCATCACTGGACCTCCTGTCAAACTTTTCTTTTGTCACTTGGCTGTTCCCTCATCCTTTTCCCTAGACTCCTGGTCTTGTAAGTAGAGGCTGATCCTCCTGAGTGTCCAGGGAGCAGGAAAACCTCATACCTGCAGCTAAGAAGGGGCTGGGGCCATCATCCTTGGTAAGAAGTGGAAAAGTACATGAATTAGTGTCGAAAGCTCAATCTCAGTGCTCCCCTCAAGGCAGAGCCAAGGGTTGGTAAAGGGGAGCTGCAGGGCTTCCTGTGCCCTCCCCATGCAAGCTGGAAGGGAAGGGAAGGAGGAAGCTGGACTGAGCAAGGAGGGAAATAATTAACTTCTTGATTTTTATTTGGTGTTCTTAGGAGATCCAAAAGGAGAAGTAACTTCTGTGGGTTTAGCCGCAGCAAGGAGATAAGCCGCAAAGGGTAAAGGATGTCCTTGGGCTCTGCAAGCTGGGAGCAGGGCAGTGGGTGAGGTCGGTGTCTGCCCATGTGCTTGTGCCAGCAGAAGGCCCTGTTTAAACAGTTATGTTGGCAAAATGGCCCTTTTCTCTATGTCACTCAGGGGAGCTGTAGTGAGTTATACAGGCAAAAACTTAATTTTGCTGTTGTGATTGATGTCCCTGCTCTGCTGCTGTGGCTCTGCCACCTGAGCATCGCAGTAGGTCTTTGCAAAGGCAAACACAAGGGCAGGTCTCAGCTTGTGAACTTACTCCCTCTGAGACCTCTCTACAGCCACAGTTTTCTGAACTGGGGAACTCACTGAGGCCCCTGAGGGAAGACCTGGGGTGCCCAGGCACACCATGTTTGCCTAGGCTGGGCTGCAGCAACTTTCAGCCATCACCTTGTACCAAAATGTATCATGAGCTATCTTGTTCATCCTGAGTGATCCTGCACTTACTGCAGGAAGAGAATGTCCTCAGCAAGCCTCCTGTTGCTGGTCCATAATTTCAGCTTTCTCCAGGTGAGAGGAACCAGTTATTTAAGCTGTTTACTGTGCTCAGGATGAAGAATGTTCTCTTTTCATTGCATAAATGCATCTCACATGCTTTTTGCTTGGCAGGTGTGGGATAAGGCCCTTCCAAGCCTTCAAGGTGCTGAGCATTCCCAGGCCACAGCCTGGGCCATTTTGGGGAACTTTCCTGGGGTACCAGCATGTGAGTACCAGCAGCTGCTGCTCCTTAGCTGCTTTAGATTCTTACTTGCAGCTGGTGCTGTTTTCCCCATCATTTGAGCATCTCTTTCCTCTGCCTTTGATTCAGTCGACTGGAAATGATGCTTTCAGGTAGGGGAAGCTCTTTGGATCCACAGAGAACACAAAACTTCAGGTTGACCTGAATGAGCTGTGCTGTGTTTTTCAACTACTGTGTAATTTAAGTTATTAGTTTCTCTCTGGATTTCTACCTCCTTCCCAGCAGCTGAACTTCTCTTGGAAACAAAGGGGGAAAAAAACGTTGGAGAGATGCCTAAGACTGCTAATTTCTGAGAACTGCATGTTCCTTTCTGCTTTGTGTCATCCCCATGAGGAGGCTGAATTAGCCCCAGCAATGCCTCATCCAGCTACTTGCTGTTGGGTCAGCCTGAGACTAAGCCAGACAAATAGATTTCTAGATAAAACTCAGATATTATCAACTTACCAAACTTTATCAAATATCTAGGTGGTAGCTGGTCCCAGGTAACTGACTGCAAATGCAGAACAAAATGTACTGGCTCCAGTGAAAGAGGTGTTTTAGCCTGTGTATGGTGGGTTTACAGCATGCACATGATCCCTTAGTTGATGCATGGTGGGTACAATGTGTCCCATAAGTTTCATCCTTAGATGGAACACCAATTAAAGCCTTAATGGAAGCAAAACAAAACAAAAAAGCCCTCATCACTCCAGTTCAGTAACTGCAGTGGAAAATCTCATGAGGACAAGGCAGTAGCAGCTCAAACTTGTTGAGCTGAAGATAAAGGACACCTTGGGATCTAGTTCTGCCTGCTAACTGTGCTGGTGCTAAAGCTGTGTGCCCTGCCATACCTTGTCTGCATCACATTTTCAGCTCAGGTTGGCTAGTAGAAGTTGAAAGAGCTTGAAAGTTCTGGTTTGTTTTTTTTTTTTTAATCTCTGCTCTTTTTTCCCTCTAGTGCAAATGTCCCCTAAGTGTCTACATGACTTGTAAGAGCTAGCATGCACCCCCCAACCTCTGTCACTTCCACTGTGTCTATGGATGCACTCCACTGCCAGCTGTGACCTGCTTTGATTGCTCTTCACTGTTCATTTCTCCTTTTCTCTGCTGCAAGGACTCCTGAATTTTGATCAGAAGTGCTTTGAAAAGTGTGGCAGAATCTGGGGATGAGTTCCTTTCTGCAGAACAGAACTGCCTCTTTGGGGTTGCTCCTTGGCCCCAAAGTGGAATGGAAAAAGCTACCCTGTCACCATGTCTCAGCACTGTAATCCCAGCAGTGACAGTTTGGGAAAATCCAGGTTCACCACTAGGAAAGTCCCCAGTCATTTCTCCAAGGCTTCCCTCCTGTTGGGATTTCAGTACAGTGCAGGGCTGGGATGATGATGGTAGCCAGTTTGGGGGTCACTTGTTTCCATAAGCTTTGAAAATAACCTCCACTGCTTGGTGTCAAACTGAGCCTCATGCCTTTGAAGCTGCTTCCCTGTCTGTCTTGAGCAGAAAGCAAGCTGCAGGCTGCCACAGCGTTTTTCATCTTGCTCCCTGCTTCTCCCAGAGCTGGGGCACGAGCTACCTTTCAACCTGCCTCTCTGCTCCCTGCACAGAGCTGGTTTTGTGCAGGGGCTTCTTATCATGCTTCTACTGAGAACCTCTCAAACTGAAGCAAAATTGTTGCACAAGAAAATCTTAGGAGACTTCATGAAACCCAGCACATTTTTTTGGAAGATTAAATGTTCTCAAGCCTCTTGAAGGCAGCAGCTTCCCTCAGCTGTGGCCCAGGGCTCCCTGCCCCTTAACCCACACCATGGCTTTTAAGTTTTTCTGTCTTTGTTGATTGGAAAATGGAGGAGACAGAGGAGTTTTTCCCCTCTCATTGCCTCGTAGGCCAGGCAGGGAAATCTTTACCCCACAGGTAGGCTATTGGGTGTGGATTTACTGACTCCAGCTACCAGCTGAAGAAGCAGAGCTCAGACAGCCCAAGTGTAGGAGATCAATATCGTGGCAGAAGCTTCCTTCACACTGTGGAGTTCCTCCACACTGCTCTGGCAACTCTTTAATACCAAAGACCATTTCTAGAAGAGCTCATGCTCTCTGTGTTTGGCCCTTTTTTCCCTTTCTCCTGTTTTGCTACATAATAAACCAGTTTCAGCCTCATCCCTTCAGCTGTTTTGTCAGGGGGGACTCAGCTGCCCCAAACACTTTGGCCTCCAGAAGTCAACGTGCATGACTCTGGCTGCAGTCAAAGCAGGATACTTTTGCTCCAGCTGACCCTGAGCAATGGACTGACTGTGGCTTTCTCTTGGCTTAGTGTTTTTGATGGCAGGCAGCCTGCATTGGCTGTTTTGGACCCTGTCCTCATCAAAAACCTCCTGATGGAAGGGTGCTAAACCATTGCTATGCAATGCCAGGCAGGTATCTAGGCCCATGCTTCGCTCTGCAGGAGAGATCATGCAGCAGGGAAGAGTTTCTTCTTGGTTTCTGCTCTCCTCTGAGCCCTTCACCAAGCATTTGGTCTATGTTGTGCCCCAGTTTATTCATGGTACCAACAACAAAAGTCTGCTAGGGAAGGTGTAGGGGCCACTTTGGCTGGTTCATCAGGGCATCAGCCTGGATGTATCTTAGGGCTGATGTCATTTATGACTCCCACAACTTTGTTTCCATTTCTGTGTTTTTACTGGTTGAGGTAGAGCTAATAGGACTTTAGGGGCCAACTCAACACATCATGGGGTGGGGGTTTTTTGTGTTTCTGTCATGTGAAAAGGGGATAGAAATCTTAGCCTTCATCCATCTCCCTGTATAACTCTGTCCCTTTGGCTGTAACATCCTCTTTGTGCAGAACTTCCATCTGGATGGGTTCCTAGAGTTGGCCCATAATAAGGCAGAAGATGAGCAGTGGAAAAGGATTCCTACTGTGCTGTCTCCAGCCTTCACCAGTGGGAAGCTGAAGGAGGTAAAGCAGAGGCTACTGGCACTGTGCATCAATAGCTGCAGGAGGACTGGGCCATTTGTCAGTACCCTCAAATGGAGAAGTCTCCTTGTTTGTCAAGTCCACATCCATTAGACCCTGCCTTGTTGGGTGCATTTCCACTACATGGTGGCTGTCTGCCATCATGGAGGGAGAGTTAGGAGAAGGGTATGGGAGGTGAAAGGGCACATAAAGTAGTTCAAGCTGATGCTCTTGGCCTTATGATAAGTATTTTCTTCTTGCTAAGTACATCACTCAGACCATGGGCATCCATTTTCTGTGCACTCAGGAGCCATGTTCACTCCTAGCTGGGTGTGAGCTGCATGTGGATTTTGGGAGGAGGATCTACCTCAGTCATAGTCATATGAGCTCTGTGGACTGATTATTAAGGTGAGAGAAAGCAATGTCTGAGGTTCAGGAATGGCATCTTCCCCTTCCCTGCTCTTTCTCTACAAGCCAAAGCCTTGGCCAGTTGCAGATGGCAGTGTGGGATTGCCCAGGGAGGTGAAAGTCAACAGTGCCTTTTGCTTTGGTTTGCATTTCAGATGTTCCCTACCATTAATCACTATGGTGAAAAATTAGGAAGAACATTGAAAAGAAAGTGGCTAATGATTAATTCATGACCATGAAGGAGTGAGTAACTGTGTGGGGCTGACAGGAAAGAGTTTCTATTGAGTGTGGGGAAGGATCATTTTGGAGAGCCTTTTCCATGCTGCAGCACAGATCCCTTGTCAGCTGTGGAGGCAAACTTCATAGTAGTCATGTTCCTCAGTGGTGGGCTTGCTGTGCTCTGCTCAAATGGAATAACTGCCATGTCCTCTGTTTCATTGTACTGGGGATGCATTTTGAGGAAGGTGCAGGGTCCACTCCAGAAGCCTCCCAAGATGTGGTATTTTTGGATGTCATTTTTACAATTTCTTTTGCAGATGGAAATGAGAATAGAGTCTTTGTTACCCCAGACTTCAGGTCAGGGCTCTCCAGATACAGCCTAAGGCTTTGAGGCTGAGAAAAACTGGGAGATGAATGCAACTGGGGAAACTTGGGAAAATATAATGATAGTTACTGCCAAATCAGGACTGGACCTCCTATGTTAGGACTCTGACCTGAGTCCTTGATTAAAAGAGATCCCCTTTCTCAGGGGTTGTTCTTAGGTGAGCTCTTATTCACTGCTCTGACTGAGTTAATCCCATTCACTTTCTCTTCTCTATTTAACATTTTCAGAGCCTACAGCAAGGATGTGGTGACCAGTACTAATTTCAGTGTGCATACTGACCGCATCAGCAGCCTCAGTGATCCCTTTGTCACCAACCTCAACAAATAGACCCTGTGTTCATATTCTTGGGTATGACACATCTCCTGAATCCATGTCAGAGGTGGTGACCACATGTATTTAGCTCCCTCAGTAGCTTTGACCCATCTTTGCCATGCAGGAGATGCTCAGCACTTTGCAGGATTAGCTACACCCTAGCAGATCTGTGGAGGAGGTGCAGGCACTGAGATTTTCTCTGCTCTGTTCTCTGAGGCCTAAAGGGGAAGCACTGGAGAGGGGTTTGGGGTGTGAATCAAAGTCCCATGTTTGTAGCCATCCTGTTTCCACTCCAGGCTACTCCCACGTACACCACCACCATGACCATCACACAGATGGAGTGGTGTGAACAAACCCCTCCAGCTCTTCCCTGCCAGGGGCCAGACTGAGAGGGTCTGCAAGAAGATGGCAGAGATCAGCAGTGTGACTGTTCCAAGGGGCATGGTCATCATCCCAGCCTATGTGCTGCATCATGACCTGGGGTGCTGGCCAGAGCTGGAGGAGTCCAGGTGAGAGGTGAGGGTCAAGCAGGGGGAATAGCTGCACGCTCAACCTCAGCCCTGGGAGTGGAAATGGCAGTGCAAGTGAGGAATGCACCATTATAACATTTAAATAAGGCATTTATCATTGTCTGACATCTAGTCCCAGCATTACCGTGAGGGGAGTTTTATGATCTACATCCATAAACTGTGCATGGAATTTAATTAACTGCATTGGAGGGAGAGGCAGTGAGAGCAGCTCCCAGCAGCTGTGACACTGAGGGGTTTATGGCCAGATATTAAAACAAGAGCCATTGGGTGACTGGCACACTGCCGTGCAAATCAGCAGTGGAAGGGCAAAGATGGGTAGGAAATAAAACTTAATTTTTCTACCCAAGTTATGAAACAATCCTTGCTTAGGAGTCTCTGTCAGACCCTGTGAAATGAGGCAATAGCTCCAGGCAAACCTTGGAGACCCTGAGCCTGCTGGTCAGAGGTTGAGGGTTGGCCCAGAAGAGCAGGACCAGGTCTGTGCCTTTGCAACAGGAGATGAAATGCCCTTGGAAGCTCACCTTGGTGTGGAGGTGTGGTGACCTTTGTGACAAAACATGACAGCAGTACCAGGCAGAAGTTAGGGAGGGAAATGAGTGCTGCTGAAATCACCTATGGACCCCTATGGTCACCCTGTGTGGAAAGCAGAAGGAATCACACAAGCAGGAGTACTCTGGCAATGGGCATGTGACACCAGTTACTCCCAGTAGCTCCATCCTTACTCAAGTTAACAAACCAGGCATGGGTAGCTGGACAGGAACCCTTTAGCATCCACTTGCCCTGCTGGGAGTTCCTCAGGGGGATGTGCTGGTGTCCTGGTAGTGAGATACTTCACTGCTGTCTTAGCATGGCTGGGGTTTGTACCTAGACCTCGTGCACAGTGGGTGAAAAGCTTTCTGAAATGAAAACTAACTGATCACTAAGAAGTAATACTGAAAATGCTCAATGGCAAATTTCTCTGTGGAGTTGATTGTTCTTCCCTGTTTTTCATGATGAGGAGAGGAATGGCTGGCATGTCTCAAAAGCCACCCTGCCTTTAGTCACACAGGGGGAGGACATCTTTGTGTTTGCTCAGTCCTTTGATCTAAAGAGAGGATCTGAAGCTGTAGAACTGTGTGGTTTAGGGTTTGAAATCTGGGTTCAGTTTCTGAGCTGAGAGGGAGTTCTGAGAAAAAAAAAGGTAGTTATGAAATCCATTAGCATATTTGAGATTTTCCCTATTCCTCTGAGGCACCTGGAGATGCACAACCAACTCCAAGCATCAGGATAAAAGCAGAGGCATAAGGTGTCTATTGAGACAGAAATAAAGGACTTCACTGAGTTCTTCTAATACACACAGAAACACAAAAGGCTTTTGCCTTCCAAGACCCCTCATCACTTCAGATCTGAAAGCTGACACATCCTGTAACAGTAGCTTTTTCTAGCTTCATTTTTGGCTGTAATCAGGTTCAGTAAAGAGAACAAATTGTCTATTGACCCCTAGACCTTCCTGCCATCTGGGGCTGGCCACTAGAACTGCATAGGAATGAGGTTTGCTCTCCTTATCATGAAGGTGGCTGTGGTTGTCCTCTTGCAAAACTTCTTGTTCAGAACCTACAGAGGCACTCCAGTGAGGATATAGGATGATGTATTTCATTATCTGACCTTTAGTCCTAACTCAGATGATCCTGCACAGGCTCTTTTCCCTACCTCTCGGGACAAAGAGGGAACTCTCTCTCATGCCCATTAAATCCCTCTCTTCCCCAAGGAGTTCAGAGAGCACTAGCTTCAGGACCAGTGAGCCTTGGAACCTAGGAAACTTGTGTGTAAACTTGGGGTTTGCTATGTCATACAGATCAGGGAGGAAGATTTCACTACAGGTTAGAGAAGCATATGGGAATAACTGCATTCAAATCTTCTCAGTTAATTTGAATGGTTCACCACACTTACAGTTTTTTAAGCCTCTACAGAAGCAAATTTAATGTTGCTGGAATATGTCAGGCTGAAATCTCTGCAGTCCTCTGCCTCTTTCTGGGTACACTTAAACCATGGGGTGCTCACTCCCAAGTGATGCACTGCCAGCCTGTCTTGACCCACCTTAGGAAGACTGTGCTCCAGAGAGCAGAAGACTTATCTCCCCCAGCCCACCCAGCCTGCTCCAAAGCTGCACCTTGCAACACAAACACGGTTAGTATCTCTGAGAGATCCCAAGACACCAAAATTCATCTCTTGTGGGCCACTGTGCAGTCTCTAAAGGGTAACAACTTCCAAGCAAGCACACTCTGAGCTAAATTTGACGTGGCAACCCTCTCCTGTGGTGAGGCTGTGCAGGACCCCACCAGGCATGGGTTTTGCCTGGGATCCCCATGAACACCATGTGCATTGCTGATGGGTCAGGCCCTGCAGGACAGGGCTGTTTGACATAAAGTAAATGCAATGGCTGTTGGAAGTGATATGTCAAACAAACCCTCCTGAAAGCATGGCAGCTGCCTATGACTCAGAGGCAGGTAGCAATGTGTTTGGTGTTGGCTTCCAACCCTGACCTGGCTTTCTGGATTGACTGCCACCAAAGTCATTGCCATTATTGCATTTTGTTCACGAGGCAAGCTTGGAAATCAGAGCAGAGAGGTCAGCAAGTGTGTTCAAAGGACATTTATTGTAAGAAACAGAAAAATCCTTATTAAATTATTACTTGGCACGGGTGCTCAGCTGGAATCTCTGCAGATTCAGATTGCAACTCAACTAGTAACCTGGAGGTGAAAGACTGTAATAGTCCATTAACAATGCAGTGACCTATCCACCCTCCCCCAAGCCTAATGACATTTTTCTGGTCCTCTGCAATCCATAAAATTGATTCTTTTCATAACTGCCTTTAATTAAAAGGAGACAAGTTAAATATGTATTGTATTATTGGTGCCCATAGGTTTATGGGGCCCTCTCAGACCATTTTTCTACAGAAGATGTCATGTACATCAGACCAGAGCAGGAGGGAAAAATTCATGCCAGGACATCCCTTTGGAATATGTATGTGGAAGATGCAGCTTCCTCTCACTCCTCCACTGATGGCACACTGGGCTCTGAGCCACATTGCTTAGATTTCCTGAAACAAAGCTTCCTGGGATATGGGGATTTTAATATGCAGCTTGCTGTTCCAGGGATGTATTACCCTTGTCCTGGTGTGGAGGAGAGGTGGGATAGGAGCAGCATTGAACTGGTGGAGAAGACCTGGTAAACATTGTTTCCTCCCCTACAAGATAACTCCCTCCAACCCCAAGTTTAAATGTTCTTCTATTGACATTTCCAGCCCACCCCAGGGGAGCCCATCACTTCTCTGTGTGAGGATGGTTTTTCTTTGGTACTCAGTCTGAGCAGCAATCTTAGTTTCACTCTTCCTGGAGAGCTTATTGCTCCTCCAGCTCCCATTACAACCTAGCTCCCCTTAGTGCATTCAACACAATGACACTGCCTGCCCCTCCTTAGCTGTGCTTCCCTACATGGGTTTTGGCTGCTTCTCCCTCCACGTGCAGCCTGTTGATCAGTGCAGCTCTTCCTACCATGCCATGTGAAAGCCAGAATTCACTAACCAGTTTATTCAAGAGCTGAGGGCTATTAAATCCCAGCTCCTAGCTGTTCTGCATGAGCAATAGTAACAGTCCTACTGTAAGTACACCTGTAAGGTAGGAAATAATATTGGAAACCAGGGGTGGCTGAGATGTATGTGGGCTGTAGAGGTTCTGTTGGTGTCATCAGTGTCCTTTCTCCTAGCTTACACAATCTCTTTGGTTTTTTCCTCCTGCTCAAGATCCCACTGGTTCTGGACGTGAAAGGTTTCATGCAACTGAAGCAGCTCATCGTCCTGAGGATGGTCCCTAGAGCCCATGCTGGTGTGGAGAAGTGAAGGAATAAGGAACAGATCAGGGACTCTTGTTTGATGGTGCCTCTTCTAACTCTTGAGAGAAGACCCAGGTTGATGTGTGCACTGTAGAAATGTCAGTGGCGTGAATCCCCGTGTCACAACCAGGACAGGAGAGGTTTGGCCCAGCTCAGGGAATGAAATCTCCTCAGCCTCATCCTGATGAAAGTGAGCCCCAGATCCTGCTGTCCCCGATCACAATAGGCATTTTGCAAGACCATTTGCACTCAAGTTATTTGGACATTTTTCTTCTCTCTCCCTCTGAAGAGGCACTTTTCTAAGCAATTTGATTCCAGGCACTGTCAGTCTTTTCTGGCAGTGTAATTTAAATCAAGATAGGGAGAGCAAATTGCACATAGTTAAGTAATGCTGCCATTGCTCCTGTTCCTACTGCCTGCTGGGTGACTCTGTTTGTCTGCTGGTTTTAGTCTCCTGGGAATGCAGAGTTGTCCAGGGCTATTTCCTCAGCTGTGTGCTGTGACCCTGACAAGTGTTAAAATGGTCTCATCCTTGCAGGAGCGAACGCCTGCGGCATATTTTCTGATGCTGATTTATTTAGATTCTCTTATGATTTTAGATGGCTTTTGCATGATTCAGAGTGCAGATGAGTTAACAGGAGGAACCCAGAGACAAGCAGTTCCCCCTAATGAATGAAGGTTTGTAGAGTGGGACAGAAGTGCCCCTCATTGTGTTTCCCCATTGTTTGCTTATTTTACCAGGGGTGTGCAGTCATCTCCCATAGATGGGCTTGTCAACACAGATGCTGTCCCTACTGCTGTCAGAGAGCCATTAAGGTTGGAAGAGACCTCTAAGATCACCAGTTCCAAATGTTGACCTATCACCACCACCATGTCCACTAAACCATGTTACTAAGCATGACACCTTTTAGCCTCTGATTTGTATTAGGCCACTGTAAGACCAACTTTACTGAATTAATAATGATGCAAGGTGCAGCTCTGAGAGCCTGCAGATGACCTGGAGAACCCTAGTCTAGCAAAAAGATGCTGCCTTTGGCTGTTGAGAGCTAGAAAGTCTTGCTAGGCCTTGTCATTTTTTTAAACTCTAGAAGACCTGGACACTCACAATTAGTATTGTTCCTCAAGAAAGTGCTAGTGGAGGGCTAACTGCAATAAAAAGCTCACTTAACTCTTCTGTAACCAACTGGTGCTTCTGCTTTTTTCTCCATATAGGAGTGAATCCATCTGTAGGTCTCACAAGCCATTGGCCAGACAGCAATGTGGTCCCATCGCCTCTCCCAGCTTCCTCACTTCTTCTGTGGGACCCTCAAGAATCCTCAAAAATCAGTGCCAAAGAGTGGAGATAGAATTTCTCTTTTGGAAGAATTCATCCTTCCACTGTCACCTTGTAGCACGACAAATTACAGAGGATATGGCCTTTCTAGTCTCAGTCAAGCACTTGTCTTTCTGTGAAAGCAGGAGTGTTTGATTCCAGCATCTGCTTATGCAGTCATGAGACCAACCGACCTCATGGCAGGGTTCTAAGTGCTCTCCATGCTCTCTCCTGAGCACCTCATGGACCCCCTTTGCTGTACCCTTCCACATGAGGATGTCTTCTGCTTCCAAGCTGTCAAACTTTGGCGCTGGGTGAAATACTTGCATGTGTATATATGCCCAGCCCAGTCACTGCTATACACAATGCTGCTTGGATTCCTGGGAGTTGAAAACTCATTATATCCTGAATTAATCCCTCTTTGTCTCATCAGTAGAAAGAGCTGCTTCTGCAAATGCAGAGTCCAAAATATATGACTGAGCAGAGTCATTGCTGGTGTGAATGGGTTCCTATTGAAAAATTGGGCTTAGGAGCTTTATTCACTACATAGTAGGTTTTACATTCCTTTTAGATTCTTTTATATATATAGAGAGAGATACATTACTCATATATTATTATATACACTTTTAATGCTTTCTTTATATATATTTTAGACATTGAGTAGAAAACCCCAAGGAGACATAATAACCTTTCTGCAGCAGATTCAATTCCCCAGTGAAAGACACCCTTGACTGGAAGTGTAGGGGAAGAGTGAGGCTGCTTCTCTAGAGAGCCCCTGATGAGCCGGGTGAGAGGGTTAGATAATTCCCAGCAGCTCAGGCAGCCACAGCTTCCCCTGCTGCCTTCCTGCCCTGCAGTAGTGCAGCTCCCTTCTGCCACCAAGGTACAAAAGTGACAATTTGTCTTTGCTTTCACCTGCTGCCATCCCCTTTGTGGAAGCCATGGCACTGTGTTTGAGTGTGATGGCACATCTCAGGGAACAACGACAAAACATAGGAGTCAGGCTCCCGGAGAGCAAACAGCTGCAAAGTGTCTGCTGCACCACAGCAGTTCATCAAAAGGGGCATGGAAAATCCTCAGGTCTCTGCCTTGAGAGGTGACCAAGAAGATGAGGGTGACAAAGTCCCCCACACTGTGACAGGTCAGGGATGAATTAATGACCTTGCTGGAGTAAAGGTCGTAGCATGCCTGGTGGCAGCAAGGGAAGGGGTTTGCCTCCTCACTCCATGCCTGCATTGGAATTAATCACTCACATACAAATGTCAACACTAGGGAAAACATCCTTCAGGATAATCTCTCTCACAAAGCTGCTTAACATTTTTAGTAATATACAGTTCCCTTGCAGGTGTCAAAGAATTTCAGCCTCTCTTACCTCTGTTCAAAGGCATCTTCAGCTGCTGGCACCCCGTGCCAATAAAGCAGGCACCAATGTACCTTGGAGAGACCAAGAAGTGAAAGAACAGCACTGCTTTGCCTCCTGGTACCTGCAGGGGACAAAACCATGCTGAGGTGTGCCGAGTTTCATCTTCATTGTACTGAACTTGGTTGTGCTTAAGAGCAGAAAGTGCACACTTTTGCCAGTTCCCACTTGTTGTAGAGGGAGGGTTTGTTGTTCTTAAAGCAGGTTTGCCATCCTTAGAGGGAGGGATTGCCATCCTTAGAGGGAGTTTTGCCATCAGGTTTTGGCTTTGTGGAGTGCCTGAGGAGGACCTTGCAGTGGGGAATCCCTTGGATGCAGAGAGTTTTCCAGCAGGCACAGTGCACAAGTCACTTTTTTTGCTTTATTCCAGACTGAGCAGTTATTTGGGGGTTGTCCTGTGTGAACCCTTTGTGGTTGGATTTCCAGAGGTAATGAACATGCACCACTACCCTGTAGCTAGAGAGAAATGGAGCTGTGCTCTTCAAAAACTGTGTGCCTCAGTTTACCTGCAGGTAATTTGTTATTATTATTATTTGCAGCTAGGCAATAGTGAGCTTTGGTATGTGTCCACCTTTTGCCATGCTTTGATTCAGATCACAGCAAGGTCACAGCCTGAGCAAATGGGTTTCCTTTTGGATGACACTGAAGCAGAAGTGCTTTAGGAGCTTATCTAACATGTTCCAGCTGCTGACAGCTTGAAGCAAGTCCTTTACTCCCCTTGAAAAACATATAGGATGAATACAGAGGCTTCAGCATCAACTCCTTTGCTCTGTGTATCCCCCTGTATAGTGCAAACATAGCTTCAGCTCTGTGTATCCCCCTGTATAATGCAAATATAACCTAAGCTTAGCAACAGCTCCTTCTGGAAGGATAGTCTACCAGCAAGCTGCATCATTCATACCTGGCCCCATTGACTTGTTTAGCCCCATTTAGGCTTGTTCCCAGTGAGAGCACCCACTTGCTTGTAACATGGTGCTCACACATTGAAGTGGTATCACTGCCAGGCTTCAAGTTCCCCGTTGCTGTGTGAGCTGGTAAGCAGGAGGTGCCCAGGTTGGTCCCAGTTAGAGTGGTCATGCAATTTGTAAGATGCTTGAAGCTTTCCTGGCCCTGACCCAGTCTTGGATGGAAGTTGTCCATATTATTGTTGCTGGTGCTGTACTGGACCTGCTACTGAAGAGAGACAGCCCTCTGGACACCCTTATTGAATGCTCAATTTGGTTAAAATCAATGGAATAGTCAGCCCAGACAGTCTGCCCAAAGGTCAGGAAGCAGTGATTTTTTTCTTGCAGCAGCTTTGGTCCTGAGCTGTTGTTTTAATCTGTGGATTGCAAGCAAAAGCACTTCTGCAGGTAGGTTATAAAGTGTTATGACTGCTGGTTTTAAGCTGACAAGCTAATGTAACAAGTGCATAACGAGGTCTCCTAAAATAGAGAGGTAAATTCTTTGCAGCAGTCATTTCATGGACAACTCAAAAATGAGCTGCTGGTGGACACAGCACAGGTTTAACTGGCATCCTGCAAGGCAAAATGCAAAAGAGCCTCAAAGAGGAGCCCACCAACATGAAAGAGGTGGAGGATGCCAGGAGAAGGGGATGCTGGACTATGGGACAGGACAAGGTGGGTAGAACCCCTTGTTCTCATTCCAAATTTCATCCTCCCCAGCCCCTCCCCATCTGTCTGTCCCACAGAGACATCTCTGTGGCTCTTCAGTCCTGCATATGCCAGCAGCAGTCATCTGCAGAGTGAGAGAGCACAACAAGGGGAGGACCCATCTTTACCCCTCTCATCACTCAGGCACACGTAAGCTCTCAGCTGGACACACAACATAGTGTGGACTGAATTTGCAGAAACACTTTGATGTTTCGTTTTTAAGCCCAGTGATCTAAGCCCCATAGAGCTAAGGTAAACAGCTATGATGCTGCTTTGGTGTGTTCAAGGTTTTGAGTCAAGCAGCAGCCACTTAAGCATGCTTTTAATGTTCATATCATTTAAATGTCATATGTCAAACTGATGTTACTTCCAGTGAGGGCAAATAGAAGTTTATTCCCCTTGCAGCTGGCCAGCAGTCTGACATTCATTATTGAAGCCTTGCAGCTTCCAGGGCTGAAGCTACCTGTAGGAGTGTGTCTATCAAAGGCTTCCACCTTGGAAGGGTTATTCCCTGTAATATCAGCTCATACATTTTAGTTCAGGTTCATTTTACAGCTGCCTAGGTCTGCAGTTGTTTTTTCCTATGCCTGGGCAAGGTCAGGCATTGTTTTTTCCCATTCCCTGCAAATTATGTCATCACCTCATTTCTTATGGCTTCACACTCGCTGTCACTGTTCCCCCAAGGTTTATGATGTGCATGTTCCTCTTCTTGGTCTCATGGCTGTGGGCAGGGGCCAGCCCACAGGACCATGGTGCTGATGGCCTGACCGTGACATTTTGGTGCAGCTCAAGCACTCCTAACTCCAGCACTGAAAATTCTGTTTCTGGAGAGTAAGTTTATGCATGAAATACCTGATATTATGCAGCTTATTGGGCATTAAAATGTTCAGTTGGCTGCAGAGGAGTTTACAGAAGGAACAAAAAAAACCCACAACACAAAAGACAACAGAGATGATCAGATTAGGCATTGCCCTGAACACAGAGCAATTTACACCTGTACCAAGAGTCTGCAGAGTTATATTGAATCAGACCTGGAGCATTTTACAGCCACTTTGCAGGAGCATAAATGATAACATAAGGTGCAAAGGAAACAGCCAGCCCGACAATTACAGGGCGTCTTCACACGCCTTATTAATCCTCATTACAGCCCTCTGTGCTGAGACTCTGCATCTTCCCTTCCCCGACAAGGGCTGGGGAGGCTGTGGAGCTAATTTAGCCACCTGCCAAATTTGCAGTGGCTGACTGCTGGTATCGACGTGTCCTTGGTCCTGAGGAGCTGGATGCTCCTTCGCCGGTGTCTGAGACGCATCTTGCTAAATTACAGTGATGGACCTCACAGCTGCCTCCAGTCCTACCAGGCTTCTGAGCAATGTCTGATGTTATGCTCAGCTATACGTAGGTCTTTTTGTTGGGTTTTTTCTTTCCCCTAAGCTTACCTCCACAGGTATCTCAGGAAGGGAGGGTGATGTTCATCTGAAAGACCAGGAGCCCAGTTCCATGCCTATGCTGATACACCCATGAACCAGGATGTTGTGAGTGCCCGCAGTGTCATAAGCCTCAGGATGTAAGGAAATGGGCTAAAAAAAAAAGGCTTATTCAGCCTCTCTGGGAGTAGTGAGAGGCTGGAAGCACTGCCAGCACTTGTCTGAGCCGTGCCTGTGCACTCAGGTTAATGACCCAATATACAGCTGCTGGCATCGCTCTGGATCTGCACTAACATTTCACAAGCGCTGCGATTGTTTGCTGTAGATCTCACATTTATGTCTAAAGCTCCTTAAAAGTCAGCAGCTACCTGATGTTTGTCAGCACTCCCAGAGCTCTCACCCAGCTTCCCACCTGGAACCTCTCACTTAAAAGCTGATAGAGGTGAACATTTCCTGCTGGAGATGACAAGAAAGACCTGCTGAACATTGAGCTATGCAGGCAGGAGACAGCCTGAAGAGTTAGACTGGTTGTACACGGTTGGGAGATTGGCTGTCTGATGTCTAATGTTCTTTCTGGGAATCTTATTAATGTTATCTTATTATTTCATAATAGATATAACCCATGTGCTAGTGCTGGCAGGCTGTAATTGGGCCTTGCCAGGGAATTACTCAAATTTTTCATTCTTGAAGGAATGAAGAGTGTATTCTGTTACTCTAACGACC
This sequence comes from Galbula dea, assembly GCA_013399015.1. NCBI lineage: Eukaryota > Metazoa > Chordata > Aves > Piciformes > Galbulidae > Galbula > Galbula dea. The sequence goes on along the minus strand of VWZX01009189.1, from coordinate 57,394 downwards.
TCGTCTGTGTGCATTCCATTCACTTGATATGTCTCACTCATGAAGTATTACAACTAGAGCAACAATTTCTCACTCAAAGTAAGCGTCAGGATGTCTCAGACTAGATGTTCTCCTCTCCAGATGCTGAATGGATGCTTTCTCCTTCAGCAGCTGCAGACTCACCCAAAGGTGGGTTGTTTTGCAAAACACATTTTGCTGATGGTGGTGTCCATCTTTCCTCCCCTCTCAGTGTCTTAGGGTGCTACAGGAGGCACGCAGCTCTTTGCAAAGTGGGGGGGAAATATTCCTTATCTGCTGCTGCTTTGTAAATCCTGCCTATTTATTAATCCTTGTTTGGACCTTAGGCCTTTTGAAGTGGCTTGTAGAACACCACAAGGGGTAGAGTGTCTTCCCAAGTTCTTGAGGGGCTTTCTAACTCTCCGCAGGGTATAAGTGATAGTCTCAGCCATGGAGAACCTTCTTCCTCACACTTTAATTACTCTCCTTTGTGTTTGTATCAAAGCACAAGCAACACATCCTCATCAATAAAAGCCTTTTCTAATTCTTCTCTATCCTCCCCAGAGGAGAGGAGTCCTTAGAGCCCTGTGGAACCTCGAGCAGCCCTTTAATTCCTCCTGCTTTTCGTCCTCACCACTGCTCGGGGGCTGCTGTTCTAGCAGCCGTGGTGGATGTGAAAAATGCTGCTCCTTAATCAAGCAGAGCGGTGGTTGCTGAGTGACACAAAGCATTACCTGCCCAGGGGGACCCAGCACACTGGGGCTGTTTCTGCAGCGTTATCAGAAATGTTTCCATGCATTTGTTTGTAAAATGTCTTTATCCAGCCAGGAGAAATGTCCCTTGAAGTCAACTAAGCAAATAAATAAATAACAAAGACATCATGGCAGGAAGGAAAAAAAAAAAAGAGAAAAAGGAAAAAAAAAAGTTTCTAGAGGGAAATCAGTGATGGATTGAAAGCGATTTGAGGCTGCTGGGTTGTACAACTCGCTGCACAATGTGACAGGAGAGAGTCCTCACCATGCTGCTTCCTGGTCTTCCATTTTAAATGAAGTCCTAAAAATGCTGATTTCAAAAGGCTGAAGAAACAAAATGAAATAGCCTAATGGAGACCTTCTGAACTTCTTTCAAAATGCATTTGCTGGTAGCTGTGTCAAAATGAACCTCTTTGAACAAGGTGCAGGAGGGATGCTGGAGCTAGTAGAAGTTTTTCAGCGTGGTCATGCTTGAATCTGGGCAAAAAGAGGAATGATTTCACTTTTCACATATAATAGTAGCAAAAAACCAGGAATCCTGACCTGGAATTTGCCCTTGCTTTCTGAGAGCATCCCTGAGTGGTCTCTGGAGATGGGAGGAAAATGTTGATCAATACCACTGTTGGTGAAAAAAAACACAGGCATTGTGATTGCTTCTTAAAGCATCCAAGGATAGCAACTGATGCAATAAAGCAGAAATCCACTTTTGCTGCCAGAGGACAATGTTTCCTACTTCAGACCAAGCCTGGGGGGAGAACATACTACCCATAGCAGAGCGATCCATGACCTTGAAGCACTGGTGCATCTGAAAAGCCACCTCAGAAATGCAGCAGACCTGGCTGCTTCCAAAGGTGGATTCCCAGCCACTGCAAGGGGTCTAATATCATCTAGGGACATGCATGGGACTTGGATACTGTTTGTGAGTAAATTCATCAGCTTTTTCCATTATTTATCCCATTGGTTTGACCAAAGGAATCACAGGATTGAAAGACAATTATTAGTTCCCTGCCCAGCCAGCTTCTTATTTTGACTCATTCTGTTCTTGTCACTTTGAGTGAACTAAATAATTAATCACATTACTGAAAATAATTAGGGCTAATATCACCCAGATTACACTAGCCAGTTCTAACAATAATGTTGGTAAAAACATCTAAATAATCTGCTATTCAACTATAGTCTGGCTTGTTTAGTGATGTATAGATTTGGGGCTTCCTCTCACTCCAAGTTTTGGCCAGCTACATTGATTAAATGAGAACTTTTTATAGCTAGTGTTCAAATTATCAAATACTTGCCTAAAGCAATCCCATTGATCAAGTGTATCATTTGTAATACAAATGTTTTTATTAGGAGGCTTTGTTCAAGATAAATGAAGGATCAAATTAACTGGAGATTGGATTGAGTAGAAAATGCTGCAGCTGGATAATTTCAAGCACTGAGGCTAAACATTTCTTTGAAATGATGAGAAGTCATCAACTAAGTCTTAATATAAACCACGCACACACAGAGGCATCTCTGCATTGATTCCTTTCATTGCTGTGGCATGCTTTATACAAAACATATTTGGGGGTTGTGGGATAGGTTGCAAACCCATCACCTCGCTTCATCTAAAGCAGGCTGAGTTTTCATTCTGCCCAAAATTAGGTTTGCTATCAAAATACCAACATGCACCAAACCTCTCTTCCCACTCCCTCATTTTTCATCCACGTTGTGCTGCCTCTATTACCACCCAGTAAAACTCTCTGTGCAGCTCTTCCCTTAACCCAAACAATTCCTTTGCATCCAGAATGGGTCAATCATTTTCCTCTTTTTAGGAAGGAAAAACATTAGAAGAGAGGCAGCATTAATATTCAAGTATTTAACTATTCAAGCATTTGTGGTAGCACAGCAGAGTCTGAATGTGATTGAGAGTTTATCCATGGCCAGGCAGTAGAAAATGACCATGTGTGTGAAATGTAGTTAACTTTGTATATTTTTTTATATATATGTATGCATTTTAATACAGTATGAATTAGAAAAGCTATTTGGGATTATATGTTTTTGGCTGTCATGTAGAGCTGTAGATAATAAGTAGCTGCTTTCTGGAATAAGTCTCCCTTCTCTACATCCTGCTCCCAAAGCAACATGTAAAGTGTTTGCTGATACAGGAATTACAGATGTTGGAGGAGCAGCTATAAAACCTCTCAAGATTTACATCTCCTCAGTGAGGTTTCTCTGTAGACTGACTGCACAGGGAGAGGTTTTACAGGCATTCAGGATTGTTTTGAATGTACCTCCAGAGGCATTTGCAATAATCAAAGGAAATCCCTTGAAGGCCATCAGATAAAACACACAGAGTTAGGAAGGGAGCACGGAGGTCAGTCAGTCCCCGTGGACAACCTATTTTTGGCTTATTCAGGGACACCAGGCCAAGTTCCCAACTTGTACCGAGTGCTGGCTTCGTGAAGATCTCCAGATGCTTGCAGCCTCACCCCAGCTTCAGGTTGGTCTGGCTTACAGCATGAAAAAGATGTAAATCTCCTAAAACTGCTAGGTTTCTTCTTAATTTGGGGCAGAGAGGAAAAGTCAGCTCTTATACCTGGGTCTAACCACTCCTCGTGCCTGTCCCAGTGCTCCATCAATGTGCCAGCCTGGTGCTCAAGCAATGAGCTAAGCAGCACAGCTCTAAGGGAGAAGTATTGCTTTATTCACTACTTCAGTGAAAGAAGTAATGAGCCCAGATGGAATTACAGGTGGTAATGAAAACCAGAGGTTTTTTTTTCTCAGATACCATTTGTGATCACTTCAGCTACATGTATATGTATATATGCACACATACTTATATGTATGCAGGCACCTCATGCATGTAACATGTATACCTGACAAACACACAAAGGATTACTTATATATATGTTTGTCATGTTACATCTATATTTTGGAGCTGCAGGCTCTGGGTTGTGAGGGTTTGTATTTTGCTTTTATGCTGTGGCCAATAATAATGGCTTATTGCCTTCATCGTAAGGTTTAAAACCTGAGATCATTACCTTTGCTGAAGGAGGCTAAAACTCCACTTTGGAAAACTGCAGTGTATTGGTGAGAGGTGTATTTTCTCCAGAAGACATACAGCCATTGTAATAAAAACAAGCAAACAATAAAATTTATGAGTTATATTTAAAGAGATGAGGAGTGAGAGCAGCCTAACCCCTCTCTGCTGTAGCCAAGGCTGCAGCACAAGGACATTGCTGCTGCCTGCCCAGGAAACTGAGGAGGGAAAGCAACGCCGTGGATTGATAATGGGGAACTGGGTACGAGTCAAGCAATTTAATTTCTATAGGGAACCCAGTGATTGAAAGCAGCACTAATGCTGATTAATCCCCCTCCCTCTTTTCTGTCTCCTAATTTCTTGCAGCTCGGTGCTTTTTCTTCCTTTCAGCTGATCTCCACTGTGTGTGAGGCAGGGCACACTCAGAACGCATGGAAAACCTGCAGCTTACAGTGCTGCCTCGTTTAGCCTGTATTGCAGTTTATACCACTGTCTTTATAATTCTAAATCAACTTCTATAGCTCATTTAATTACTATTTTAGTGCTTTACCACAAGAAAATCTAGATTTTTTTCAACAAACTTTCAGGGCTGAGTCTTTTTGCAGGTGAGATTTTGCAGTCTTGCATCCCTGTTTGGCTGCTGGGGCTGTTCTCAAAGGACAGGATCTGATGGGATATATGTTCTCTCCTGCCTCTTTTCTTGGTCTGGTTGCAAGTACAAGGACAGATAAAATCAAAGGGAAGCTAAGTTCATGCTCCTCATAACTGTCCTCATTTCAGGACAGCTGACCCCACTTGATGTCACCAGGAATTTTTGGTTTGGTTTGGTACATAATCTGACTTCTAGGGCAGAAAATGATGCTGTAGGCTTAGAAAAGACTCAGTGAGGACACACCTGGAGTTTTGTGTCCAGTTGTGGGATCCTGGTTCAACAGAGACAAGAAGCTACTGGAGAGAGTCCAGCAGAGGCTAGAAAGATGCTGAGGAGACTGGAGTGTCTCTGGGAGGAGGAAAGGCTGAGAGCCCTGGGGCTGCTTAGCCTGGGGAAGAGCTCAATGCCGAGCAAGAGCTAAAGGGTGGAGGCAAGAGGATGGGCTCAGATCTGCTCAGTGTTGCTCAGTGACAGGGCAAGGGGCAATGAGCACAAACTGAAACCCAGGAGGTTCCATCTGAACATGAGGAAAAATATATTTCCTGTCAGGGTGCCAGAGCCCTGGCCCAGGCTGCCCAGAGAGATTATGGAGTCTCCTGTAGAGAGAGTCCAAACCTGCCTGGAGTTGATCCTGGGCAGCCTGGTCTTGGTGGCTCTGCTTTAGCAAGGGGTTTGGACTAGATGACCCCCAGAGGTCTCTTCCTGCCCCTGAGATTCTTCTTACTGAGATTCATGTTTGGCCACTCAAACAATGTCATAGCTCTTTGTCTCTTCACTGTGTTGGGAGATATCAGTTAATGTCCTGTCTCTGTCTCTAGCATCTTCTGGAAAAACCATGGAGTGAGTCATGGCTTGCTTCATCCACCAAGACTATTACTGACTGCTGCTGTTTCCCAATCTGAGGCAGCAGCTGGGCTGCTGTGTGCAGTGGGAACTGCCTGTGAAGGCAGAGGGATGTCTGGCAGACTGGATGACACAGCACATTTTCAGGCAGCAGTACATCTGAGGATGGAGTTTGGCAGGGAAAGCTGAAAAGGAGAAAGTATGCAGAAGTTACAGGAACAAAATCCTGATTTTTCTCATATTGTGTTCAAAAGGAGGGTGATATGTGGGAGGGAAGTACCTGGTTTTCTTTTCTGAGTGTCAGACAGGCCTGTCCAATTGGCATAGTGCTGAGTCTTAACTGCTCAAGTTCAAGCAAAAGTGTTTCCAGTTGCCAAGGAGGCCAGACTGTATATGATGGTTAAGTGCAGACACTACTCATCTGGTCATTTGTGTTCAGATGCAATACTACTACTACTAGTAATAACAGTAATAATAGAGCTAACAGAGGTCCTTCTTAGGGTGGAGCAATAGAAAATATATAGTTTGAGGAAAAACAGTTCTGACTTCTGCCTGAGGTTATGGACATGAACTCTGTCTGGTCAAGGAAACACAGCAAAACCATGCTTGACCAGTGTCACAGAGATGGCTGGAAAGGGGGAGAGCCTTTATCTGGGCAAGAGATTGTGAACTCTCACACAGCAGAGCAGTGTCTTGGAGGGCTTAGGATCAACCAGATTTTATTGGAGGCCAATGGACTTCAGACTTGGTCCTTGTTGTCACGAGAGGCACAATCTCTGTGCTGCTGAGGTTGAATTTACACCCAGCTAGAGCATGCTCAAGGGTTTCGTTATTCAGCATCCACTCCTTCTGCTTTACTGAAAATGTGTGCAAAGATTAAACATGACAAGAAAATTGTTTCCAAGAGACTGATGTTTTGGGATGGTTTTAGAAATCTAAGTGTCCTCTTTTCCCTGGAGAGTGAGGCACGCTGGCTTTGCTCCCCAGCCCCAGTCTCCTCCATGCTGGCCAGTACTAGGGAGCAGAACAGAAAATGGTATCACAACCATCATGGCTTTGGGGATTTATTTACCTGCTTTTCTTACAGACCTCTTCAATTCAAACTTCAAGAGAAGACAAGTTCATCAAATGTCATCTCAAGAATATCCATCTGCATCCAGGTGTCATGAATGTGAGCAATGACTTGTTGGGCAGCACTCCAGCTAGCGTGTGCCTGTTCCGATCCATCTCCTGTCAGCACTCACACCTCTGTTGACAAACTGAGAGTCACCTCCATTCCATCTTTCCAGATAACACAGATTAACTGGGAGCTCTGTCTTTCTTTGTTTGTTTGCACTGAAAGCATGCAGAAGGAGCAATCCTGCAGAAGAGATACAGATGTTGTCTGAGAAAATCCTGCCCTCTTTGCAAGCCATTCAGACCAATGTATTGCTGGAAACAGAGGCACCAGAAGTAGCAGCAACTGCTGCTGTCAATTCCATCATCCCCCCAAGGCTGTATTGATACTGAGGATTGCCCTGGCTCAGGTGCACCTGGCCTCGTGCATCCCTGAGCATCTCATGTAGCCTTGTGTGGAAGGCAAGACACACAAAGGCAGGCAGTCAGCCCACAGCTCAGGCAGGCAAGAACAGAGCTGGTGGCTTCCCATCCTGGAACCAACCCATTTGTGTTAGCTGGACTCAGTACATGTTGCTGTATCCACATACACCAGGGAGCAGAGATCATTCCCTCTCACTCTATCCAGAGGAAGAGACAGAAGGAATGGAGGTTGTGATGAGATAAATGGTTATTATGAGGTATAGGCATTTTTAATTAGCTCCAGCAGACTGTACCACACTGCTAACGAGCTCCTGCCAAGTTTCCTGTGATTCTTCTTTACTTTTTGTAACTCTCTAATAGTAACAATAAAATCATTTTCTGTAATAACCATGATAAACCCCAGATAATCCTTCTGTAACTCCTGCATAAGCTTCATGTAATTAAATCAGCTGGTGAAACATCCTTGGTCTAAAGGATGGATGAACAGAGCACAGCCCTGCTACCCAATGAAGAGGATGATGTGGAGAGTGTTTTCCCCACATCCTTCTACCCCCAAGGCAGTATAAATCCAGTGCAAGACTAGAATAAGGTCTAAAAGGCAAAAAGTTGTCTTTGGATCTCAAATTAGCCCCTTGTTGCCAAAGCAGAGGCCAGAATATTACCAAAGAAGTAAACTCGGTCCTGAGGGAAGAGCCTGGTTTGTGTTAGGTGGGTTGGTGAACAGACAGCTGCTGGGCTTCCAAAGACAGAGTTGCTCTGGGCAGGGAGGTGTGAGAAGAGATGAGGGAAGAGACATCACAGAAGTCCTGCTTTCATCTGTCCTTTGGCAGAAGGGGGAGTGTTTCTCAACGGTGCTGAGAAATGCAGTTTAGATAAATAGCTGGCAGCTCCCATGAAGAGTTTATCCAGCTTGTTATCTCTCACTGGTCTGCTCTGATTGATGTACCTCAGGTGGTGTCATAGTTCTTGTTCTTTTCTTTCCTTGTCTTTTAGGTAGGAGACATGTTTTTCTAGAGTTACTCCTCCTACAAGAGCCGCTCATGCAAAAGTATGCAGACATTGCAAAGGAGGAGTCCCTCTGCACTTGGGTTGGGTGAACAGTTGCAGATCTTTTGCCCTCCCTCCAGGAACCTAGCGATGATGAAGCTTTTTGTGATGCTGACTTTAGGTGAGAATCTAGCTTCTTACTTTCCTGATTCATGTTTAAGCTTGTAGAGTTTATTGACAACTGCAAGAAATTTACCCCTGGCCATAGAAAGGCAGCAGCCACATACAGCAGTGCCACAGGAGGCTGATTCCTGCAAGGGTTTCTGAGCAGAGCTTTTGGAGAGTGGAGCCATCCCAGCCAGTCCTGCTGTACATCCTACGATTTCACAGTCACCAGAGGTGGAAAGGGAGATCAACAGAGGTGAGTGAGCTTCCAAAACCCCCATCATACTTTTCCTGGGCAGCAAATAATGCTGCAGTATGGCTCAGCTGATGCAGCAAACATCAGTTGGAGACAGTGAAGGAAGGTGAACCTGTAAAGCACACCTGCTCCTGTTTACCGACAGCTCCACATGCTCCCAAGCACCAAGAAGTGTGTGTAGGTGGTTCAAGGTTTCTTGTGGTGACATGGAGGACAAGAGATGCTGTCTGCTGTCTCCTTCTTGCACTCTCCTGGGGCCAGCAACCTTCTGCTGGGTTTTAGATGAGCATTTTGTACCCATTAGAAAGAGACAGTGATTGGGATGTTTGAATCTCCATCTTCTACGCCCCCACACGAGTCATTAAGCAACACTTCAACTCCTCTGCTTTGTGTCTCTGTCCCTGATCACCTGTAATGATTTCATTCATCAGTCTGCCCTTTGTTCTGCCTGTGTTTGACGTGTACTGTGGGGTTTTTGGTCTGGGCACCCTGTATGCCATGCATTCCGTGGCCTGCTAGCACAGGGACCAGCAGCCTTTCACCCCTTCCTCTTCCAGACTTCCCTTGCCCTGCTGTGACTCCTCACCTTTGATCATATTTCTGTAATAACTGACCATAAGAGAAGCTTCAGAGACTTTGGAGAAGACATTCACATTCACCCTTTGAAGGGAAGGACTAAGGAAAGGATGTTTATCCAGAAGACAGTGGCAAGTGTTGTGAAATGGATGTGATGATCTGAGAACAAAAGTCCATTAAGAGACAGGAAAATCCTAACTTCAGCACTAAACTCTGACAGTGTTTGGACATGTCCTGGTTGGTAGAGCATCCAGATTTTACTGTTTGCAAATAGGGCTCTTGACTGAACCAGGTGCTGAACAAGTGTTTTCTACAGGTCACTGAGTCCAACTTTATCCTAAATAGCACCAGCCCCAGGCCAAATTCACTCCAGAAAGAAACGGACTCATCTCTCACTTACAAAGCCACATGCCCTGGCATGGTGCATCTTCTATGGTAGCCTGCAGCATCAGGAAATGCACAGCAGTGCTGATCTCTTCTGCAGCTCTCCTGCAGGCAAGGCAGCTACCTGCTGGCCCTTGTACTGGTTACTACCTTTCCGCTCCAGTTACCGCTGCAGTTTATGAAAGCCTGCAGTGAAAATGTTGTACTCACATTAAGGGGAGGTGAAAGGACAGAGGAAGCTCAGCATGAAAATACTTGGTGTGTTGGATGGTCTCCTTCCCTTTGTTTGACCATATGGAATTTTCCTTGGTCTTTCCTATGCCTTGCCGTTGGAGTCACTGCCAAACCCCTGCTCTGATAAAGGTATTAGATAGACCCAATTTTGTTCTTATGTGCATTGATTCCACTGACTACTGAAGCTGATCTCTTCCCCAGCTAACTGCAAGCAGCAGGAGAAGCCTGGGGATGGATGATCACAGAATTTGATCAGCAAAAGTACATCCCAGTCATCTGAAAGCTGAAATGTTACTTTAAAACATTTTTCTTCTTTCTGCTAAGAGGAAAAAGGAAAAAATAACTTCTAAGTTAACTAGTTACTTGCTTCTTATCCTGACAAAGGGGTTGCTCATTTTCTCAGCGTCCATTCTGAAGTGCCAGTTCCACATCCAGGCTGTCAGATACAAACTGACTGGGGGGGGGGGGGAAGGATAGAAAAGACAACAAAGATTTAGTGTTTAATGTTTAAAATGGGCTTTTATAATATTTTGCTTCCTACCCATACACCAAGCTTGGGGATAGCCAAGCCTCAGCTAGACAGATCCTAAATTGTCAGGCAGCAATATCGTCCTGCTGAGGATAGAATAAGGTCCCCTGGACTCTCAGCATGGCTGGATGGGGGCAGGCAGAATTTCAGAGCTTTGGGCAGACCAAGAACCTGCCCAGCCACTGTCAGGTCATAATAAGCCTAACCAGCATCACCTGGGCTCTCCACCCCACCCATGGGCCCAGAGCCCATTTAAACTCAGCCTACGCCCACTAGTCTTTTTCCTGGGCTCAGCTAGACTGTAAGTCTGTAGAGCAAGTAGAGCTGTGCTCCTGCCTGACCATGGACTCCCATCATCCATCTGCAGTGGGTGAACTTTCCACCTGACACCAGCATGGTAAGGACTTGCTTTGTCTAAGGGTTAAACCTGGTGGGTTTGTGAGTCGTGCTCTGCAAGGATGAACTTGCTGCAAGGGTTGCAGTGGGGGAGCAGAGTGCTCATGATGGTACCCAGGGAAGGATGGGTACAGCTCTGCCCTGGCCATCTGTATCCCCTTCCCACTCACAGCCTTATACCTGAGCACTGCAGATCCTAGCCTGGGGCTTAGCTAAGCTTTCCTTAGCAGACTGCACAGGCTTTGCATAGAGCTGTGACTGCTTCAAAACCTCAAATCCTTTAGGATCTGGTGTTTTTGGATGTGAACAAGTGTGGAACCCTGGTGGCCCCAGGCAGGGGCATGGGAAGCAGTGTAATTCCCTTCTTGCACACAGAGGTTCATCCTTTCCTATTTACTTCTGAACATTTTTCATTACAATGTTCTTATGATGCTTTAGGGCTGGAAACATCAGGAATATAAATCAGAGCATGTCATTCACAAACACATTTATTTTCCATTAATACATGTTTTCTGTTAAAATGCCATGTATATAGCTGTGAATCTTGGCTATTATCAGAAGCTTATTGCAATCATTTTCCTTCCCTTTTATTTACCCACATAGGATGTTGTGTTTAATGGTGAATTGGTTTCTAACTGAAGAGATCAAGCCATTTGGAAAGCTTCAGCTTGCATGGCCTCTATGTTCTGACTTAGCAATTTAGTTGCCTCTGTTCCCCCAGATTTTACCTCTTTTCCTGTTTGTAAAGGTAACAAGGGAGCACAGAAAGCCTCTTCTGTATTTTTTCATTGCTAATATGTTAGCAGTGTCCAGTATCCCCCACTTAGAGTAAAAATCTGGGGAGAAAAAAAAATAAATCTGTAATTCTGGAAGGATTTGAGGATTTCTCTGGGGAGGCTGGGAGTGATGAGTCCTCCCCTGCCACCTGGAAAATGTTTCTTGAGAAATGAAGGCATAGAGAAGGGCAGCTCTTGTTATCCTGGGCTGGCTGGTAGCAGTCAGAAGGGAGGTATGTAACCAAGTGATATTTTTCAGCTGCAAGCCTCCAGCTGCATGGCATTTCCAATTATCCAAGCACATCCATATGGATGTGCAGCCCCCTGCAGTGCTGCTGTGCTCTCTGCCTCCACAGTGGTGGAGGGCAGGGCTTAGACCCAGCCTGGCACAGCTCTACCACTGTCCTCCAGGTGGCCACTGTGAACTCTGATATAATGGACAGCAGAAGTTTGTCCATGAGATATCTTTATGCTTTCAGGCCACATGGCCTTCAGGAGCTTTTTGAAGTAGCCCAAAGCCTTGATGAGAGTGAAGAGACTTATTTCCTACAGAGCTTTTCCTCCCCTGATGCTTTAGCTCAGGACAGTAGGCATCTAACTGGATGCCAGGCAGACAAGTTTGAGCATCCTAGAGCACCTTGCATAAGTTTCCTGCAGTGTGTGAGCAAGGGTAGTATTGTTTCTCATGGTCCTAAGAGGACCATGCATAGGTTTCCTGCAGGGTGAGAGCAAGCATGGTATTGCTTCTCAGAAGGATTATTAATGACTGGGAACCTATCCATTCACTGAGGTAAAAGCAGTTACACCCACACAGCTTCACTGAGTTTGATCTCAGACAGCCAATACAGGCTGCAGCCAGAGAGCACCAGGAAGGGGAGAAGTAACCCATCATATTGATCAATCCTTCTTGGCAGTAGGAAGGGGAGGGGGGAGACTTAAAGGATGGTCTTTTCTCCCAAATTTTCAGGAATGGCTGCAGGATCTGGGCTTTATAAACTTTACAGTAAGGTCTGCTGCTCTGATATGAAAAATAGATTAGATATTTTTTTCTATAAGCTTCATTTATACTCATTAGAGTGCCACAAGTAATAATAGCAGGGAATAGATTTGCAGGCAGAAGTATGATTCTTAAGTTAACGATGTTCATTTAATTTCAGCTCTTGTCTCCTAGATGTGCCTCCTCCTAATGCTCTAAATAGCTCCTCTGCCTCTTTGATGTTTACACCCTTCAAATGCATAAAGACAGTTCTCTACAATTCCTCATTTTACCAAGCAATACATACTTAGTGCTTTTCATCTCTCTCCATAAATCAATCCCTTTCTTCCAACAGGAGCTAGAATAGGATTTTTTTTCCTTATTAGATTTGTACTGAGAATTTCTTTTCAGAAACAGATAAATGATACAAGGTTTTTTCATGACAAAGCATCCTATCATACATTATTAGCAAACACTTCCACAGCAGAACAGGAATAAAAATAGAAAGTGGGCTATAAAAAAGAATGTATAGCAGGATAGCATCTAATCTCACAGCATGGTACTAAAAGTGGAGCAGTTCCTTCACATTTCTTTGCAGATCTTCAAGGCAAGATCCAGGAGGCCTAAGAAATGCTTAGCACCTTTTACTTAAGGATTTTGTTAAGTTCTGGGTGATCTTTGACATCAAGTCAATGAATTTTCTCCTTATTCCAAAAGCCCACCTACTGTTTGTGATGTGTTTGAAGCTGCAGATCCTTTCTAGCTGCCTTAGCTGTGCTCCCAGCCTTGCTGTCTCTCTTCCCTGTGTCTCAGCACAGCACCTTTAAACTGAGAAATCCACCTGAGTTATGGAATCTTTTGGATCTCACTTATCTCAAAACCAGATTTTTTTTATTGCTGTTTTTTTCACTGGAAGCCACCAAATGTGAACTACTGAGTTGTCACCTGGCTGGCTAGTCTAACAAGTCCATAATGTGCTTTTAAGTTTTCTCCTTCTGAAGGACCATTCCCAGGGATCACACCCTCTGCCTGAGATGGTTGGCTGTGCTTTAGAGGCTGCAGGGAGATAAGGCTTGCCTAGGAAACAGTCACCCTCAGATTTCCCATAGTTCTGAAAGCAATTTTGGTTGAAGGCCAGCAAACCCTGCAGAAATGGATTTAAAATGAAATTACAAATGAAAGATGAATACTCAAATGGACAACAATTTCAGCAGTTATTTGTCAGGAAAAGCTGAGGACTCTGGAGATTAGTCTGCATGGGCTATTACTGCCCTGGGACACAGCAAGTGCAGGTTGCCCTTGCACATGTGTTCAGCCAAGTGCTGCCTGGCCTGATGTTCTTTCCTGCATTGCTCCTTCAGCTATGAATAAGAGGAGTGAGGAAACGAGGTTGATCCATGGGTTTATTTCCCTTCCTTCTGTGGCTTCAGGACTAAATTGGAGAGTGGGAATGCTCCCCTGGGTCTGAACACCCAATAGGGATCTCTGCTGGGTCTCAAAGTCTGCCTGGGAGATGATACAGAGACAAGCAGAGGCAACAAGGTTGAAGCCCCAGGTATTCAGCAATTAAGTAAATGTGACAAAGAATAAGCTGTGTAGCTGCAGTATATATTCAGGGAGGGAGCCTGGAGGTAGCTTCTATCAGCTTGCAAAGGAGCAGGTGCTGCAAAGCAAACCAATATCTGAAACTTTCAGCAAAATGCCAAAGATCTTCTCCAGAGCTGCTGCCAGCAAGCAGAGAGAAGGCAGAAAACCCAACACAAAGCCAACGTGGCTTTATAATAAACAACCCAAACTGGTGCCAGGGGTTGTTGTGCACTGGGTTTTGTGACCATGCATTTTAATTTCTTATTGTTCTTGGTGTCCTTAGAGCTGGGTTAGCACAGCAGTGTCCAACCACTTCCTCATGAAAGCTCCTTGTTGGACACCATTGCAGCTTTCTGTCTTTTGAAGCACTGTGTCCTTGTTGCAGTAACTTCATTGCTTTCACCTTGGGGCCTGCTAGGTCCCTATGAAGACTTATGCTCTGGCATATTGAAGCTTGCCTTTTGCTAGTTTAAAACAACTTTTGGCACATGTTTGACTTGGGGTGGTGATTATAGAGTCATAGGACCTTTAAGATGGAATCCAACTGTTAACCCAGCACTGCAATGTCCACCACTAAATGTCCGTAAGTGCCACATCTACGTGTCTTTTAGATACCTCCAAGGATCGTGACCCAACCACTACCTGGGTAGCCTGTTCCAGGGTTTGACAACCCTTTTGGTGAAGAAACCTTTCCTAATGTCCAGTCTAAACCTGCCCTGGTACCACTTGAGGTTGTTTTCCCTTGTTCTGCCGTTTCTTACCTGAGAGAAGAGACCAGCCCCCACCTCACTCCAACCTCCTTCCAGGGAGCTGTAGAAAGTGAGAAGGTCTCCCCTAAGCCTCCTTTTCTCCAGGCTAAATGATGCTGGGTCCTTCAGCTGCTCCTCATAACACTGGTGCTCTACACCCTTCACCAGCTTCATTGTTCTTCTTTGGACATGCTCCAGCACCCCAATGTCCTTCCTGGAGTGAGGGGCCCAAAACTAAACCCAGGATTTGAGATATGGCCCCCCCAGTGCCAAGGGCAGGGGGACAATCTCTTCCCTAGTCCTGCTGGATTTTTGATATGAGCCAGGATGCTGTTGGGCACCCTGCTGGCTGTTGACTGATATCATCAGGTCCTTTCCCACTGGTCACCTTTCCAGCCACTCTTCCCCAAGCTTATGGCATTGCATGGGGTCCAAGTGCAGGACCTGGCACTGGGCCCTGCTGAACCTCATACAGTTGTCCTTGTCTCATTAATCCAGCCTGTGCAGATCCTTCTCTAGAGCCTACCTTCAAGTAGTTCAATGCTCCTGCCAAACTTGGTGTTGTCTGAAGACAATGTTGGCATCCAAGCTCTGCCTGGATATGTTGGGAGTTATTTCTTCAAGACCAGCAACCTAGGTTAGGAACAGGTTTGTGTAAGGGTGGGATCTGCAGTAGTCCAGATCCAAGGAAAGTACTTAGATAAGTTACCTGGAGGAGGATTTTGAAGTGTTAGCACTTTATAGTTCTCTGTGCTGTTGACAGTTTAAATCTCTGCTTCTCATCTCAGGAAAAAAATGTTCTTTTTAAGTTGGTGCAAAACCATCTTGAACATTGATAACTAAATGTGATTCCTCTCATCCAACCAGAACTTGAAAGGCTGACTTCTTAAACTCAAAGGCCAGTGTTTCAAAAATTTATGGTACTCTTTTGACCTGTTTTAATTCTTTCCTGATATGTGCTTGAATGTCACTGCCCCTCCATGGGGAGGCTGAGAACTGCTCAGTTCAGCTATTGCTACTGAAAACACATTTCTGTAACTGCTATTGCTGCTGTTGCACAAAAGCTTAGCATGGCAAGGAAATAATAGCTAGGAACTGGTGCTGAGTTTTCTTGAAGTTGGGTTGGGGGTTAGTGATGAGCCCAAACTGGCCAATTCTATTTAAGTCACACAAAAACCTGAAGAAAGCAGTGTCTTGGGGTTTTAAGTGTCACCGTCAATGAGCAGTTGTACACCTTGGTGATGCAGAGCAGGCAAATGCACTACACTATGGCCAGGGCACTAAGCTTCTCACCCCAGACACACCCAGGTGGCACTGGGGAGTGTCTACAAAGACAAAACAGACACCCCTCTGCCCCTTGTGTGTGTATATATGCACACATGGGTTTTTGTGTGTATGTGTATATATGTGCACCTACATGTTTACTAAGTCCCTAATAGCACAAGCTGTCTGTTTGCACATTGTTTCTTAGAGCAACTTTAGACTATGAACTCCCTGAAGACTCTTGCTGAGTGTTTCCAACATGCCTAACCCTCCTGGGCTTTCATTTCCTACAGGCTTTTAATGTAAAGAACAGAAATAATATCTTCCATTAAAACTTTATTAGGTAGCTCTTCCACTTAGCAGAGTTGTTTCACCTACTCCCAGCCAAAAGAATTCCACTCACTGAAAGCCACCTGTAATCTTGACAAGATGAAAGAGTGGTGGGTTCAGTGACCTGCTGAAGGTGGACAGAGCTCAGTATGGAGTCCTGGGCCAGAGACATGACAGGAGATTAACAGGCAGCATGGGGAAACACTTCATTTCTTGGCAAGGGCAATCTGCAAATGCATTTTCCTCACTTCTACATCCTGCTAATTTCTACTGGAGTCAGTTATAATTATTGGGAGCATCAGACATCTGCTTGCTTCCATGGATGTTGCTAAGGCTACTGGTGGACTGATTGATGTGTGGTTACCACCAGAGAGCAGCCTGAGTGGCAGCAGCTGACCTTCTTAGGAGCATCTGTATTGCTCCTCACCTTCCCTCTGGCTTTTGCTGTGACCTTTGGATACAGATCGATCCCAGATTAGTGTTTGTTAACAATAAATACCCTGAAATTAGGATACAAGGAGACAAGTTCTGAAAAGGTTAGACAAGCTTGGGGCAAGTTAGTGCAAGACTCTGCTTGCCATGCTGGTGGTTGGTCTGTGTAGTCCATTTTCCAAGGATATTTTCCAGTCCTATTGAGTATGATTCCAGAGCAAAACCAAGGGGACAGCCCTAGGATGGGGAAGCTGTGATGTGGCACCTAGGCTGCATGAAGTCCTGATATAATCCAGGGGCTGGACTGTAACTTGTTCTTGGCACTCCATGGTGTGTTGATGGAACTTGTGTTTTGCCAGGCAAAGATGAGTAAATGCATCCAGCTGGACTGGCTTGGATTCATAAGTGGCAGGCAAGGCATTTCATTTTCCCTTGAACAGTTCTATTCTCCTCCCCATTCCACTTGCACACTTTTGGCTCCACAAATATATCAAAGTATGCTTATACCCTTCTTCAGCAGGGAAGCTGTAGGCCATGTCATAAAATAAATTTGTATCTAGAGGTTGTACCCAGCTATGCAGGAAAGCCCACAGGGGACAGCACTGCTCATTGACTATGAACTGGTTAAATAAAAACTTCAATCCATATCATCAAAGGTATTTTGTGCATCTTTGCAACATCATCAAATGTTCAGTAATGAAAAAAAGCTCTGAGAGGAAAATTAACTGTGTCATGGGTGATATAAAGCTGCATCAGTACCTATAAAGTGCCCTAGCAATACAAGAGAATTGAGGTAATGAACAGAAATGCTCAGTTAGAGCTTTTCCCATATTTTATGTTAATCATTAGAGTAAAGCTGAAATTAGCTTTAATTGATATTAAGGGTTGAAAAAGAGAATCCTCTGGAGAATGAGTCTCTTTTAACCTTTAATGATGCAGTAAATAAAATATCCTGTCAACATTTGTGCAATAGTAAGGGTTTTCCAAATTCCCTCTCTGTATGGTGAGCCATTCAATATGCCTAATTCCCTCCATTGCAGCAGAGAAAGGTGATGTCAGGGCATAAATTTGGCTACAGGTTTTCCATGTTTCCAAGCTATCTGTCATACTGTGGTAACTCCCCATGCTGGTTTCTTACCTCTAAAGGGAGGTGGAGAGGAGGGAGGCACCATAAGACCTAGACCAACTGCATGCTGGATCTTTCATTTGTGTACCCTCTGACTTGTAGGCTTCTGATGCCAGAGTATCAATAGAGAAATTCTACCTCAGTAGAGGGTAAGGTAAAAGGAGCAATGCTGCCTATTTTTCCTTTCAGGTGAAATATGCCTGAAAATGTTTCATTTTTCACTTTAAAGGCAAGACAGAATTGCAAAAGACTTTCAATACTTTAGGGACACTTAGTTTGGTAATAGTCAGACCATTCTTCTAACTGTCAGGGCTCAGCCTGGTATTGCAACACCTAATAACTGACTTGGTGAAGCACATGAAATATTCCTCTCATGTAGGCAGGAAGCCTGTTTTTCATCAAATCCATCTGATCATTGCAATCAACTGGAAGTATTACATCATTTAGGCAAGTTCCTGCAGCATTGATGGTTATTCTGCTATAGTTAACTGGGAAACAGAAAACAAATCTCCCCATTCAGAACCATCTTTGTCTTCCATCAGGATGACACAATCACTGTTCTCATATCATGGAGTATCTGTCTCCTTTGGGAAGTTCCCAGCAACCCTTTCTGTAGTAAGGGGAATAGATTTCTGCATAGTGCTTTCCCGAGGGGTGAGTCCACTAGGCTTGCACAGTGATTTGACAAAAACTTCTGAGGCACAGTTGTGAAAATACATTTTATTTTTTAAAATGCTGCTGTACATTGATTTTCTTCAACCCATTCATAGAATCACAGACTGGTTTGGGTTGGTCACCTAGTCCAACCCCCCTGCACTGAGCAAGGACATCTTCAAGTAGGTCAGGTTGCTCAGAGCCCCAGCCAAGCTGACCTGGAACAGTTCCAGGGATGGGACATCTCCCACCTCTCTGGGCAACCTGGGCCAGGGTCTCACCCCCCTCACTGGAAAACATTTCCTTCTATGTAGTCTGAATCTCCCTTTTTTCAGTTTAAAACCATCATGCCTTTTCCTGTCACAACAGGCCCTGTTGATAAGTCTGTCCCCATCTTTATAGGCTCCTTTCAGTACTGAGAGGTTGCAATAACATCTCCCTGGAGCCTTCTTTTTTCCAGCTTGATCATCACCTTTTTTTCCCCTCCTTTTTTAGGATCTGGATGGATTTAGGGGAGGAAGTGACAGAAGTATCCCCAAAATAAAGCTCTACCTTGCACTGTGTTTGGAAGCTGTTTCCTCTGACAGTGACCTAGCTCTCTTGGGACAAAGTGATGTCCCAGCCCTGCCAAGGGTGTGTTGAATCAGTCCAAGGAATTGGCAAGGTGCAGATAAAGTAAATATATTTTATCAGTGAGAACATCTGAAAGTCAAGTTAAGCAGTGATATATCTGGTTTAAAGAGGAAACAACCACACCAGTGAAAACAAATCTGATGAATGCACAGCTACCAGGACCAGGAGACCCCTGGCCAAGTTGCATCTGTTTCTGAGGGATGGCCAGTGAAGCAATGGAAAGTGCTGGGAATGACAGGCAGCCCTTATAAGCAAAGCAATTTTATGGAGTTGAGACACAGAGGATCTAATTTTCTTCTAAAAGACTCATTACCATGATTTTGTTACCCATTATTTATGGGCTGTTATGATAGTCCTGGCAGGTCATAATTGGCTGAAGCTGGAGAATTAGTCACATTTTTCACATTTGGAAGAGTGATCTTTACAGTTACCCTAATGACTTCATTCCCAGAGATGCCATGTGCTGGGCAGGCACTGCCTGTCTGGGGGTATGGCTTCATTAACCCTTTCTGGTTCTGAGCACCATGCAAAGGTGCTTGATTTGTTCATGAGATCTCAAAAAGACCTGATTTCAAAGCAGCTGTTTGGCATGGGAGTGACTTGCTGCTTTTGTGATGGTTTCTTCTTCCTTACCCTTTCCTTCAGTATGAAGTTAGTTTTGTCTAGCACTGTTTTTCTACTGGGGGAAAAAAAGCATTTCTTGACTAGTCTGTCCATGCAGGGACATTATGCTCTCCTCCCCAGAGCTGCTGCAGCATTGCAGCAGTAAGACAGGCTCGGCTCCTCCACTGGTGGTTTTCAGCCCCTGGTAAGAGATGAGCAACAGTTTAAAACTGAGGCAAGGCCTCGTTGGCAGCACTCCTGGCTAAGCCTTGCTGTGTACATAGCTAAACCCAAACAATTTTTCACAGATGATGAATCAGAAGGGAGCACTATAATTGTTTTATCTGCCTTTTGGGACAGCACAAGCTGCTTACTCTTGAATTAGAGCCTTGAATGTTTCTGTATCTTCCTGAAAAATGGACAGCTTTGATGTGGGGATTTCCAGTGTTTAGGAATCCACTGCACTGTTGGCTGACCCCTCCCAAAGCCCTTAATGGCCATTGTTGATAAAGAATGGAAGTGAATTCTTGAATAAATTTGTTGTACTATATTGGATGGCAGCATTTGGGTCATGTTGCAGTTTTGTCTGCTAGACAAAAGGTAAAAGCACATGGCCATGGGAGAAAACTACAGACTGTGACTTGGAAAATATTGCAGTGGAGTGCAGGTTGCCAGGAGAAAGTTAAGGGGTGACTTGACCTCATTTGCAGGTCTTCTGAAATCCTTTCCTATTTCATTAACATCCTTCTTGGTTTTGTAGGTGTCAGGACCAGCACAATATTCTGGGGTCTACTGGTATGTGAAATTCAGATCTGGGAGAATCTCCCACCTGCTTTTTGATATTCTGTGTACGTGGTCAGGGATGGAATAAGTCCTTTGGTCAAAGCATCCTGCCAGTGGCAGGACCAGCCCACAGAGACCAAGCTGTAAACTGCTCTGCAGCTATTCAAGACCGAAGAAGCTTGCAGCAGGCTGACATCCCACCTTGAGTGATGTGTAAGGCCAATCCATGGCTCTGGGAGGCAAGGCTCAGCTTCATGCTGTATCCAGACAATTTCTCTAGAAGCAGTGGCCTTTGTACAGTGCTGTCAGTGCCTCCAGTGAGCTGCTCCTGCTGCTCCAGCATGGAAAAGGGTTGGCCAGGGCTGAACTGAAGGCAACCTCTTAATCGAACTAAGAGATGGGAGTTATAGTGTTTGTAAAATACTGTACAAATGGGAGGTTTTGATCACACTAAATGAAGGATCAGACTCATTCAATTAAGAGGAAAGCAGTGCACATGGATAATTTCAAGGGTTGAGGCTGAATATGGTTTTTAAATAGGAAGTGATCAGCTGCTGCACACAACACAGAGCAGCTCTCAAACATTTTTAATGACAGTATTTACACACACTCTAGTTTAATTAACACATGGCACAAGAGAGGTTTGGTAACTAGGATGTAGTCTCACACCAGTCATCTCAGTTATAACACATGAAATTTCAAGCATCAATACACCACGAAGAAAGCCACCCATCCCCACCCAGCAAGCTCTGGTGATCTGAATTTCTATCACACCTTGTTTCTCTCAGATGCCACAGTAATTCTTTCTCTCCAGATGGAGAGGTCCCCTTAGAAGTGAGTGGATGATCATCTTCTCATTTGGATTTATTTCTTGTTTTCTGCAATCAAGATTAAGGGGACTGTGTATTGTCACTGCCCAGTGATCCACATGACGTTTCTGACAGCTATGTTTATTAGTAAATATGCAGTAATTGCTTCCAGAATTAACTAGAGCTGCTCTTCTGTGTCTGTACTTGTAGGAGAGTTTTCCTGTGCTGTGTGATCCCTTTATGAGCACAGCACTCATTAGATGCTGGAGATTGCTGCAGACCCAGCTGGCTTTTATGCCCCTGCACGTGCAATGTTGGTCCGGGGGACTAACTTCAGAATTATTGGTTTCTCTGGTGTTAAGAGTCCCTGTGAGAGGAGCTTGAGAGGGATCTACAACAACAAGAGGAAAAGCACATTTAGAGATAAACAAATTAAATAACTAGAGATTAAATGAAAGAAGCTTGGCCATGGTTTGGGCATAACCTGATCCACAGTGCCTGAAGGTGGACCTCCTCTGAAAGTGCAAAGCAGCTAGCGTTAACACCCATGGGGAGAAACCAGGCACCTGGCTCTTCACATGTGAGTTTTGAAGCTTCAAAACTTACCGGGGTTTCTTTGCAGGTTTGGAAGGTGAAATGTTGCAACAGGGCAGCAATAGCAACCTTCAGAGTCAGGAGAGCAAACCGCATCCCAATGCAGTTCCTGGGACCAGCACCAAAGGGCAGGTATGTGTATGGGTCTATGGACTCCTTGTTTTCCTTACTGAACCTGGATAATGACATGATTAAGGGAAAAGAAATGAAGGCAGCAAAAACCCCAAGAAGCTACATATCTGAATTAACTATCCAGAGATCTCTGGCTGGTGCCCTACAGAGACTGGATTGTTTTTTCACTAAGTTGTCTCAGCATACCCCAGCAACCAAGTGCAGTCAGAGCCTTTGCCTAGGACAGGGTGGGATCCCGCCTGAGTGTTAGACTTTAATTCTTTCCATTCAGACTAGTAGAAGTCAAAAACAAGGTGTAAAATCTAGGCAATGTGCTCTCCAAAAGTGAGTGGAATTTCTTATCTGGTGTATTTAGTGAGAGAGAAACGCAGAGTCTCTTCAGTTAGAAGCAGCCCATGGCTTCAGTCCTGCTGGCAGTGTGAGGTAGATACCAATTACAAAAATAACCAACTAGGGAAAAGTTATCACTTCTTGGAAAACAGGGGAGGCAACTCTGGAAGGATCAGCCCTGGTGTATTTGATAGTAAAACCTCTGTGAAGCAAATGGGCTCAGCACTGAGGATTTCCCAGAAGGAAGGCTAGCAGTTAAATTCACCAACCACCCTCTGTCAGCAAGCCTAAAAGCTGTGTACAAGATGTTGTTGAGGTATCAATGGTATTCTCCCAATCAGATGATGTTGTTTTAAATCCTGCTTTAAGTGCAGAGCTCATTTTCTCAAATGCCATTCCCATGAGCCTACAATTTCTCATTGGTATTGTTTCTAACAAGATACCATTAGAAAGCTAATCAGAGATTAATACTTAATTACTATGTGAGGGAAAAGCAGCATGATATTTCTTCCCTTTTCATTATGCTTTTTGTACCTTTCTGGCCTGAACTCTTCTGGGTTTGGCCAGTACTCAGGGCTGTGGTGCAGGGTATAGGGTGGGATCATAACAACAGTTCCTTTGGGAATGGTCACTCCACTGATCTCTACATCTTTCTTGCAGGTTCTCTCAATCCGCCCTCCGATGGGGTAAAGCCGAAGGGTTTCGCTCACCGTCATGTCAAGATACTCCAGCTGCATTATCGCCTCGTATGTGAGAGGAGCCTGGAGGACAACAGGAGAATGGTGACCAGGTATGTTGGCATGAGGTTTGGATTGTCCTGAAATGATGGATGAGATCAGAGTGTCCCCAACCCCTACTGCTCCAGTGATGACTCAAGTCACTGAAGAACAAAATGCAAGGTAAGAATTGAGTAACCAGTTTCAATTCCCATCACTGGATGGTGGAAGGGCCTGGAAATCCACATCCACTTGTGCACAAGTGCAGAGTGTGGTAAATGGGTTCATGCAGTGGGGTGGCCTGGAAGGTTTCAGCTGACAAGAATTACTAAAAGGCTGAGTGGTTTCAGTGTGTCTCTTAGGGCTCTTGGACAATCCTAGAGGGATGGTGTTTAGGAGCTAAAGATTTCTCCTTGTCCTGACTGAACAGGGAGGATAGCAGGGTCAGAGGGCCTTCACCTTCACTCAGCATCCTCTTACCTTGTTGGGTAAAACTGTGTCAATTTCCTCCAGCACTTTTTGCTGCACATCAGGATGCATGGCCAGTTCATATGCCAGGTAACAAAGTGTGTTGCTGGTTGGCTCGTACCCAGCAAACAAAAAGATGAATGCTTGTGACAGGATCTCTATGTCAGTCAGGGCTGTGAGGAGAGGACATGGGAAGATGAACAAAACTGATGTTGGCTGATGGTCTCAGCAAGGAACAGGCAGTAGTGGGTGGGGTTGAGTCAGGTTTGTTGGGATTGTTTTCTGATGACATGTTTATAGCTGCTTTGCTGTCTGTCTGGAAGAAGGCATTTGCTAGAGCAGCCAGATGATTTCCCAGGTGCTAATGGACACAGCAGTCCTACTCCCTGGCAAAGGACCTGGGCAATTCCCCTTAGCCCTGGTGCTGGCAGTAAGGAACAATCTTCTGCCTGGAGCTTGTCAGTGGAGATGGTGGTGACCTACTGAGCCTTTCTCTGTGAAATAGCTCTCTCATTGCTCCCACACCCCTTATTCCAATGATGAGTATTTGGATGCCGTTACCTTTATTTGAGAGATTTGCTTCATTGGTGCCATGGCTGGATGAGTTCTGGGATTCAATCATCAGCTGCAGAAAATCTACTCTGCCCTGAGAAGAAAAGCAGGAGAATGGGTTTTTGGTGGTGGGTCCCTTAGAGGGCTTAGGTAAGGAGATATCATAGCCTAAGCACAATTTTTAAACTGAAAAGTGTTCTCAAAATACACGACTTCCTTACTGAGAAACAAAATGCTTTTTATCTTGGAAACTTGTCTGTCCTTGTTGTGAAGCCATTGGGTGGGAGAGCAGTGCCTTGAATGAATCTCAGGACAGGGATCCAAGCTCTAAATGGGAAAGCAGCTTCAATTTTTGGGAAGTGAGAAGGGAAGGTGCAAGTGGCTTTGCTGCTTTTCTGCTGCTTACTCTGCTCTCTCTCATCCTCTGCCTAATCTTCTTCAGGTTGTCTTACTTAGTCATGACAAGTTCTGCAAACCCAAGCTTAGTCCAATTCTGCTGAGCCTTTATCTGGATTTAGTTTCAGATCATGGATGTACAAACTCCACTTGCTTCTCTGCCAGGACTGGTCAGATGAGGCTTTTCTGACAGTATTAAAATCAAGTATTTACACTTAATTAGATTCAGGGTTTTGTTGAGGAGTTGTACTTTGGCTTCACCTTTGATATCATCACCCTAATTATACATCACTTCAGAGAAATTTCTGCCACAATTGCCAGCAAATTGCCACTTGCTTACTTTGTGAAGCTCCTTTTCACGATCCTTCTTAATTTTGGAGACGGATCTCATGAAGAAATCTACAGCACTCCTTGGGAAAAAGCTTACATTCATCTTGGCCAGAAGAGGAGAAATGAATGGAAATACAACTGAAAAATAGAGAATAAAGTTGGACACTGTAAAAAGACCCCACCTCACAGAAGATAGCTATGAAGGAAATGAGGATGTTACTGAGAAATTCTCTCCTGATTTCTTTACCTGGGAAGATTTCTTTACCTTTTTTTGTTTCTGCTTCCCTTGGGATAGTTTGTCTTGATGCAACCTCTTCCAGGTTTCTATCAAGTGTGTACAGCTGAGCTGGGTACAACCTTTGTTTTAAGAGGTGAGCAAACCCTATGCAACCTTCTCTTTCTAGAGCATTTCACTTCTGTACATTGTGCATCACTACAGCAGGAATGAGGCTTAGAAAGAAATACTGCAAATTCTTATTTCTTTTCAGGCTAAGCCATACTGTGCTCATACAAACACTTCCAAGTCCCTTTCAGAGCACTTCCTTCATGGAGACTGTCTTGACCTTGTATGGATTGATAAAATCTAGAGCACCAGAACCTTCTCTTTGCACAGATCACAACTTTCCTTATGTTTTTAGCAAGGTTTCTAATCTTGATTTAAGATTGCAAGTGATTTAAGGTTCATCACCATCACTAAGCTAGTGCACTGCTAGGAAATTGCATCTAATTTCAGTTCCTACTTGGCACTCTCCTGCAGAATGTGCATTTCAGATAGCACCACTCTACTTAAGCCTCACAGCAGAACTTGCTTTTCAGCCATCAAATCATTTTCCGGCACTTATTTGGATATTGGCTGGAATGTTTCATCTGTTTCTTGCATTGTGGATGCCAAAGGTGGAGGAAGTTCTTATCCATCTCCTTCCCAGAGTTTTAGTGTGAAGTTAACTGAGGAAATCACATGAGAAGAGCCACTAGGTCTTCCATCCTAGCTAGTGGAGTTATCTAAGGAATAGTTGATTTGTTAATGTACAGGATGAGTCAGTCTGTGCTTGTTAAAGTCACACTTCAGTAACACTCTGACACCTGAATGACTTTTTCAACAACAAAAAATAAGTCACTTACATATCAAGATGAAGAGTGGGTCAAAAAAGTCAAACTTGACCAGCTTCTTCATCTCTCTGACAAAGGGATCATGGGGGTTATTCATGGAGTCAATGTTCACACCAAAGGAAGTGCTGGTGACAACATCCATGCTGTAGGTTCCAAAGATGCTGAGGAAAGATAGGCTGTGGTTAAATATTTGACCAAGTGAATATATCTCTTTTTTTTCTAATGTCTGTGGTGTTCATACATAAATCCTGTAAGACCTCCTGCCCTGCTTTTAAAAGTGTTAGCTACATGACAACTGGAAAACATTTGTAGTGAAAGGGATGGATGTTTAGAGAGCTTTGTTTTCAAGCCTGCATGGATTCTAAAATCAGACAGCTTTTCTGAGGATTTTGAAGCAGCATGTAGCTACATGAATGGCTCAGTACAAGGATAGCATGTGGCTCTTGAACATGTTATCTTCTTGGTAGCACACCTTGCTTCTAACATGCCATGAAAAAGGCCACGTTCAACTCAGTGCAGCTCTATAGTATAATAAATTGTTTAAGTCTTCTCCCTGGTAGGGGAGAGCTTTGCTGGTGTGTGACTACTGGTATGTGCAGCTGCCTCTTCTGCATCTGTGTTTTGAACTTGGAGGTGAAATCCACAGATTCTGTTCCAGAGCCTGTACAGAAGGCACAAGGAGGATGACACACCTGTAGTGTGGGGTCACACCACAACTTCCCTCCCCACTTCCCCCTGCAATGGGGCAAGTGATGGACAAACAGTCTACAGTGCTGTGTGTGGGGCAGAGAGGCCAGCAAGCACTGTGTCCTGTGATTTAAGAAGGTGGTGCACAGAGATCCTGAGTGTATGCAGGGAAAACTGGGTTGTCGTGGTGGATTTGGGGTTATCTTAGATCTGCAGATTCATGGAGCTGTGCTGGAACAGTTTTTTCTCCCCATCTAATTCCCTTTACAGTACTTAACTCTGAGTCTCTGCCTCTAGAATATTTCATGAACATCTCAGCTTAAATTTTCGCTTTCAATTTCCAGGCAGGTTTTCAGCTAGCCCCATGCCTCATTTCAGAGGTCTGGTTTACCCACTGAGCCATCTGTGGTGTCAGTAACGAAGGAACCACTGCACTTGCTAACAAGGTTTGCTGCTTAGCACTGCTGCTCCTAGCAGTTACTTACTCCTTCACAGGTACAGAACTGTCCTTTTCCACTTTCTTTTGAACATTTTTCACCAAAATTTCCCCATAGTGCTTTATTATAGGGAACATCTGTAACACAAACCAGACATGGTCAGTTAAGTATAGTACATTTTACTCCTTTAAGACAGGCTTATGAAGACTACAGGGAGCTTCATGAAAATTTACCAATAAGATCTTTCTGCTAAACTTCTATTTTAAGCCTTTTTTTGTTTGTTTGTTTTAAATTTGGCATAAATTAAACAGGCCAGCTTAGTTGCCAGGCTCTGACTAAAGAAATCAGACCCTTGTGACAATCTCAGCCTGAGAAAGCTGTCTGCTGGCTTTCTGATTTAGTTTGTAGCTGCTCCTGTGTTTTACCTCCTTTAGTTTTCCACTGGTGAAGGTTGGAGAGAGCACAGTCCGAATCCTTTTCCACTGTTCATCTTCAGCTAATGAGACAGCATTGTTCAGTGCCCCTGCCAGATCAAAACGCTGGGGGGAGGAAAGGCAAGGTAAGGTGTTAACCCCAGAAAAGATAGTGGCTTCTTTGCAAGGATGGGAACGTGACATGTAAGTCCCTTCTGAGGCTGTTTCAGGGGCATTACTACTGGCAGCAGGCTGAGAGCTTACAAACAGCCTCTCTCAAGACACACACATAAATAATCCCCTTTCCTGCAGAAAACCAGCTATGAGATGCCATTTCCATACCCAGCAGAAGTAGCCCAACAAGCCCAACACCTGCATGTATGTGTGTCTACACCTAACCATGCTGCTCTGAGCCTGCATCCCAGCTGATGACACACATGCTAGCTGTAGCCTTACAGATTACTGCATGCTCAGACAGACTCAAATTTATCTATAAATATATAGGTGTGAGAGCAGAATTTTGTGTGTGCAGGCAAATTGTTCCTCTGCCAGCTTTGATCTGCAGTCCCCAGGCTGTAAAGCAGGGGAACAGTGACATACAGTGGCCACTGACTGTAATCCCTATGGCACAGTCACTCATCCCCTGTGGGAACCCTGCTGCATGCTTGTCTCCTCCTGTGCTTTCTCTGGGCTCCGTGGTACATCACGATGCTTCTGCTCTTACCCTCCGGTTGGTAAAGGTGGAGTAACACTCTTTAACCAGCACAGATTTGATGATTTGAGGGTCCATGACACCCAGCACAGGTTGCCTCCCATCATAAATCCTGGTGAAGAGAGAAGAGACAGATAAACAAACCAGGCAGTTGAAGAGCGAGGCTTGGCTGATGCCAATGAAACGCTGTTAAAGAAATGCTCCTCCATCACCAGCCTTGCTGTCCTGCAGATGCCAAAGTACAGAAATGTGGAGAGAAGAGATGGGAAAGGACTCTCAGACCTTCTCCCATCTCGTTTTGTAAATGTTAAAGGGGGCTAAACATCTTCCAAATTCACTGGGAAATGAGCAGGGCTCAGTACCTCCAAGGAGCAGATACTAAATGAAGCAAGTGTCTTCACTTTCTCCCCTGACTCTGTGTTTTTTCCAGGCACTTAAACACATTATAGTATTAGAAGGAAACTTGTTCGACCCCTTTCAAGCTCTTGAATTGGGTGCCTGGAGACTTGGGCTGACAGCACTGAAATATCCTTGGAGATGCAACTCAGCCCTTGGTTTTGTCTTTTTAAGCTGCTTGCTCTGAATGTTTTTCCTGGAGCAGATGTAGACTAAGTGGATTAATGGACTTTCCCCCTTTATGTGAAGATGTCTTTTCTAGGCTCCATTTTCCAAAGCTGCTTTAGGTGCCAATGGATGCATTACAGAAGATAGGCAAATTTGTAGCCCAAGTTATAACAGCAGAGATAGAAGTCTTAGGAGATGTCCAGAGCACATCAGTGATAGCTGCAGTGCCTCCCACTGCAGCAAGTAAGGATCACCAGCATGAGGAAGTCAGTGGACTTTAGATCTGCTTTATCACTCGATATTGGGAGTTTCTCACATTCCTCTGCTGTTGGTAAACCAGAGAAACTTGAGTTCCCAGTTCCATATTCTCCCTTAAGTAAACAGTTTTGCTGTTGGTTTTGCCAGAAACAGGTGAGGGCCTTTTGTTACCAGCTTTAAAACAGCTTTTATGGTACATGTCAAAGCAGTTTTCATATAGCATGACAGCAGCATAGCCCTGAAGTCATCAGGCTTTGATGTAAGCCACCATGAGCACCCTGTTATTGCTGTACTCACTGTGCTGGGACCATCAGGGCTGCAGGTAAAGAAAAGAGAGCTTTCCTAATGACTTTTTCCTCCCCTTTGTATGCATTGTAGTTTTTCTTAAGAGATCTGTGGTTCATACTTACCCCCAGACTCTCCCATATTTCTGGAAACATTCATTGTCAAATTCCAAGAAACCCTGCAGGAAGCAATTTAAAAACTTTCTTAGAGAGGATGCAGTACAGAGGATGATATTGGAGGGGGTGGGTTAGGAGGAATATCTGTGATGTTCAGAGCTGCCTTCTGAGCTCTCTCCAAAAAAACATCACGAAGCAGAAATGTACAGCATGTTTGTGAATGAGCTGTTTGCCTGGATGCTGTCAAAGGGCAGCTGTAAATCAGCCACCCATGAGCACTCATTTGGAGATGCCCATGAGGTGTGGCAAGGCTCCATGGTCTGTGTTATGGAGCCCTTATCCCAAGCTGCCCTTTGCACAGCCTGTGCTTTGGAGCAGAGCTTGGCATTTGGAGATAAGTTATCATCACCATGTATCTGTTTAGCTAGAGCTGTAGGAGCAGAGGCAGGAGTTGCTGGAGCCAGGCAGAGTTCAGACACTTACTTTACGATATTCCAGGCATGTCCCAAAGAAAGGCAGGGGTCTTGGCCCAGGAATACCCAACTTCTTGAACAAACCAAATGGCCAGGTGCCATAACTGTGAGACAGAAAAGACAACCAAATACTACATCATTGTGGCACTGGGGCTGCAGCTCTCCTGCACCTGGAGACTGCAGCAACATCCCTTTGGCTCTAAATAGAGGAGGTTGATTCAGGAGCTGTGGAAAGAAGTGGCCCAACAGAAAATTACCCTGTAAAAACTACTTAATAAACATGGCAAGGCTCACTGCTGCCACACAGCTTCAGAGATCACTTTGATGTAAAAGCAGCTATCTCCTGGAGGCATAGGTACTCTGGTGGAAACAGGACCTTAAAGCCTTTAGCAAAAGTCAAAAGAGGAGCTCATTGCCAGCCAAAGGAGAGGCAGAAAAAGGAGCTGGAAGAAGAAACACCAAGCTTACATGTTTTTATTGAACAGAAATCAAAGCAGTGCCAGAAGTGATGTCCCAAACAGGGCTTTTGTCAAGCTGCACTTTAATTTCATTTATTGTTCTCCCTCCCCTTAGCCTGGCATTAGCTCAGTAGTGCATCAGGAATTCTTATCTTGATGGTTTTCTTTTTAGGTTTTATTGACAGCTTTGCAGATTTCTTTCCTCTGAAACACCCTCTTCAGCAGCTCCTAAGTTATTACTTCTACCTCGGGGCCTTCTGTTTCCCAAGAAGGACCTGGGCTGAAGCCTTTTGAAGACTGGCTTTGACTGTGTTGAAAGAGCTCCTCAAAATATTTGGGTTTAGCTAGTAGCTGCAGCTTCCCAAGTGAGCAGTTCACTGCAGAAGAGAGGTAAAACTGCAAAGGTTTGGCAGAGGGATGTTATCAGAGCTTTTCTTTGGACCACGTGGCAGCAGCTGCTCAACCAGCATCTTGGGGATGCTTTTCTGAAAAGCTGGAGTCTAGACTGGAACTTAGGAGGGTTGTCTTGCAATTAGCAATACTTTCCTAAATCTGGGGTACCCCAAATGAGGTCTGTATCCCCCAGCACAAGCTCTGCTAGAGCACAAAAGAGAACATCACCTTCTGGTTCAAACAGAGCAGGCAAAACTCCAGGGAATGGGCTGTTTGCAGGTGCAGAAAGGTTTCACAGAGCTCAGTTTGTCAATGTTCAACCTTTCCTGTCAAAAGTTAATTCAGTACTAGGTATAAAATGTTTGTGGCTTCTCATTTGTAATGTTTATGAGCAGCCAGGGCTATGGGAGGACCAGGAAATGCCAGCCTGAGCTGGTTACAAAGCCCAGAAACACTCTAGGAATATAGGCTAGGCTTAATCTATTGGAAACATGGCTAGGAAACATGGCAGTCTAAAGCTCTTACGACTAAAGTGTGACATAGTTTTGTGCAGGCTGAGAAGGACCATTCAGTGAAAAGCCAGAGAATAATCATTACTGCTTTTAACCATGGATGTGAACCAAAAATGCCTGATAGTCTTTCATGTGTGAACTGGCAGAGTGTTGCCTCAGATGGACAAGAAGCATCTGAATAACCTCCCTGTAGTATAATGGGTAGAGACATTTCTATTTTGGCTCAGATATTGGAGCACAAAGATCTAGGCTTTGTGCCTTTTGCCACAAAAAAAATTGCAAGTGGCCACAGGAAGTAGGAGTCTGGTAACCAGCAATCTTAGATGGCCACACCTATTGAAATATGAGGATTTAGGTCAAGAATAAAGGTGAGACTTGGGGTTTCTTTTGTTTGTTGTTGTTGTCTGTTGGGTTTTTTTAAGAGTCTGCCCCAAACAGGCTTTGAGTGATCCAAAATCCCAGGAAAAGGTTTGAAAAGCAAGGCTAAAAGTTCAGAGCTTACTGAACTGCTGTGGCTGGAGCATTGCCAGGGTAGACAAATGGATTGTGCTTGCCTGCACCACATTAATTGTTTAGGTTTATGGGTAGCAACATGCTGTCTGCCTAAGGGCTTGTCAACCCTGCAAAGTTTGTCAGACTAGCCTTGTTGGTAGGGGCTGCCAGTGGAGATGCTCTATGTCCCAGCAGAAGGGGGTTTTCAGCCAGCCCTGCTATGGCACAGTGCTGAACGGCATCAGCAAAGCAGACAAAAGCATTTTCTCCCTAGCATGGATCCCCTGAAGCTGCAGGGTGCACTTCTCCCTTGGAGTTTGTATAAAAAGCCAGGAGCAGGGAGCTGACCTTGCTCTGGGCTTTGTTTCTTGCCCCAGTAAGGGTGAGCTGTGGGGATGGGCATGGGACGATGTCCCTGCAAGGTGTGTGGCAAATCCAACTTCTGCAAAGCATCCCTCCTGGTCTAGATGCCTGTATGTGGAGCATCTTACCTGGGCACTATGGAAGCAGTAAGGAGGAGTAAGAATTGATCTTATGAATGCTCTTTTCCTGGTGCCTTTCTGCTGCTCTCCACCTTTGCAGGTCAGGCAGTAGGTTCTTTTGCTGCCTGCTCTGCTCTATAGGGTGACCTCAGGCAGGGAGGCACAGCCCTACTGAGACTGTATTCTGTGGGAAAAAAAGCCTAAAGGACCACAAACCCCACTGAAGCTGGCTGGTAATGACTGCCTGGCATCATTCTTATTTGATCATTGCTCTGATGGTTAGCAGCAACATTACCAGTGCCCAGGAGTACTCCCAACCTTGTAGCAAGATCATGTGTCTATACCATCCTTGGTCTCCTCTGCTACTTTCCAGAGCTTCCTTAGAAGCTGGAAATCTGGAAATCATACCTACCTGCTTGCTCTTCAGCAGACTAGTTGCATGCAAAGGAACAATGACAAGAACAGGAAATGGCACAAGCAAAGAACCAATAAAGAAGATTTTACTTACACTACCAGGAGGGCTATGAAAATAAGCAGAAGGGCCCATGTCTCTGTAGAGAAGGAGGGAAAAAGGTTCATTTTTGTTCTTCTCTAGTTGGCTTAGAGTTCTCTTGATGTGTTTGTCCCAGGTCAGTGAGAAATATGAATGTTTGGCAGTTGTGTAATCTTTTTTTGTGTGCAATCATGTGATTTTTAGGGGCTGTCCTTCTGTCATGAAGGAAGAGGAGTGGAAGCAAAGGTAGCAAAATATGCTAATCTGCAAAACACAGTTCATGTGATAGATAAATGCCTGGCTGAACTAAGGTTCAAGTTATACATAATACATATGTTACTAGGCATTTCTGCTAGCTTTTCCTGTTGTACTAGTAAGTAATACCTGACTTCTGAGTAATGCTCTTGGGCTGCTACACCAAAATAAATAAAACCAAGTTACAATGAAAAGGTAAATCCCAAAGCAGGTGTCAGAGTTGGTTTACAAAAGGGAAAGAGAAGTGAAAAGGTTATTCATATATTGTGTGACAAGATCTTTTCTGGCAGCTGAATTAACTTTGGTAGAATTTAAGATTTTTTTGTTAAAATACTATTCTGTGTTGTGAAGAGCAAGCAGTGCCTGTGGTGGGTCAGAAGCAGCTTCTAGCAAAGGCAGGAATTTGCCCCTTGTGCAGGCTTTAGAAGTCCACCTTGTTTGCTGGCTTGTGGCCAGGTGTTTTGTAAAAGAATTACTGTTGTTCAACAACTGTAAGCTGTTAAAGCACCACCTTTTCCAAGACACCAGCTTATTGCTCACGAACAAAACCAGCACTCACCCTTCTGCCAAGGGAAAATGCAAATTCTGTACTGGTTCTTCTGTAAGGATGGTGCAGAAAAGTGATAGCATCCTAGAGGTATGGATGTGCTAAGAGATTATGATGATGGTGGAGGAAACTGGGCTATTTGGATGGTGTTGATTAGTGGTCATAATGTTCGGGCTCAGGGCTATGTGGCTTGCACAGATGTGTACTGCAGCACCTTCAGGGCTTCATTCAGAACTCTGAAATGAGCAGTTGCCTTCATATTGGCAGAGCTGCCACATTCCAAAGAGTTCTCTGGGTGCAAATAACTGGCTGTTATAAATATTGGGCACATCAAATGCCTCTTCTCCAAAGATGCTGCTGTGATTAATGCTGGGTTGACTGATAAGTGGGCCTCGGTCCATGTGGTGATAAGCAAGGCATTCTGGGAGTCATCATTTGACTTTTCAGCAGTATTTGTATCTCATTTCACCTTTGCCTGGCCTTTGCTCTGACCTTCAGAGACAACTCAGTTGCAGATTATTTTTTAATAAACACAGTCTGCTTTGGTTTGACATGAACATGCAAGTTCACGACATAGTGGTACAAGTCTATGTCAGGTCCTATCATGCTTGATTCAGAGATGTTGAAACAGCATGTGTTTAAATAGGTACTTTCCCACTCAGGAGCTTGTCACAGCTGTGATTGTTCTTCCATGGTTCTTATTTCTTCAGTTTGACATAACCTTGAAATCTGAATTTACTGGGCACCAAATGTTCGTGACTCACCCTGTTGAGAAACAGGTTAACACAGTTTATTCAGGATGTTATGGTGCTCTAGGGCTCTCCATCCTCAGTTAAAAAAAAAAAAAGCCTCAATCCTTGTCCTGTTTGGGCCATTTTTAAAGGTAAGAATACTCTCTGAAAGAAAACAACCAAACCACACTTGTAAAAAGCCAGATAGGTGCAGTCTTAATGCTGGTTTTGCATAGGGGTCTGAAGATCTCTGACACATGGACTGTGCCTATTGACTTCAAACAAACAGAAACCCACCAGCTCCTTCAGAAAGCCCAACCCTCATGTGGTTAATCTATGCCAGGGGAAATTCAATGACCCAGGAACATATGACTGATTTTTCACGTCACATGTGAGTCAGAGCTGGGTTTATGCCCTAACTTACCCTCTCTTAAACCTGTAAACCTCCAGCTCTAGGCTTTGGTGCCCCCTAAGCTGCTGAGGGGTACAGCAAGCCAGCTAGGAGGTCATGTTTGAGAGGTGGCTTGGGCAACTTCAGATAGGAGTCTGGAAGACTTCTGCCTTCCATCTCTGGGAGGAAGGAGAAACATCAGCTGTTTGGCATCATCTTCAGCCAAGGCTGAACTGCACCTCACAGAAATGGTGGGAAGGAGGAGAATCACATTGTCAAGCCACAGCCTACCCTCTCCCTTCCCAAGCTGAGGTCTCTGCCCACATGGATGCAGCTGCACCCAGCCAGTATAATTATGCCTTCACCTTATCCAAATACTCTGTTTCTTATTCTTTGCCACCACAGGCTTTCAGGCCCATCTGCTTCTCCTGCACATTTTGAAGTGCACTGCATCCCATCAGGGGATTTGGTGAGCCCACCACCCCAGGCATCTGGGGCAGAGGCATGCTGTTCAGGGGCACGAGAAGGTGCAAGCTCAAATGGAGGTGGAATTATACCCAGGGTAACACCCTGCTGGTGTCACAGCCAGTCTCACAGGTGACAATGTCACACATGACATGCAGTGCAGGGTAGGTATGCAACACTCAGTGTCATCATTTAAGCTGCTGCACTATATGGTAATTCTTGTGTTGCCACCACACTTCCAGGACATCCACAGGCTGAGGGTGAGGGGTTTAAAAAGCTGAAGTTTGCATCAGATTCAGCAGTGAACTGAGCTGCTTTTCCATTTCTAATGCCCCTAAGTAGCTCAGATTAGTGGATTAATGGCTTTCAGGAGAGCAAAGTAACACCATGTTGTTGTTTGCAGTGTAATGAAAGGAGTGCTCCTGATCCAGGCTGTGAACAAGGTGTGATGAGCAGGAGGGATTTCTTGTACAATAATGACTGGGGGCTGGGCAGTAAAATGGAAGAACATGTATTTCTTCCCCAGGCTGTGAAACCAAATCATGTAGGATAAAAAAAAAGAAACAACACTATAGAATAGCAATTATGACTGGGACACAGGTGTGGAGGAGAAAGAACAGTTCAGAAGAGAAAGAGCTATTGGCAAAAAAATAAAAGTCACAGCAGGTAACACTTTGTGTTCATGATGAAAAGGACTGCACAAGAGTAAGGAGGGCCAGGCTGGATAAGCCTGAATTTTTAGGTCTAACTCAATGTTGAGTGCAATCATGAAAATGTCTCCTGAGATACTTGGGGAAATTTGGTTTAGATTCTCAGGGCTGGACCAGTTGTGACAGAGACTGTGTAGTGCTCCTTGGGATATAAGTGTTGCTGGGGAGTTGTGTCATTGTGGAGTACTTTAAATTGTCTAGATACAGGTGGTAAAAAGTGCTTCTAATCATGCAGAGCTCAAATAAACTCTGTATGGGAAATGGCAGGTTTCTGCACTGGAGAAGCACCAAACTGGCAAAGAGTGGAACTGGTTTAGCTTCAGTACTGATAAGTAATTTAAGATGTTCTGGAGGAGCAGTTAAAAGCAAAATTACCACGGACTGAACAAAATGCATTCCTTTAGTTGAATGTAAATGGAAGTGTAAATGAAAACAAGCTTACAGCTAAGTACTCTTTTTCAGGAAGAGAAATTAATGAAACAAACCAGTGGAAGACCAATAATAGACTCTGTCTAACCTCCTTTTTAAGTCAACAGTGCTAATATTGTCAGGTGGTTGTATGCCAAGAGACTTGCAGGAACAGTTTTTACACCCAACTGCCTGAACAGCTACATTAGAAAGGATACTCAGAATAAATAAACCAGGTAGGATGAGGAGTGAGGAAAAAAACTAACCCACAATGATTTTGTAGTTGAAGGTATGTTGTTATATGTTTTGGCTGTAAGACCTTCCAGGCTGGGAGCTCATTTCTGTGCCTGACTCACAGCAGCCCAGTGCTAGAACATGCTGACTCACTGGGGTCCTACTGGAGGGAGGTCCAGCATATCAGTGGCACTTCTTGCCTCCTTGGAGATATGCCACCAAAACCTTTTGTTTGTTTACTCTAGCTAAATGATAGCTGGGCTGGAAGGAGGTTGCTATGAGATAAATGCCAGGTAGAAGAGCTATTTAATCAAATTATGATGTTGGCACATAGACAAATGGGTATAACCCAGCCACAAATAAATGCTAGGCTGGAAATGAGCACAGTCCTGGTCTGGAAAACTCAGGAGTCTTCCCATCATGGGGTTAAAAGGAAGAGGGGGGAAAAAGCTCAGACAATGTTGTATGGGCTAGATAAGACAGCTTACTGCTGGGAGGAGGGAGCAATGCATTGAATTTATCAACATTCTTCTGCCTTTCATTTTCTACATAGGCAGATGTGGGGAGGCAACTATTTATTTTCCCTGATTTACAGTGGTTTAGTTTCCCACAGGAAAATACTTCATAATGAAGGCTACATTTTGGTGTCAGTGGTTAAAATATTGATGCAGTACTGCTGGATAAAAAAAATCAATGTATTTGGAGGGGTCTCTAATGATACTTTATGTAGTTCTGGGTATAGATGACTGATACCCTCCTGCACATAGATTTCCTTGGGATTTCAAAAGCTCACAAAAAAAACCCAACCAACTCAACAAAAAAGTAATTAATTCCCCTGGATGTTTTGTTCCATATATCTGAGCTTTGGAACTACACAGAAACTAGGCCATTTTTCTGATGTTTTTTTACAGTTAGAGTAATATCCCTGATACATACCAATCTTCCTTCATAATCTTGATATCATTATATTCCTTTTCATTCAAAGAAATGACAGCTACAAAAGCTATATGATATCTGGATAGCTAATTAACTCTGAGCACTGCATTCTTTTGCCCAATCCAAGGCAAACCTCTCTTTGAGGTTCTTTCACTTTAACCTTATAAAGTAGTTAAGAAAAACTGATGTAACCTCTTCACTCTGCACATGAATTCTTACTTGTGGTGCAATGAATGACAAGGAAACATCCCACAAGGAAGCAGCAGCAACAACCCTAGACAAATGCAACCTAGAAAAGATGCATTTCCCATACAAGTTGTGAGATTATGTTCTTTCCTGGATATTTTAGGGAGGATACTTTGGTGGGGCAGCTGCAGGGGAGGGCTGCTGTGTTGCACCATAACTTTGCTGTAAGCCGTTCCAAGAAGTGTCTGCGCATGTCACTGCCCCAGCAGACCTCTGCAACGGGATGTCACTGCCTGGTGAAGTCAGTACACTTGACTCATTCAGAGGGATGGACTTTCTAAAGGGTGACAGATCTAATTGTTCTTTCAGTATAAGGATTTTGTTATGCAAAGCACTGTGTGAGATTGTGCCCAAAGCAGGAATAACGTCATGTCTTCAGTTGGTGTCCCTCCCATTGCTGCAGCTTCCCATGGGGTGACCTGCTCTGGCTGTATCCCAGCAGATTGTGGTTGTAGTGACATTAGTTAGTAAGGGTCATGATACTCGGATATTAGTAATGAAGGCAACCAGAAGCCTTTTTCAATGTGCCTTTGAACCACAGATCTCTTGCCTCTTCACCATCTGACCAGGGCAGTTTGCTTTCTTTATTGCTCTTTGGTGTGCTAGGATAAAGGAGGCAGCATCTCATAATGAAGATGTGCCAAAGCAGTCGGTGTCAGGGTTGTCATGCATGGAGGTTCATGGAAGGAAAGGGCTGTACATGATAACAAAGATGCATGTCACCTAAATAGGAGCCTTTCTAAAAGTCTGCTTCCTCATCCTCACTCCATCTGGTCAGCTATATGATCTGCTCCCAGCTACCTGTAATGCTAGAAAAGGATTATCTTGAGGTTATTTTCATATCACATGTCAGTGCATCCTGATAGATCCTTTTTCTTCTTCTCTTGCCTAAGTGGAATTTCCCCAGGGTCTAAAGTTTCAGCTTTAAGTCAGACTTTTTTTTTGTTAAAACTAAATGGGACTATTTTGAGGTCCTTAAAATCATCTTATGTGAGCAAAATAGATGGACATTTAGGTAATTTCAGCTGTAAAGGCTGCTCTTTGAATTGCTAGTCCTTTTTCAGTATGTATTTGTGTTTAGATAGTTACATTGTAAAAACAAAAAAAATATAAACAGTTGTCATGTCTCTTACAGGTTGGCAATGAGTCTGAGAGGTCAAATGAGTTTGAAGGACCCAGTAGCATGGACCCAGGTCAAAAAGTCTCCAGGACTGGCTGATCTGAACTCAGGAGCCCATTTGGGTAAGACCTCTGAGATGTCACAAGTTCTGATCTCAGGTTTGAGTGTAAAAACATCTTTCTCTGCCAGATTTGCCCACACAGTTTACCTTGTTGAATGTTTAACCAGTTACTAGTCTGTGGGACTATATTCAAATCTCTCAGCCTGGAAAGCCTTAACAGCAGTGTAGGAGAGGATGGGTCCCACCAGAAAAATTTCCACCAGCCCCAAGAAATTAGGCATCTAGTATCTCCAGATCAGGGGACTTTTCTTTGAGCCATCTCTGCTTTTAGGGAGCTTTCTGCCCTTCTAGTTTTTGATCTATCCATACCAGCTTCCCCTCCCTGGCAGAAAGACGCTTTGGCTGTATGTAGAACTGCTTGGTTTGGCTGAAGAGGGCATCTCCAGCCCCAAATCTTCTGGGCACTTTGAGAAACAGAGAGCTTATCTTCACAGCAAGGACACTTGCACTGCCCTCAGCTTTGTAGGCTGCTCCTGCTGTCCTTTTAATTTAGAGAGAAGCATATTTTGGAACACAGCTCGGCATGCTCTCGTCTGAGAGCTGTGGTGCCCTCGCCGCTTCTGGCTGCAGTTCCAAGCTGGGTGGTACTGATGCCTCAGAGGTGAATCTAGGTGCAAATCTGACAAGACACATATAAATGGCAAGGACAGAAACAGTAGCTTTAAAACACAATTATTCCCTTAGGTTGATGCTCCTGCCCAGCAGTGTGGCAGGTTCTTGAGGAAAAACCAGCAGTAGGGAAAGCAACATCAAATCCATTTTCTGAAGTTTCATGGCCTCATCCTGTAATCCTTATACACCTGAGAAATCCTTACATCTATGATCTGAGTTACCAGTGCTGAGTGTCTGAGTGAAAAGCGAGAATCAAGCCCTAATTAAGAGATATTGATCAATATCCACAGTCCAGCCAGCAGCTCTCATCCACTTCTGTGCTGATTTACGTATTTCAAGAAGAATTGTGGGCAATAATGTGGAGTTTAGTAGCTCTCAGACCTGATGCTGACTCTACTGCCATTTTATCCCTTCACCAGGACAGTTCCTGGTGGCCACCACACTGCTGATTTTCCATATGAACTGAGAGAAGGGCCCTTTGGAGCCCCCAACATATGCTTTTGTCTCTCTCCAGCACCAGCATCAATTCCCACTCTTCCCAATAACCTTCAGCTTTCCTGAACCTAAATGTATGACAAAGACAGACCTTTAGAATGTTGGACAGAGACCCAAACTGAAGGGCACTGTGATAAATCCTGGCAGTGGTTTGACATGATGGGAAATTCATTCCTCCCACATAAATTATTTTCTGCACTTTTCAGGCTTTAGCCTTTTGCTGTGCATTTTCAACAATAAACAGTGAAATATGACATTATTTACTTGTGAAGCACTAATAATGCACACACGCCATAAAACCTGACAATGCTCTGGAGAGCTTGCAGTCACCAGCATAAACACAGAGAAGACAGAAAGTGCTGAAGACTCCGTGCAGGGACAGCCACACGTGCCCCAGCTGCTTCCCTGCTTTATGCCTCCCTGAAGCATCACTTCTTGCAGGCAGCCAATTTATCCCCTGCTGATTTCGCTCCCCACACACAGGGGATGCCCTCTCCTTTAGGGTTCATCTCCCCTGATTTTATAAACATCCCTCAGCCAGTCTCTTGCTACCTGACCCAGCTTGTGTAGTGACACATCCCTGGCAGAGACAAGCTCAGGAGGGGCTGTGAGATGGGGTAAAACCTGAGCCTTGCTAAACCTCACTGGTGGGGCTACAATGCTTGGGCATGGTTAACTCAGCATGGCTTGCTGCAGGGACAAAGTGTCAGAAGGGATTTTCACCATGTATGCATGGATAATACTCTAACAAAGTCCAGATACTTTTAACTTTCCTTCCTTTTGGTTTATTTTTGGTGGGTTTTTTTTGTTTGTTTGGTTTTAGGTTTGTTGCTTTTTGGGGTTTTTTCTTGAGGTCTTTCATGTTGCTGTGGCTTGATTTTGTGTTGCTGAACTTTGGGTGGGCTTTACATGTTCAGGCATAGCTGTGCCCACATCGTGTCCTCATGCTCCTACCCTTTCCTTGGTTCTTCTGTCCTTGGCTCTGTGGGCTGGGAGCTGGCTGGGTCTGCAGATGCAGCCTTCTCCTGGAGAAGAGGTTCATAGGAAGGAGGCATTTGGGGCATCCCAGTGGTAACATTTCTTCTGTTACACTAAGTCAGGGAAGTTTCAGCTGAAGTTAAAGGTGAAGCCTAGGATGCCCCTGGGTGACAGCAAGGCAGAGGGATTCTAACCAGAGTCCCAATAAGTGTTGGGATTAACCATGTGGGGTTGCAAGGTCATCTTTTGTCATCCCTTTTGGCTTCAGCAGTGTGGGGAGCATGGTTTGCTTATTGAACCCTCAAAATGCCTAAGAGACCAAAGCTGGCAGCATGGTTAGCCTTTCTGAGAGCTGGGAGGAGGAACCTGGCCTCCTCCAAAGAAAATGAGAAGCAGCTTTGGCCATATCTATTATCATTATTGGAGCTGTCAGCTGAGATTCAATACAGGGCTTCAGATAGATGTATCGAGGCCAGCTTCCACGCTGACTTACCACAGCAGCAAAGGAGCCAGCTCCTGTCTCATTTGTGCTCATTTAATCCCATTGATTTCACCAGAGCTAAGGGTGAGGAGGGAAGCAGCAGCAGGCTCTGCAGACCAGAACTCAGGATACCAGCTCAGCTCGACCTCATCGTCCTCTCAGCGCTATCCCCAGGAGATGAGAATTTGGGGTCCTAGTGCCTCGTGCAAACCCCAGGGATGAGCTCTTCCAGAATAAAAGCTCTTGCCCTAAATCAGGTCACTGGGAAGCAGGACTGTAACCCTCTCATTTTCTGATGTCTGTTATACTTCCTCTGTGGTACCTTCGTACAGCTTAACTGTTTTGCTCTTTCTTAAGGCTGTATTGAGAAAGGAAAAACATTCACTGGTTGAGGAGAAGTGAAACAAATGTTTCTCTACTTTTCTAGCTCATTCCACAGAGCTGTAGAGTAGTTGGTCCCAAAGAAACAAGGCCACGTCCATTCTCCTGTCAGGTATAAAAATATTGTGTCAGGAGCTAGATCCTTGCAGGGTGCTGATTTACCTCCAGCATCTCTACATTTCTGTAGAGAAAGAGAATATTCAGGAGAGGCAGTCAGTCTGCTCCAGGAGTACAACTAGAGTTTGCTGTCCAGATTAATTAAAGGGCTGGAGAGGCTGCAAATGTGATTACCTCTTCTTATCTTGTTCCAAAGTCCATGCAATATCTACAGTGTTTCAGAGTTGTGCACACTGTAAAAAAAAAATAAAATAAAAAATCAATAGCAGTGGAGTTCTCATTATCAGCAACCTACAAATAAAGTTGTATGAGAAGCAGAGAAGGAAAACACTGGTGTGGGAACAGGCTTTGCCTTTATGTTTGTGAGTGGATTTTCCTCATAACAAAAACTACAGGAGATCTCAAATTTTGCTAATGCAAAACAAAACACACAAAATCTATAAGCCACCATCCTCACCTCCAGTAGGTGAAGCTTTAGACAGCAGTCATCAGATCACCTCAGGATCAGGTACTTGAGGTGAAACAGGTGTTGGATTTTGGCTTGGCCACCAAATTACAACCTGGGAATTCTTCTGCATCTTTTTGTCCATAGACTAGGATAGTTTAATAGAAGATCCCCACAGAGACCTGTTAGGACCTCCAGAGACAGAGATGAGCCTGTTCTTTGGCTCAAGAGCTAAGCAGAGATACCTCAAATCTTCCTTTCCTCCCAGGGCATGTGGGTGTCAAGTAATTGCTGCTGTTCAGATTGCTCTGAGGGTGTAGCATTTGAGATGAGGGGAGACTTTATGCCTGCAAAGGATGCTTTCTCTCACCTGTGGCATGGGGCATTTGTCATCACTCCACTTGTGCCCTCTATTGCTGCCACCACCAGCCAGACCTTCGAACAGAGGAAGGCATCTTTGTTTTACCCAAAGTCTGTGCTGGTTTGGGGCATCTGTTGACAGCTCAGCATCAGGCTGCTGGGCTGGGCTGGGACCTTTTAGACAGAGAGGCTCAAGCATTGCCTCTTCCATTATCCCTTCTCCAAAAGCCACCACCACAGCCCTGTCAGCTCCAGAGCTGTCATGCCCTGCCATCTGCAAGCAGCAAGGTCAGCAAAGTTGCTGGTGCCCTTTTAGCCTGCTGTGATAAACACACAGTTCACAAAGGTTTTATAACACAACTCAGAACAGGATCTGCCCTTTGTTACCCAAATGAGGTCGAATTTGTGCCAGCACATAGCTATGAGTCACGGCAGATTTCGATTGGGATTTCTGATTCCTCAACAAGGACTGATGAGGCTCCCTGGTAGCTCCCATTAATCTTCCTCCCCACAAGCTCTGCGTGGCTGCAGTTGAAGAGATTTTGTGTTTGCTCTCACTCATGTGCACAAAAGGTGATGGTGCAATGGGTCTGACAGCCAGGACATGGAAGGGAAGGATCTCATCTGGGTTTCAGGTTACAGATTTCACAAGTCTTTTGTCATGTCTCAGCACTGTCTTGGAGAAATGCAGCTGCAGAGAGAGGTCTTAGTCCATGCTTGTAAGATGTGGTGGCTTGAGACAGCTCCTCCAGGGATGAAGGGAGCTGCTTCCCAGTGGTGGGGCCAGGATATCCTGTCTCTGGAGAATTTCTTAGCATGACAGTGGTGCAAATCACTGCTTACCATGCCACTGTGGGTGTCTGTAGGTAGCAAAGCAATCCATACTTTCCAACTTGAGAGGCTTCCTGCTGAAAGTGGTGTGGTTTAGGTCTCTCAGTATTTCTGGAAGCTGTCAGATCAGTTAAATCTTTAATGACTACCTCTCAGCTCTTTGCACAGGGCCTTCACTTCTGCCTTTGTATGCCCATTTATAAACCATCTTAAACACACCAAGGGCAAGACAAAAATTCATCTTCCTCTTCCCCAGCTCTCCTCCCTGGACTACACTCTGCCAAGGAGGGAAGAAACCAGCAGCCTTGGGTTCACAGTCCCGGGAAGATGCAGGAATTAGTTTTCTATTGAACCTTTCATTCTGCAGGTATCAAAACCCTCTGAGAAGTCAGGAGCTGTAAGGAAGCAGAGCTGCTATTTATGTGATCAATAAAAAGTTTTACACGGAGCCTTGGATGCTCACAAAAGATGGACAAGAATGTAGCTGGAACAGCTCTTCACATGAAAACAAGATGTTTATTGGTATTGAAACACCCTGCTAGGCTGCAATCAGATGCCAAGCGACGTGAGCTCAAGCCAGGATGGTTCTCATTGGGG
Organism: Galbula dea; assembly: GCA_013399015.1. NCBI lineage: Eukaryota > Metazoa > Chordata > Aves > Piciformes > Galbulidae > Galbula > Galbula dea. The sequence continues at coordinate 13,480 of VWZX01009189.1, read as the reverse complement.
AGGGGAAAGGAGCAGGCTTGCTTTTTGCATAGGACTAGCTAAAATTTCCCTGTCATTATCTATAATGATAGAAGGATAAATGCACAGCATGGTGAGACAATTGAGGTTGGAGCCAAGGGGGGGACAGAGCCAATAACATTTTATATATTTTCATGCTTTATGAATTCTTCACACCTTGAACTACTTTTCCTTCATATTTTATTTCTTTTTTTTTATTTTGAGGCAACAGCCAAAAAGAGAAACTAAGAGGTTAGAAACCACGTAAGCAATCTCCCACTGAGCTTTATTCCCCACAGGTTCATTGCATCAAAGGGAAGGCAGCAAAATAGGGTGACTAGTGCTACATAACAAGGGAAACGAGTTGCCTGCTGCCTTCTCTGCCCCACACTCAGGACAGATCATGCTGCCTGCAGAGGATGTTGGGCTCATGGGGACCACGGCAGCTTCCTGGGCAAGGGTGAAGAGGACACTGCAGAACTCTACACAAGGTAGCACAACTCACACCTATGGTCTTTGTTCCTCCTTCCTTCAAATGCAAATATATTTTGCCAGCTGCCATGTTTCTTCCTGTGCAACCTCCACGCTCAAACAAGTGGTTTCTTGCTTGCTGTGGCTCCTCTCTCACTGTGTCTGAATTCCATTTTCTTTCTGGGAGGTGCAGAGACACTATTTATGCCGTATATCTCCTGCCTGCCCTTTCATCAGGAAGGGTAATTTCATCCCTCTCATCTTCCTTTCTTCACTCTTTACTGACCTCAACAATGTCCAATTAGCAAATCTGGGTCTCCTGTACACAGCAGATATTGCTTCCACCTCATTTCAAGTTTACCACTCTGCTGGTTTTTGTTGTGCTCTTTCCAGCACTTGATAATTTTGCTCCATAATAACAGAATCAGTGTCTCATAATTGCTGTGAACCGTGATGCTGCATCCTGGGAAATGAGTCATGGTGGGAAAACACTGACTGTCCACAGTGCTTCCTGGGAGACATCAAGCCTGAAGTTTCAAAGCAGACTGGAGGGGACAAATGTTGGTTATTGCACACAAAGGTAGCTCATGGGAAGTGCAATGTTAAACCTTCCGCTCGGGCTTTGAAGATTTGCAGTCAGTGCAGAGCAACAGCAGCAACAGGATCCACAACTTGATCAGAGGTTCTGGAAGTTGGAGTTACAGATTTATGCAGGATAAACTCAAGGCTTTTTGTAAAAAAAAAAAAAAATCCTTTTCATCCTTCACCTGAATCCTGTTACCATCAATGCATCTTGGGGTGTCCTGCACCCACTGCCCCAGGCATCACATCCTATCTGTGCTTCTCTCCAGAGATCTCATGTCCCACCATTGTGCAAGCCACAGTTTTAAAGCTGCTCTTAATTTTCTGCATTACCTAGCCACAAGCAGTGCTGCTGGTAACAAGCTCTGAAAAGGTACAGGAAAAGAGCATTAGGAGATAATAAGTCTTATTCACAGCTTGGAGAATCTGCATTTTAGAGCAACACATGGTACTTAAAAATCAGAAGAGACAAAGGGGCACCTTGCAAAAGTGAGTGTTGCCTGGGCAACATCAGCATCTGCATCCCTGCATCTCCCCAGCCCCATGCTTAGCAAATATCTTCACCACAGTGCTTCTGTGCATGCTTAGACTTACACCTTTCTCCCTCTCACTCACATCCGCATCTGCTTCTCCAAGGTGAATGTACAGGGATTGGCACAAGAAGTCTGCATATGCTGCTGGCAAGAAGGGCATCTTCCTTCAGTCTTGCAGTTTCTCTTGCCTGCAGTGCTCTGCAAAGTCCCAGGTCTGTGCTCCCAGGCAGTGTGGGCTTCACCCCCCCCGCACACACACACACCTTCAAATGGAGCTCAGCGCAGACATGCCTTCCCTGTTTGGAGCTGAACCATAGATCCTGTGTATCTGGCTGTGTCTTATTTCAAAGTCACATTTATGTAGTAGTTATGCTTGAGGACAGATGCTTTCTTTTTTCTCTCCTCTGCTTGCTTTTTTTTCTTTCTTTTTTTTTTTAACATTGTAAAAGAAAACCACAGTCATCTTCTAGAGTTGGGAGTTCTCTTGACAGCAGAACAGTGTGATGGATGTGCCAGGGCATCATTTCATCAGAATATCAAGCCATGAGGTTGGCTACTGCCATTCATTCTTGTCATCTGAATCCTCTTGATGTGTAAGATCACATTAAAATCCTGTAAGAGAAAAGTGCTGCATGTCTCCTTGTCAGAGAGGACTCTGCTGGTTCATCCATCCAGCCCCAGGACAGTGCAGGTGGCAAGGAGCTCGTCATCGAACAGTTGCTTGAAGGTGAAACACAAAAGCCTGCTGGTAGCTAATCCCAACCCAGCTCCATTTTCCAAAGGAGGAGAGGGACAACCATCATGGTATTTATTATTTGCAGTTTTCTCCACCCCAAAGATTAAAAAAAAAGTGGGGGTTTACCTCTCCTCTTGCCAATGGCAAAAGGGTTTTGTCTTTCTTATGCCTTTTTCTCTGATCTATTTTGTTTTAACATCTTGAGCAGTGGGCTGCTGGCCAGATTTCTGAAGGTGTTTAAGCATCGACAGATGTAGCTGAGTACCTGGAGAGATTTTCAGAAGCATCTTGCTGTAATTGTTTATTATAATATTCACTTCCCATCATGATCTCTTTGGTAGCATCCCTATTCTTCCTGCCAGCATTGCATCTTCTCTTGCAGACCTGAGTTGGATTTTCACAAAATCATTAAGGTTGGAAGAAACCTCTAAGATCACCAAGTCCAACCCTCAACCTATCACCAACATGCCACTAAGCCATGTCCCTAAGTACCACATCTGCTTTTTCAAACACCTCCAGGGGCAGCTTTGCTTCTTTTCTTACTTTCAGTCCTAGAACTCCAGGGAATTGTACAAAAGGAGAAAAATTAAAAAAGGGCAAAATTTACTGCAAATGGTTGCATTTGGATAGATCTCAGAGTCCTTATAAATACTGATGGGACAGGAAGAAGGTGCAGCTTTTTATCTGCAGCAGCAGAACTCCAGCACAAGCAGAGTCTTTTCATGGATGTGATCTCGTACTGAGAAATGTACAGAGAAACCCACTGCCTGCCCACTTTGAAATGTAAAATATTCCTGCATTTCAACATCATACCCAAATTTGCCAGTGGATTTTGAGCATTTGTCTACTTTCTTAGAAGCAGCAGTTAATTTGCAGAGAGCTTCCTTGTCACTTTGGCCCACTATAAATTCTTGGAGTGACATTTGTGTTGTTATTAATAACCAGAGTTAAAAAAAACCAAAACTGAGTGTGATTTGCAGGCAAAGCTGTAGAAAGTAGCAATCTAAGTTTGGTCTCCTCCATTGGGACAAGCTGCAGGAGCCATGGCAGCTCAGGGTTCTTATTAAAGAGCAATGAGCTGCAATTTCCATCCTGCACTGCCATCTATAGCACAGTGCTGCACACAGCAAACAGCACCGCAGAACTCGGTCCGGAAGCCGAAAGAACCCCAAATGAGGCAGCAGGTTGTGAGAAACCTTAGTGCAATGAATTAAACTGGCAGTTTAGGGATCGTGGCCCATGTTGTTTTGGACTGGAGAAGAGTGGAGGAGCTTGCGGTCTGAGTCCCACCTGCTCTCCTGTCTGGGCATCTCTAATATTCTTGTGTTGCAAAACAATTTCCTCCCATCCAAATCAACACAGAAATGGCCAGCTTCCTTCAGGGGACAGCTCAAAATATGCTAAATCAGAGGCATGAAACCAAAACCCATTTTGACTCTGATGAGCAAGGGGAATTTCTCTTTATTTTTGATTTTTAAACCAGATGTTGCTTTCATGCTCTGAAACCTCTGAAACAGCTGAATGGATTTTCTTCAAACTCCTCACACACACAAAAATTCACCTTTGGGCTGTGAACAAGCTTAAGAAATTGCACAGTGCTGGAGATTATTTTTTTCTCCCTCCTCTCTTTCTTTTTTTTTGATTTGTAAAGTTAAAAGGATCCTAAAATAGAAGCTGAGAATTGGATTAAACATCTCTCTGTTAACTCTTAGCACTGCTTCAAGTCTGTAATTATTTCTTAAGGTGCCTGGCTTCCACCCTTCTTACACTTCCAGCTGCCACATTTTTTATCAGAATAACTGACAAAATAGAGCTGAGGACCAGCAAAACTCTGACACAGTCTGAAGGGGAAAACTGCAGAGAAAATAAAGAGAAAGCCCAGGTTTAGCCCCGCTTCGTGTGCCTCCAAAACTGACCTGGGAAACTGAGGAAAGAGATTGAGGTTGCAGGAGCTGGGGAGTCCTAAATCAGGAGAAACCCCTTGTGCTGCTCGTGATCCACAAGCATCCTTTATAGGAGGGCAGAGGAATGGTGCAGAAGTGCCAAGTGCTTTGGCCTGGACCATGTGGTATTGACATGTATATATATATATATATGAATATATATATACCTATGATGCTAACAGAGCAGAAAAACAGCACAGCCAGGTCACCACCAGGAAGAGATAAGACACCTCACAGGGAGCTTTCCTGACCTAAATCTATCTAGAAAGAGACATGAGAAGTTATATCATATGCATACTGTATATAGTTATCCAAGAAGCCTTGTAATACTATGGAAGTCTGAGGCTTGTTCCCTTCAGTTCTCTGTTTCTCAGGAGCAAGCTCAAGAGCAGCTTCCAGCAGAAAGGTTGTGCAGGATGTCTGATCCCAACAACAGCCTCCTGGTAACATTCAGTAATGGTCTTGGAAATGCCTATCTAGCATATTAGGGTCCCTTTCTGTATCATATGGGAATATCTAGGGGCACTGGGTGCTTGGGAAATGTTTTCACTGACAAAGGATATGGCAAAATCATCAGCTCCAGCTCTCCCCCTTAATTTTCAGCAACCTCCATTTGCATCGATGAAATGTCTTGCATGAGTAACTACTCCCAGCCTGAACATGAAGCAGACAAAGCCCTGTGCGGGTACAAGAGGAAAGCAGGGTGGGCTTCACTCAGTAAGGGATTTCAGCCACCCAAGAGTGGTGGAGATTGAGGGGGAGCCATTTGGGAGCTGAGAAAAGGATTTGGTGAGAGCAGCCCTTCGTGTGGAGGAGCCAGACAGGCTGTGTACAGATGGATGTGTTGGCTAGCTTGGCCACTAGCTGCTTTAACAGAAAATTATACACTAAATCAAGCACTGGGAAATAAATTGCACACTCAGCTTGGCTGGAAGGCCAGCCTCTGTCACAGACAGCTTTTTTCAGCAGAGGCACGTCCACCTCCTGCAGGACCTGCCAGCAGGGTTTGCCTTTAGCAATGTTGGATGGACAGAGCAAAAGCTGGAGTCACAACGGCAGCTGCAGCACATGAGAGCTGGGTTTGGTGCCATAGTGCTTGTATTTTCCCAGGTTTTCCACTAAGGAAAGTGTGGCTTGGAGCTGCCTGCTGGAAGCTTGGCTTAGAGGAGAAGCAAAGCAGGGCCTTCCCTAGGGATGGGCTGGAGTCTGCTCAGCTAAAGCCCTTCGGGCAAGTCAAGATGTTCCTAGAGGGATGAGGTAGAGATTCATATGCTCTCATGAAGGGGCAGCATCTCCTGCTCTTGAGGTGGAGGCAAGAAGGGGTAAACCAGAAACTCACTGTAGCATCCTAGCTGACAAAATCAGCTGTAAACCTTCCCTCTTTACACCTACAGTAATTCCTCCCCTTGTTCTTGCAAGCCCAGTTCAATTTTGGATTTATTCTTGTGGATGTATCTGCAAATACCTGATTGCTCCTGCTAGACCCTGCTAATAAATTTTATGTCTTTTATTCCTTTCTTTTCCTTCCAGAGTCTGCTTGCATTAGGTATTGCTGCACTGAGGCAACACCTTGGTGGCACAAAACAAGTTGTTATTGAGCATGACCTCTCCTTCTTGCAACCTTGGAAGGCACAAGAAGCTGGAATATTGGATATTTTCATGACCATAAAAACTTCCTTCTACTTTTATTGCTACTGAAAAGCACTGGATAGGTGCATTTCTCATCCACCTGGTTAATCTGAGGTTGGAGGCCACCACTCCAACAATTACACATGTATGTACCTTTGTGCATGTGGAAGTAGTGTAGCTCAATCTCTTTCCAGAAGCAAAATCAGAAGCCAAGTGTTGCTAGCATGGAGACACAAAGAACACCCTCTCTTTTTCATCTGAGACTCCAGCACAGGCTCACTACACCCTCTTAGGCTCCTTTCAGCTCCCAACATGCCTCCAGGTTGCCTAGCAATCCTGACAATATTTTATGAGGCCTTATTCCAGAAGCACATTTTGCTAGTGCTGAATTTTAGCTGGGAGCTCCAGGAGAAGCAGGGAGGAAGCCTGAGAGAGCATGGCTCCAATTTAGTACAGCCAGGATGGGGGAGGGGGAATATAATACCAAGTTATCATCATGGGCATTTAGCAGTAAGGTCTTGCATCGTACCCCATGAGCAAGCACACTGCCAGGGGTGGTCTCTGTGCTGGAGCAACACAAACGTGTATCTGTGAATGTGCTGAGGCTCCCAACAGGCATCTCTGAAAGGAGCTGGCTGCTGGCAGCCAGCATGCCCACGACAGGCTTCTGAACAAACATCTCATGGAAAGAAATGATGAGGGAAAGCAACCTCTACATGAATCACAGAATTGTTTTGGTTGGAAGAGACCTTTCAGATCATTGAGTCTGTTAACACAGCACTGCCAGATCACCACCAAACCACATTTCACAGCACCACATCTACAGGTCTGCACTTGTCGAGGTGATGAATTACACTGGCATGAGCTGGATGGAAGACCTGTGAAAAAAAATCACTCTGGCTGAGTGGTAGCACTGCTGGTTGCAGAGTCCCACCTGGGTGGCTGGTTCACATCTTCGCACACCAGCAAAGTTCAGATGCTGAGCAGGGACAGGATGGGGACAGGTCTGCTGGTGGTAGGAGGCTGATCAGAGAGGACATTTGCCAAATTACTTTCTGCTCTCAGCTGTACGGATAATAAAGGCATCAAAAAGCATAAACCTGTTTCAAATCACATTCCCTTGGTTTCTCACTCTCTAGACCCAAACAAATGTATAACCTAGGTGTAGACAACCCCTTAGGGTTAGAGTCGATGTTTCTGAAGCCTACAGATCTCCCATTTTGTCTTTTAGTTTGACTAATGCAAACTTTGTCCAAGACTTAAACTTCTTATAGGTTTCTTTCAATGGTTAAGAGTTTTAAAATCTACCTTTAAAAAGAAAAATAACACCCTAAGCTTCATCAAAGATTACTCCATACTGGGAACCTCTTGCTAACATAAACTGAATTCAATTCAACCATTAAACTCTTACATGATTATTAGTTTGTTGATGAAGAATGACCTTTGGTTAAAGCCAGCAACTGTTTCATTTCTGTAAAACATATATTTATATTTAAAAAAATCTATAGACATATTTTCATGCCTTCTTATTTCTCTCTCCCTTCTTTTTGAAAGGTTTTATTTTTTTTCCAATTTCCAGGGTGCACAGAGTTTTTTTTCTAAGCAGGTAAGTATGTCCCTTCCTGCTTGTAAAGCAAGAGCATTAGCATGAGAGAAGTGGTAAGTGAAAATTACTCTAAACTGAAGTGAGATGTATTTCATTGATTTTTTTTCCATTGGCCAAGCTGAAGGACAAGTAAATTGGATTTTTAAAATCCTTCACTTTTAATACTGTATGGTATTATTAGTAATATAAGTAAGTAAAACTGTTTATAGCAGATGTTTTTCTAAAGTTGACAGTGTGCCCTTAAAGTGATGCATGATGATTGTAAATCCAAGGGTTTCAGCACTTTCAGCACTAACATATCTAATTAATGCAACCAACTGGAAAAGGGAGCACAGAATAGGAAAAGGAGAGAGTTTCACACTTAATCTAAGATTTTACTGGGAACCAGCATTAATACTGGAGATATAACCAAAGGTTAGATGTGCTCAGTGCTTTAGAATTGTCTGCAAAACAGCAGGACATTTTCAGGAGAGTCCTTCCCCCAGTATCTGCTCCCTGCTGAAATGCTCCAGCAATCTCAAAAGATGCTCAGGACCCAGTGAAAGTAAACAAGGCTTACAAGTGCCTTTGCTAGTCTCTGCTTCAGGAGTAATCCACTGATGATCAAAGCCAAGAATAGGTTGCAGCAACTTCAGATTTCCTCTACTGGGATAGTGCTGCACAGCTGCTGAAGTCCAGGCTGTTCTTACACAGGTCCCCAGACACATTGGCTGGGTCTATGCTAGGGCACTCTACTCTTCACCTCTGTCCTCAGTTCCCTGTCCTTTCCTTGAGAAAAAAAGTCACATGAAAACTGGACAACACATCCTCCCTCTAGGTTTAACCCAGCTGAGAGGGTGTCCACCATGTACATGCCCAGGATGCTCCAGACCAGGAGCCCTGAGCAGGGTGAGAAAGGTAGAATCCAGGCCTTTTCCTTTTTTCCTGGCATGGCTTGGCTCAGTGGGGTATTTTCCCATTTGGAAAGAAAGCTTTTGCTACCCAGCAGATTGATAGGTGGCAGCTTAAAGAGGAAAGAAGGCTGTCCGTTTCTGAAAGGGGAATTTGTTGAAGCAACAAAGTAACTTGAAAGTTACCATCTCTGGTGCCCAGGATAACAGGGGGCAGGCTGCTGGGTCATGACACAGAGGTGACGTAGCAAGGAGGCCATTTACACACAGAACCTGCTGGCTATGGATCTGATTCCAAATTGCCTTGACCTTCCCTTTGTGGTTTATGCCTGTGAAAATATAGGAAGTCTGTTTCAGGTGTGACCACTGTGCTTTTGGCACCACATTATCCTGGCTGTATGTCACGATAGATCATAGATGGGAATCATGATATAAGGTTTAGGACAGTAAACATGCAGGTCTGGTGGGTTTTGTTTAAAAGTTTTGTATAAGACAAATTCTATAGCTTTACTGGTTTCTCTAGCTTCTCAAGCAAGTTGTAAAGTAAAATATTTAAGATCAGTTGCTTCCAACCCTCCAGACAATGCATGGGGCTTGTTTTCAGCAGCAATGGGCACTATATGCTACAGATGCTCATAAAAGTCCAAAACCATATTCTCTTTGGGCTAAAATGCTTCATGTTTGATATCACATTTTATACTTACTGGTTCAGTTGTTTTTAGCTGTTGAAAAGTATGTGGGTTGTTTTTCCTCTGTTCACATCAATGGGTAGTGAGAAAATGAGATCGTTCAGAAATGACTAAAGCAAATAACTCAGACCTGGCTAATGTTATGTATTTCACTGAGGTCTAGGTTTCAAGCCAAAACAAAAGCAAGTTAGCTAAACAGATTTAAAGCTCAAAGCTCACAGGCCAGTGTGAATTTTATGAATTATTTTAACTACAACCCACGAAATGACATTGCTTTGTAAAATTATCTTGACAACAAATGGTCTTGTTCAAGGCTTTCCAAAATGGGCTGTCATCCATCAGGCAGGCTCTGGCTTGGCTTCTAGAAAAGCAACAGCATTTCTGCATGGGGAATGAGCAGATCATATAATATCTTAGGGGATGACAGAGTCTGGGCATCAGATGTTCCTAGGTCTTTATTGTATTTCAGAGAACTTGCTGTGAAAATATATTCTTGATAAGTGTGATTTGAAAAAAATCCCTGTGAAACCTAAACAAACTGTGATAGAAACATTTCCAGCATCCTGGAGTTTACAGTAAACAAGATCACAGCTGATTTAAAAATGAAAAAAATTCATTACTCTAGAAAGAACAATCTTCCCAGGCTGTGCTGCTCTTGGGAGGGAGCTAACAGATGCAGCATCTCATTTAGCTTCATCTTGCCACGCTCCGAGGCTGCCGATCAGCACCCAGCATGAAGCACGCAGCACCTTGCAGGAGGCAGCCTTGACTGAGCAGGGTTTAAGCTCTCGGTCTCACTGTCTGCATGCCTTTTTCTGGCTCCAGTGCTGCTCCTTTTAGCATAGCAGCCTATAGGCATTTGGGAAAAAATGGTGAATTCATACCCTTTGTGAGCTTTTGGGACTGTGACTGTTCCCATCACATTTCTGACTCACTGGTGGGGTTTTCTTTAACCTTCTGCTGATTAAAAGCTGTGCAGGAGAAGAAAGAATTTGTCTATCAATGTGTCACCTCCTTCACAGGCCAACCCTTTCTTATCAGGCCATCTGGATTAAAACCTGTCTCAGAGGCCTTGTGAACAATTTGTAAAGCTGTTCTGACTGAGGAGGGGTATTTATAGGTGTCCCAGATGGATTAGGGTTCTGTTGGGCTTCTCAGACCCTCAGCATCTGGTTGCATCCTAAATGCCTCTGTGAGCCTCGCAGGTCCCCTACTGGTCAGAGATCCGTGATGTGGGTGCAGGCTCCACAGACAGGCAGATTCATATGCGGAGAGACATAAGCATTGGGGTAAAAGCACAGTCATGCTACAGAACTGAGGAAACAGTTAAAAATCCCATGGGAGGCTGAGTTAGACACTGTGTGAGTGTGTATGAGACAGATACTATCACGCACCAGAATATGTTTCAAAACAATGATTTTTTATTCAGCTTCTTGCAGCCACTTGGCTAAGAAGAAAATCTTACCAGACATGTATAAGTGCAAGGCCCTTTTTTGCTCCTGTGACAGAGCATTGTGATTTCCCTGAGACACAAAGCAGAATTAAAACCCACCCAGCTGGAGAAAGAAGTGAGTCTGCTCCTGAGCACAGGTACACTGGGGAAAGTAACTCCTCAGATACAGGGTACACTGTTCATCACTTAAATTGCTTCAAATTAGTTTGGACAAAAACCACAAGAGCCTTTAAAACCTACTTGATGCTTGAGGGAAGGGGAAAGGATTGCAGGAATTTGAGGGAACGCTGTCCTCTTCTTTTGTATTTTATCTAATTATTTGTGTGGTGCAGATTCTGAAGTCTCTGCTTGCTATTGATGGACACTTGACATCAGTGGAAGGCCTCTCACCCTTAATCCCATGAGATTGGCACTGTGCTCAGGAGAAATGCTGGACTGAGCTAGCATGGAGACAGCAGAGCCTCTTTTCCTTTGAGTAACCACTTTCCTTCATATTTCTCCTCCTCCTTCCCCTGAGTCAGGGCCGTGCACATTAAGCTAGCTTTCATTGTGAGCATCAATGTGTTGTCTAGCTGCTGGGTAAATACATGAAGCAGCTCACGCCCAGCGTGCAGCTCACATCTTTCCTTTCTGTCAAAGCTGCTTTTCAATTATGCTTTGGTCTGGGGGTAGAACAGATTTCCTGCAGTGTCAAAGCTGGGCAGCTTCTTTGCTAAATTGAGGCTTGATAAATATGTATTCAGCCTCATGCATCAAAAGAGTGAGCAACAGCCCTGTGAAACGCTATAGAAATGCAGCATTTTGTTTACAGAAACTAAGTGTTTTTAAGCAGATGCCATCCAGCAGATAAGTGCAGAAAGGTACCCTTTTATCACTGTTTTTGCAAGATTTGTGTTTGCCCAGTGAGGTGGTATCAGGGTGACCATAACAACCTATTACATTCATTTGCCCACAACTGATAGCGCGAACCAGATTCCTGCTGTCTATTGCTGTATCAAGACAGTCACCGCCGACACACAACAAAACAAATATTTGACAAAGGACAGTCAGGTTTTGCACTGCTCTCTGACTAACACCAACTCTGTCCCAGCTACCTTCTGCTCTCCCTGTTCCCTTCCCAGCTGCTTTGTTTCAGTGTTTAACGCCTGCTCCAGTTCAGGTTGTCGTATTGCACAAATGCAACAGAGCAAGGCAGCATCAAAATGGCTCAAAGCATCTCTACAGAGTGCCAGGAGGGATTACTTCTGCATGTGCACAGGTAGTGATGCTTGTGCAGGGTCTTGGTGTCACACCATGTTGGTGTTCAAGCACACTCCTGGCTGGAGTGAGCCCACATCTGGCTGGTTCAGATGGCCAGGGATGGCCAAGCTGCTGTTCCCACATCTGAGTATTGCACCAGTGCCTGGGCAGATAGCAGGGGCGGCACAAGGCCTGTGCTGTGTCCCACTCCTTGGCATCAGCTCCCACTAGGGCTGCTCCCCGCCTCAGCTCCCAACAGCTTGTGGTACCTAGCTGGAAGCTCCCAGCATCAGTATTTTGGTAGGTCACTTGTAGAGTCAGGAAGTTTGGCCACAACTGCAAATACATCCAACTAAAACCCTGCCAAGGAAAATGAACCACTTCAAAGTCAATCCTGCCATACGGGATAAGGTTAATTTAATTCAAACAATTTTGAGTGCATTTACATCAGGCATTTACACTGGGGCAGCTGGCTTGACTTTAAGCAGGATTAGTTGACTGGAGAAAAGCAAAGTGTTTCCTTGTCTGAAGGGCCCTTGGTTTGATGCTGTTGTGGGGTGGATTAGAGCTGAGCAGAGCATTGGAGGCTGTTGAGCAGAGCACTCTGTTCCTCACAGTGCAAGGAGCTTAGGATGCCGCAGGCAGACGGGCTGGTGAGACACCATGCTAAGCACAACCCATCAAGCAGCTCGGAGGAATCCTGTTTCTTGGTCACATTTTGCATAAAGCCGGGATTTATCTCAGTGGCAGTGCTGGCTTAAGCAGCAAATTCCACTTGAAGAAGTTTCCAAGCAGAAAGAAAAAGCCTAGTTAGAGAAAGACTCTCACAGATTCATGCAGCTGGAGTATCTTGGTGGCTGCAGAGTGACCATGACACATGTGGACATGCCCATCAGCATCTCCAGCCCTGCAGCCCTGGACCAGCGAGGCTGCTCTGGGTCTGCCCCGAGCGCTCAGGAAGCCTCTGAGCAGTGTGAAGATCTTTGAGGATCTTCACAGCTGGCCTCACATGTCAGCCCTAAGGTTATTCCACAACCAGAGCTGAAGAAATCCATAGCCTATATCCAGTGTGGGAGAGGTAATGGGACCCAGCCCTGGAAGCAACACGCCTCTTGGCCTCACATCAGACAGGTCCACAGGGCTGGCTGCAACTGCTGTGTTTAGAAGCACCAACCTGCTCCTGCCTGTGCGGGCTTGGCTCCTGTCTTGCCAACCAGCCTGCCCACAGTGCATTTTCCCATGCAGACAGGGAAACACTGGCTGACACCTGGTAATAACCTCACCCTCCTTCTGATCATTTTGGGGTCCTTCTGGTCAAATGGCACAATTTTGGGTTTTAGAGAAGCCTTAAGACATGAAATAAAATCTCTCTGGAGCTGCTTTCTCTTTTTTTTTTTGACTGGTCAAACACTGATGAGATATGAGGTCTCACCTCACCTGCTCCCACACGCCTACCTACCAGCTTGGGTTAGTTTTTAAGCAGACTAACAGCAGTATCATCCAAAAGTGAAGAGGCAGAAGGCTTGAGATAGCTCTCCTATCAGCAGTGTGCAAATCTCGCTTGCACCTTCTCAATGGACACATTTTACTTTCTGGCCATGAGCATTGGCTGGTGCTGAGCGAGAGAGGAGTGTGGGCAGATAAAAGTAAGAAAAGCAGTTTCCACCAGGGCCAAGGTTGTGCAGTGGAGAGGTTGCAAAGCTGTGATAGCA